>CAJOBZ010000002.1:5017500-5617500 GCA_905332375.1 Pieris macdunnoughi
AGACTCTTATATTTAAGTAGTTTGTTTATTTGCACTGCGGCCGCGACAGCTTGTAGAATATATATATATAATCTTTACATATAGTACAATATGTAGGACCTACGACAAACTAGTCTCATTGACTCGTTTTGATATCGGTATCAAATGTTGATCACAATTATTCATAATGTATCAAACAATATTTAGTTCAACGAAACAGATAAGTAAAAATCACAACGTATATAGTATGTAGTACCTGTAATATATATGTATAATATATGTATGTAGGCAAATCAGGTGATCTGCTAAGTTATGCAAACATTTCTTATTAAATTTACTGATATAATTCAATAGTTGTTAAATCTGAATCCACAACGGTCTTTTAATTTTTTAAGCAACTTTTTTACTATAAATCAATCAATAATATGTGTTATTGATTGATTTAATATGATATTTTATGAACGGAAACGGCCCGAAATTAATATCAGCCAAAATATTTTACAGATCAAAGGTCGAGCGAGAAGTGATCCCATCAGAACTGCACGCGCGCTGTCCGCTGCAGTAAACGTGCAAGATGATAATGGAGTATTGTTTGGTAATTGGGGCAAGGAGCTAAGTGACTACAGTGGTGGTAATCATCCTCTTAAATGGGTCGGTTCTTTGGACATATTGCAAAAATATTACTCAAAAAAGAAGCCAGTGAAATACGCACAATGCTGGGTTTATGCTGGAGTTCTGACGACAAGTAAGTATAAAAAAATCACTTATTGTAACGTGTGTAATAATTATATAATTGACTAGCCGTTTCCCGCCCGCTTTGCTGGGCGAATTCAAATAGGAAATAAATAAAATTTTATGTTTAATTATTATTATTTTTTCATATTTTTATTATTCTTCTTTTTTACTTCCCGCTAAGAAAATTGAAAATTTTCGAAAATCGAGTTTTTAACAGAATTGACGTTTTGAGGTTCTAGGAAGCCTCTCCGAATGATTCCGCGGTGAATAAATTTTGATAAAAGTAAAACAGCAATAAAAAATGAAGGAACGTTGGAATTTAAAAAATAAATAGCCATAAACCATCTAGGAAAAGTTTCGAATCGAATGCGAGTTTCACGTCGATTCGATCAGTGGTTTAGGCGTGAAGGAGCCTCAAACGAAGACCATTTTTCTCATATATACGAGTATATAGATTTTGGTGCATGATTCTTTAAGCAAGAAGAACCTAGTTTTGTTTGCGATAAATAAATCTCCGTCATCGTGACTTATTTGGTATGTGATGTGCGTATAAGTTTAATGTTCAGGCTTTGATAGACTGACACAACTTTTACTTCTTTTGAAGAGAAATATCAATAAAGCCGGCGCCAATTATGACTTATGCTCCACGGTTTTATGAAATATATATTCAGGATAATATTAAAAACGTTTATATAGTTTGCAGAGCTTTGGGTATACCCTGTAGATCCGTCACTGGATATGACGCAGCGCATGACAGTCAGGGTAGTTTGACAATTGACATAATCAAGGATGAAGATGGGAACACGTTAGAAGAGTTCACCAGAGATTCAGTATGGAACTATCATGTGTGGAATGAGGTTAGCTATTTTTAATTTTATTTGTCTTTACGGTGGCCAAATCGTAAAGATGTCTTTAGAAAAGATTTCAGTTTTATATCTATTAAGTTTTTACCATCATGAGAAAATTGCGAAAGTTCGTGATATTGTCTTTTTATATGATATTTTTCTTAATACTACTGTACTCTATATTAATTAGTTATGTGTGGAAGAATGATTTTGACTTTTTCATTTTGAATGTTTATATTATCTAAAGATCATTTTCGTTTTACTACATTAAAACCAAATGTCGGTTCTTAGTTTAAAACAAGACTGAACCTCTTTTATTATTTTGTTTATAAATTCCAGGTGTGGATGGAACGACCCGACCTAGGCCCTGAGTATGGTGGGTGGCAGGCGATAGACTCGACACCTCAGGAGACGTCTGAAGATGTGTACCGATGTGGGCCTGCCTCTCTGAGGGCAGTGCGTGATGGAGAACTTCAAAGGCCATATGATGCAGCTTATGTTTTCGCACAGGTCAACGCTGATAAGGTATAGAATATGCTCAGGTCCCTTAAATAAGCCATTCGAATCTACATCGTAGCGAAGGGTCTTCACAATTTTAAGAAGAACAATTGGCCGATCTTTGTTGGGTTTTTATACATAAACCACCAATTGAACGATATAATAACAACAATAATTTAATATAATTAAATAATAATACAAGTGATTTAGCGCTACGGATATTAATACGCATATTCCGCCATAGCATAAACAAGTCAAGGCTTAAATAGTGGTCGTTGTATTTCGGGGCTGCGCGATACAATACTGAGTTTTTCGATCTTCGACACATCTTGTCGCTTCAGTGACACCCGGAAATCCTGAGTTTGATTTAGAAGACATAGCAATCATTTCGGGTAGACAAATTATTATAGTAACGTAACTGCACAATACCCCATTGAGGGGTGAAGGAACAACTATGTACTTCGATGCAATATAGGTTCAGTATCGACAATAAGCCTATTTTTTATTTTAAGGTGCTATGGAAATATTCAGGAGAAATACAGCCTCTGAAATTAATGGCGAGGGATACAATATCGATTGGACAAAATATTTCAACCAAATCAATCGGAAAAATGGAGAGAGAGGTAACTATTTTGATTCTTCTTCAAAGTAGGAGCGTAATTTTTACTCCCATGTTTTTGCCAAAGAAAAATTCATTCAAATGAATTTGATTTTTTGTGCAATGTAAAATAGACCTTAATTCAAAGGGATAAAGCCGCCATTACAACAATAGATATCAAACTAATTAAACAAAGCTTATATTTGTTACAATATACTTTACATAGTAACAACGTTGCTTGCCGCTTGCACTTTAATTTTTAACGCCTGATGTAATTTTACAGGACATCACAAACTTGTACAAATACCCCGAACGAACGCGGGAGGAGCGGTTGACAATGGAGAAGGCTTTACGTAAATCGGAGAGTATTTTCGCGAGGTATTATCTAAACGATGCTTTCAATGACGTTATCTTCGAGTTCGAACTACGAGACGATATCAAGATTGGACAGGATTTCACAGTCGTAAGTATTGTGATGAAACAAGGAGAAATAAGAGAAGGTCCTGTAAATCCATGGAGCACGCACTATTCTAGTTCATTTATAATTTCTATGTGGCTTCAACGGCAATAAAACCCAATATTGCAGCACTGTTCAGGATTTCCATACAAATTCCTGTCATTCGATTAAGCGTATTCTTCGTTTAAGGCACTCTATTTCATTATATATTTTCCTACCAGGTATTAAATATAAAGAATCGGTCCATCGTCGACCAGCATAATGTGAAGGGTGTACTCCGAGTAGACACGGTCACTTATACTGGCGTGACAGGTGATGGTGTGAAGAGAGAGGAGTTCGATAAGGTGCTGGGTCCAGAGGGCAAAGAACGTATAACATTGCGTGTCACCTTTGATGATTACTACAAGAAGTTGGTGGATCAGGTTGGTTTGTCATGACATGACGGTTGTAAAGACATATTGAATGATTTTAAAAGTGATTTTGTCATAGTTAGTCTTGTTTATAAAATGTATATTTGTTACAATAAAGGTTGTTTTTATTAACGTTCTTGGTTCATTAAAGGCTTTGTATTGTAATATTTTAAATAGAAGATACATATCATTGCCTTATTATGCTTTCAAGGGGAAAGTAATTAGATTTTTAAAGGCAAGGTGCCTTTAGAATGTGGGAGAGTATTTAGACCATAAGTTTTGACAATAATTATAAATATCGTAACTGTACTTATTATCATGTCATTATGATAATTAATATGACATTTGATGATTTGCACGCCTATTTCATTTGGCGGTTTTTTATTATTGGGTTTAATTAATTAATCTGAATGTACCACTTAAATAACCGCTTTATTATTAATATTAGAAATAAGTAAATTTTAGTAAAGGTTCATAAATTTACAGGCTTCCTTCAACATTGCATGTCTCGCAACAATAGTCGACAAAAACTTCGATTACTTTGCGCAAGACGACTTCAGAGTTCGGAATCCGGATATCAAGATATCAATCGAGGATAAACCGGTGTCTAAACAGGAGTTTACTGTCAATGTTAAAGTGGAAAATCCTTTGCCGATACCTTTGAAAAACGCCAAGTTCTACATACAAGGACCAGGGCTTGATCAACAACTTAAGATCGAACTGGACCAGGTGAGAATTAGTCCAAGCTTCTAATTATAGTATATTGGAAAAAGGTTAAGAAAAAATAAAGATTTTACTATCTTTAAATAATCTAGCCTCAAAGGTGAGTTTAACATTTCATTTTAATTCATCTCAAAATAAATAGATTTCTTATCAATGGACGGTCAGGTAATCAAATAACCTTGAACTTCTATATATAAGTAGTTAGAAATGAAGCGAATTTACAAAAGAATTGCAGTATTAAAACCGCCACCTGGTGCACTCGCAAGTTTTATAAAACCATTTCCAATTCCAGAACGTACCACCAGGTGAATTTGCAACAGCCCAATTCAAGATCACACCACCATGGGCTGGCAGACACCAGATTTCAGCTAAATTTTCATCCAAAGAAATGCACGATGTTGACGGCTTCCTTTCCTTCACTGTGGCGCCGCCGATAACTAATGGCATACCTCCGATAGATGGAGTGGAAAGCAGACAGCTGTAATCATTAATTCGAAATCACTGTGCAAAGACGCTTGGTGGTCATATTAATAAGAAAAACTTCATTAAGCTTTAGATTGGTTTAAGAATAAAGTATTGTCTCTCGTAAGCAAGCCTATATAATACTGGTATTTCTAGTATGACCGTTTTAAATGTATATTGACAGCTAATTCTTATTTATTGTAATTAATTATCACATATAATCCGTCGGTTAAATGTATAGCTATCATTTCCTAGTTGGTTATATAACATAATGCAAATTAGTTGAACACGTCGATGGTTTATACATTTATAATTTTTAGCATATTAGACTTTTATTTTCTTTATGAGAAATAAAACGCCTGTAGTTTTATAAAGGCAATTATAGTTTATCTCGAAATAGTTTGGTTTTGTACAGATTATTCTTAAACGTGTAAAAGATATGTATATTGTTTTTATATTATTGTTCGTTAGTATATGTGATGTAGTTACCACTAATATATAATTTATTTTTTGTAGAACCTTATTATCATAATCATGTTATATAAAAAGAATAAAAGATCTAAGTTTTTCCCATACATGTGTAATCTGAATGTCAGCTTTAACTCTAAATAAATACATAAGTTATAAATAAATATTTATATTGAATAAAGCGTTTGTTTTATAAGTAATTCGCTATTAGTAGCCGTACGAAAAACATACACGAATCGTGAATCGCGCACATTCGTCTTTAACGGCAATGAGAACTTATGAAACATGAAACAATATTTTATATCAATTCCGGTACATTAGGATCGTCAACGAAATCTGGAGCAGGCTGTTTTGATGACAATTTAATTCTAGTATCAGTATATGAAGGCATAGTACTGGATTCTGTCATTTTCGTAAAATCTAGAATATCAGACGCTCCAATCTCTAAATACTCTCTTTTCGTCTGTTCTGTTTTTATTGCACAGTCTGCAATCGTATGCTCGTGGTATAGCTGTGAGTGTTTAATCGGTTTTTTAATCTGTGATTTATCGGTGACAATTACATTAGCTTTGGGCATTGTTACAACCATATGGCCAGTTATTTTCGAACGTTGTGCTATCGAATTAGAAATATCCACTTCTTCTGGGAGATGTAATTGAAATAATTTACCCCTTATTGTGATTCTTACGTAATTAGGTTGTACATCAATCTCCAATAAACTTGTGTCAAGATGTTTGTACACTGCCAGGTCTAGGACATATTTATCTGGTTCCGAATCATCAAAGCGAAAGTCTATTTTGGCTTGGTTGATATTAAAAGGTCGTCCATCGGGGGCGAAGTACTTGTAAACTCGTTTTTTCTCTTCTTTTGGAGCGGGCTCGTAGGATTTCAACTTCAACTGTCTCATACGTTCTATTTCATACCGTACTTCAGGTGAATGTTCACATTTTTCTGCCCAGAATTTCTTGTTCCTCTCATCGGGTTCCATATCTTTGTACTCATTCTCCCATTTACTTTTTATATCACGATCTAATCTTGATTTTTGAGCTTTTCTCTGATAACGATAATTTTCCTGTTCAAACAAAATGTCCGAGCGTATAACGGGAAGATTTTGTAATGCTTTTATCCTGTCAGATCTCTCAATTTCTCTACCATCAAGGGATATGAGCTGCGGGAGTGTTCCAATAACGAAATCTCTGTAGTTATCATAATCTGTACAAGGATTTCCTGTTAAGTATAAATTTTCTAAGTTATAGTTGCCAGTCAGCGACTCCACACTTAAAATTTCACCAATAAAATTCAAGGTTAGGTCTAATTTTTGCAATGATTCACAACGTTCCAAGTTCTCAATTACTTCGATGTTATTAAGCGCCAAATTAAGATAGTTTAAATGTTTAAGCTTGTTAAGATTTTCAATTTTTGCAATTAAATTGCTCTGCATCAGAAGTATTTTAAGCTTCGGACACCAGTCTTGGATGAATTCAATTTTTTCAATGTTTTCTTGATGTAACGCTATTTCTTCAAGCGGTGCTAGAAGGCATTCGTGATGTTCTGCCTTTTTACGAACCATTTCAACTGTAATTCTTACCATAGTTTATATTTGTTTGAATACAAGCACAACTAAATAAAATCGAATCTCAATTATTGAATATACTGTTGCCTAGCAACATTAATGTGCACTGGTTACCAAGTAGGTTCATATACCCAATTACAGATACTAATTTAGTATACTTAAACGTTTCTCTAAGCAGCTTATGGTTACAATTTAAAACGGAACCAATATATTCAGCTCGTTTTTCGACACAGTTTTCAAATGAGTGCATCAAAGTTTTCAATTCAACAAGAAAAACTATTATTGAGTATTATCGCATTAAAAAAATCTATATTAATATTAACTGTCAATGGAAAATACTAAAAGAAAGTAAGTATTTTTTAATTAGAAAAAGTCTGTTTATCATAACTCAACTTATATTAACTTTCTGTATTACTTACACAGTCTAATAAACTCAATTTTCGTAAGGTTTCCAGTATTTCATTAATTAGTCCAAGCTAATTCTTTAATTAGAATTTTAAATGTTTGTTATTAAACTGTAAGTTATATCAGCCGTTAGGCATTCAAGTGGTTTTGATTGATCACGTGATCAAAGCACTGCGAGTACCTTACCTCGAAAACAGTGTCCAGTAGAAGAAGCGGGGATTTGTGAGTCATATATTTCCCTAGGACGCTGCGGCTGTATACTGCAGTCTGCGGATTGAAGTGGGGCACTATACAGTACTCGCAGTGTATATCGGAACATACCCCAAGTAGGTACCTAGTTACTATGTGAATAGTGAATACTCATCGATAATATTTATTGTATTATTGACTAGCGGCCCGTCCCGGCTTCACACGGATGGACATTTTTTTTAAATTTTTTGTAGATATTGATATGTTCTTTAATATTGTAGAACATTTTTTTGTTCTATCATCAATTGTTTTCGCAGCGCATGCGATGAATAATATTTTATAGGCAGTTTTTTTACACCTTGGGTAACATTATTATAATTTTAGTATGGATTCTTATTTTTTTCTTGCAATTTGAATAGCATTTATTAATCAGTGATAATGTAGCATTCAAATGGTGAAAGAATTTCTAAAATCGGTTCAGTACTTTTTGAGCCAATTCGTTACAAACCTACTTACATACAAATCTTTCCTCTTTATAATGTAAGTTATTGATAGGCAAGTTAGAGTTTAATTAATTATTAAGTAGTGCATAAGTTATGCACTGCAGGTAACGAAATGTATTGGAAATACCTACTATATAATATATATATATATATATATATATATATATACAGAAATAGTTTGCTTCGTAAAAGTACAAAAAACATAATAAAACAGAATACGGTTAATCATAATATAAGTTTTTATTGGTTATATTATCAATTTAAAGTCAACGCGATAAGTCATGCTAAGGTGTTCAGACATTGAAGTATAAGGATAAGGATAGACCCTGCGGAATCTGAGTTATCTTTCGATCTGGGCTGCGGTAATCCGTCATTTAACATCCCAGTGGCAAGGCCCGCTCAACCGTACCAAATTAATATCGCCCTGATGTAGAGGGTATTAAAATATTTTAAATGATGCCATTTATAATATGACATTCGGATATCACGTCTCAAGCGCACAACATATTTTATTCCGAGAAACTGCCAAAAGACAATGAGGATGAAGGATTACTATCATCAAACGCTCGTTTTATTGTTATTGTTAAAAAAACGAAGACATGGAAAAAACGTGAGATGTTAGGATGAAATAAGGTATGACAGGGAAGACCGTGTTATTAGTGAGAGGCGCGGCGCCCCGCGGTCTGTGTGTTTTTAGGGATCTTACCCAGCGGGGCGCCAACCGCTCCGAATCCCACCGAACCACACTTAACTATTCAAACAAAAAACATTCATAGAACATTCACCTTTAATCCCTTAGAATAGCGTCGATATTAGTTTAACATCAATTAAGTTGACATATCGAGCCCACGTATTGAAAGCAGGCTATTTAACATTTTGTTGTATAAACAAGAAACTCTAGGTGATATTGAAATAAGAAATTATTTATGAAGTGGAATCAATTTGGAAATTAACCACATGCTTAGAATGGTAAACGCGTATTTCTGTTAAAGTATGCGTTAGTTTTATATTAGTGCAATAGATGGCGGTAGTAGTACCTCTGTTATCATTGTAAAATGGTTTTTTGTAAAAAATTTATGAATTTATACATATTAAATATTTCTTTTTATATGAAGATATACTTGTACAAAAGTTTTAATTTTTATGTTTAAAATGTAAACGGTTAGATAACATTAATTTATTAAATTTACGCTTATGCTCGCACGCATTCAATTTTTATAAGTACCTACTTAAATTGTTTCACTTTAATTAAGTCTACATTTAAACTGATACATAGACTATCTGAGTAAGTTTAAGTAGCCATTGTATGAATGTATTAAATATTATTTTTTGTTAAACATAAACGAACCTCAATTTGTCTTAAAACCGTGATAAATAATTATCGGCGAGGCTAAATTACAAGGCATCTCACATTCACCCCGTGTTCACGTCTTACGTGACTGCTTCCTTAGGCTTTATACCTAACAACACAAACCTACAACTAGGCGTTCCACGCTTATTTTTTGCCTTCAAATGAATCTATAATATTATTGAAGTTATACTGCTTTTGTCGCGTTAGGGCGCTTTATCAACATTTTAATTTTTTCTATTGTTAGTGTGGTTTTTTATACAAACGTAGAATAAAATGTTTAAAAAGATTTTTAACTTGTAACGCCAAAGAAGTATAACTTCTAACGCGTGTACATAAGTACGCACACTTTTTTTATAATTAGCAGTAGTAATTGTTTAAAGGTATAATTGTTTGAGAACCACTTTCAGTCGCAAGTCCATATTTATTTCAAATAAATAATTTCCGCCCCAACCGATGCCCATCGTAAGGAACTTGACCAAAACATTTTATATGAAATATTTTGTATCTGGACGTCCAGTAGCATTACAGTGATAAATAAATGATGCGATGCATCCCAAGGTGTTTACACGCAAACGTCCCTATTAGTCAAAACAACCGTCATCACTCGAACACTAAAAACAGAATTAAAACAACTGACAAACTGGAACGTGTTCCAGCTAAATATTTGCGCTTTTTATTCGTGAAGTTAGCGAAGAGTAAAAACGCTACTTTGTTGGATATGAATATTATTAAATTGTTCGTGGAATTGAATTGTTGAACACACGATGTTTGTAAAGTTCTTATGTTGAATTTTGAATGAAATAACACTTTTCTACAATTGTTTTTAAATAAATTGTAATAGTGGCTTAGTTGGTGACGTGACCTACCCTAATATTTGAAATAGATCTTATTTCTGTTTGTTATAATACGTATGGAATACGAAAGTCCAAACAAACATAGCAATTAAGCCACTAATTGTATCAAAATTAAAAAAAGTCACTGAATTGGTCTCCGCGTTTGGTCTACATAAACTACCGGCCTTCATATATCTTTACTTTCTTTTGTTTTGTCATACCTCTTGATTGATTGAGCTATGATACAACCAGAGTTATATACGAGTATTGGAGTTTGAATATGTAAATAATGGCAGGCAACACTTGTCACATGTGAAGAAAAAGTTTTAGTTTCGAATATTGGAATGCCTGTTTTAATTTTATTTAAAATGATTGTTTTCTGTTATGAAAATGTACTTCTCTTTGAGACGCGGACAGTGAATCATCCTAGTGATATTTAAATATAAAATATTGTGAATATGTACACATGAAGTAAGTATTTTTAAAATAGCCCTTCGCCTCCAGAGCGTCCCCTTACAAAATGTCCCCGTCCAACAAGTATAATGAGAACCATAAAAAATCAGATTCAAACATCAGCGATGAAGTCGTAAAATCACCGCTAGAGAAGACAATTTTTTGGTGACGGTACAGCGGTAGATAAATATTGGTAGGACCAAGATACTTTAAGTAGAAAAGACTTGCGTAATTAATCTGAAAACCTGGCGCCATATAAAAAAAATATAAAAGAAAAGTTAAGTGATATCGAAGCTAGCGCAGTGCATCAAGTTGCAATCAGCGATTCGTTTCGGTTCTGGGGTAAATAATTATCGGCGAGGCTAAATTACAAGGCATCTCACATTCACCCCGTGTTCACGCCTTACGTGACTGCTTCCTTAGGCTATACATACCAACTACAAGCCTACAACTAGGTGTTCAACGCTTATTCTATAATTCAAATGAATTTATAATATTACTAGCTAACCCGGCAAACGTTGTTTTGGCCATGTACATTATTTCTAGGAAATATTTTTTTAGTTGAATAAAAATAACTATGTACTATAATAAAAATTGGGGTTGATCGTAGAGGGGGGAAAATTTAGGGTTGTATGTGTCATAAAAATATAAAAACAAAAAAAAAATTGTCTAAAAAAAATTTAGGACCACCCTTAACATTTAAGGGTTTGAAAGACACCGTGACACGAGAATTTTATATAAGTACATATTAGATTATTACTGAACAATAGTAGTAACTGTTCAAAGGGATAATTGTTTTAGATGCTTTAAGTCGGTCTAATAGTTATATTTATTCAAATAAAATATACAATTTCTACCCCAACCTTTGTAATGAACCTGGACCAAAACATTCCAATGCAAATAATTGAATATCGTTATACAATATCATTTCATTACACTTACCTACGTATAACTGTTGAAGGAAACTTCTGATATAAAAAAATCAGTGGTGCTACAACCTTTTTAGGTCTGGGCCTCAGATTTCTCTGTATCTATTTCATGTTCATTTGTCAATCAATTAGGCAAGTACGTGATCAGTCTCCTGTGTCTGACACTGGGCATTTTTGGGTCTAAGGCAAGCCGGTTTCACGATGTTTTTCTTCACCGTTTGTGCGAATGTTAAATGCGTTCATAGAAATAAAGTGTAGTGTCTATTTCACATAGATGAGAGTCGAACGGTGAAACCACTTACACAAACACAATATGTCCACAGAATATGTGCTACATATAAACAAGACTATAGCTGATAATAATCAATGACTAATTAGAAACATCACAAGTCTTGTAAGTGATAAATTGAGCGCAGACTACTAATTTTGAAGCCGACAAATTTTCCACAACCGCGATTTTAATGCGTTTCAAATAATGTCTGTAGGCAACGCTAAATGATAAATTGTTGAGGGAACGCCCTCGGGATAATCTTAGCTCCCGCTCGAGAGACCAAGGAGAGAGTGAGATGGAGGTGTCTGCTAAAAAAGGAATAGTGTAGGGTTAGATGGTGTTGAGATAATAGTGCGACGCTGCGAACCGCTTTGAGATTCACCGCAGCTTTTTTATAGCACACAAGGTGGAGCTGACAAGCGCCTAAAATGTCCGTTAGATCGCACGCATGTCTGTTGCTGGCTTTTGAAATCGTATATTAAATTCTTGAAATATTGGTAATGAAAGAGTGGTTGTTCGATATAAAATAGACAAAAAGTTTTCTATAAAATGCTTTCTTTTGATAAGGAAATTTCTGAAGTGCATATTAGGGTGAGATTTGGAAACGAGACTTGAGACGAGCGAGCGAGAACGTATGACATAATCCAATAAATTTTTCACGCTTTAGACGAACAACATTCAATATTGTAAGGAAAATAGAATTGGTTTGTTTTTGTTTCACCTTTGCTGAATTTTCCAGTAATTTCTGTTTCTTTAAACAGAAATTATTTAAAGAAATAAACAAAGACCTAGTATTGACACACAATATTTAAATTAAATTAATTAGCGAAAAAAATAAGTAAAATAAGATAAAAGAAGAAAGATAATAATAATAAGATAATAAGATGATAATAAGATATAAGATGAAATAAGAGGTAGCGGGGAAATATTATAAAATAGTAAAGAAGAAAAGAGACAAAAGGAAGAATTTGGAAGTGGAAACAACTCGGAAATCATGTATTAATATTAAACATAAACTTAGTGTAATGCAGGCTGCATTCGAGTACAATAAGATTTTTATTTTATTATATAATTAGCGATATTCGATTAAGATCCGAATATTAATGACAGGTATCCATTACACACACATATAATAACTCAATAAAAAATACCCAACTCAATATATCCAACTTACATTTCTGCATCTTTTTATTTAATAATTTTGTTTATAGTCAAGTAGGAGCTAGGCCTCTCAGTAAACACAAGTCACCAATATTTGGGTCTATGGTATATCAAATTTCTCGATTTATTTTTATTTCTTTTTCTTATAGTGCTCTTTCGAAGTTTGGCAATCATCATGGCTAATTTTGGATGCACTTCTGAACAATGACTTTGACCAAACCATTCTCTAAGATTATTTAACCAAGACGTGCGTCTGTGGCCACTTTCTACGTAGGCGGGATGGAGTTGTCAAGGACCTCGAAACAATAGATGTTCGATGTTGGACGCAAGAAGCACGAGGTAGATTGCGATGGCGAAATATACTTGAGGAGGTTTAGGTCCACAAGCGGCTGTATAGCCATTGATGATAAGTATTTATTGATTTTGATACACATGTATGAAGGTTAGGTAAGTCAGTACCAATTCTCGAAACTGTTTATTTTATACACATACCTTCTTCTGTAGGTGCCTGCGCCAGCGGAGGCTTGGTCTCCGAAACATGAGAACGACACGTTTGCTTGCACTCCACTAATTAAATCTGGCTCGATGAATATTCCGAAGCGATTGTCCTACGATTCCTTCTTTCTTCCTTCTTCTTCAGGGTTTTTTGATGTTAAAAACAAAATCTATTAGTAAATCCGTGACCCCAGGGTTGAGATTCGTATACATAACCACTACGTAACCATAGTTATATCCGTCTTACCCTCTCTTAATATAAAGAAAGCCATTGGACAGGGCTGGCAGGGCGTAGCAGGGTAAAACAAACAAGTTAATTGTATTTATTCAAATGCGGTCGCGCAGCCGTTGTTCATGAATAAGCATAGGCTATACTATGTGCAGTGTCATTCGATATTTCCATTCAGTTTCGGCTTATGATTTATGCTAATTTAATACCATGTGTTACACCCCTGATGGAATTTTTTATGCAAAAATATTATTCTAAAATAGTTTAGTCATTCTTGGCGTTTCCTTAAGACATTTCAAATAATTATTGTTTATGTCATATTTATAGCTAAGGTATATTTTGTATGGTAATAATTACTTTGATTTGATAATTGATTTTAATTCAAAGTCAAACTCAAGTTGAAGGTAAAAATAGTATTTGAAAATTGTTTAGATATTTCTTGCATTAATATGGAGTATTTACAACATTCTTAACCTATATAGTAATAATAATAAAAAATTGATAAACATAAATCCTACTAATATTATATATCACAAAGTTTGTAAGTATGGATCGATGTTTGTTACTCTTTCACGTAAAAACTTCTGAATGGATTTTAAAGAATCTTTATAATTAAGCTTATACATCAGAATATCACTTAGGCTTCAATTTAGAAAGATATTGTGTGAATTGTCCAAAATATCTAGTAAGTAGGAAAAAATCTACCTTTAATTAGCGTCTGTGTAGATACTTGAACTTTATTATTTTATTAAAAAAACTTTATAAACGATATTATTAAAGATAGCATACTGACACTCACTATTGATATTAAAGTAAATAAAATATAGTAAATAACAAATAAAATAATTTTCTACTTGTGTTATGTCAGATCTAATTATAGTATGTATTCTTGCACTTTAATCGACGTGATGTATAGTGAGACAAACACATCATAGTATACAATATACATTAAATGCTTCTAAGTTTACATATACTGCCAGTTCTCAAATCAAGGGCGTAGATCGGAAAAGAAGAACTGGCATAGATTTAAAACAAAATCTCTTACACCACACAATATTGAATTAAAATGAAGCTTTTGAAACGCAAAATTATTCTACTATTTACATAACTCGGCGTTTAAGTGGTCAGCGAGAGACAAAAATGCATAAATATTCATAGCTAAGCGTCCTTCGAAGTGACATAACACTATTTCCCTTTACATATTCCAAAATAACCGGATATTTAAATGTCGCAGTATTGTTACAAAAATAGTACCATTAAGCACGTCGCACGGTAAGCTTGTGTCGTGGGCGTGTCCACACATGACAATGGACGTGTTTGCTCATGTAAATTGATTTAGACAAACACGCTTTCGGTAGTAGATTACTAATAATAATAATATCCAAGAATGTTGGGATTCGCATAAATAATTAAAAGTTAGAATATTAGATTACATTATCAATCAATTATTATTTTATTGCTACGTATGTAAAAAATAAATAAATCAGTGGCGCTACAACCTCTTTAGGTCTAGGCCTCAGATTTGTTCACATAGAAAAAATAATCACGAAAACGACACAGAAACCTTTTTTTTGGGACAGTTTCATTTTAATTGATCTACTATTAAATATAAATAAATAAATCAGTGGCGCTACAATCTTATTAGGTCTTGGCCTCAAAAATCTGTTTCATGATAATTTTTAAATCTAATAGGCAAGTAGGTGATCAACCTTCAGTGCCTGACACACGCCGTCGACTTTTTGGGTCTAAGAAAGACATGTCGGTTTTCTCACGGTGTTTTTCTTAACCGTTCGAGCGAGCTGGCCTAGTGGCTTCAGCGTGCGACTCTCATCCCTGACGTCGTAGGTTCGATCCCCAGCCGTGCTGCAATGGACTGGTGTATGTGTGCATTTTACACTTACTCGTATAAAGGAAAACATCAAACAGGGATGCCTTAGAACCAAAAAGTCGAGGACGTAGGTACAGAAGGCTGATCACAGGATACAGAAATCTAAATTTAAAATATTGTAGCGCCACTGATTTTTTTAATTTAATTTTCGAACTAATATAATAGTCTGGACGATTTCGTATGATCTACTGTATAATATTAATAATGTATAGAACTAAGTAGCTACTATACTAACACCACACGAGAAGACGCAATTAGATGTGGATAATCACTTTTGTTCCGGATAATACTATAAATCTTACTTTTAATTAGAGATACACACACGCCGCTTAATCCGATTCGCAACATCCCCTGACAATACAACAATCAGAATGTTTATTTGAACAAGATATTTAGCCACTTCCCCGCCGGATTAGTGGACAAAGGGGAGATAGGACTAATAGTTGGGGCGGAACCCCAACAAGAAACTATTTGAGACGATCGGAGTTATTTTTCTTTGGTAACTTTACTATCTAAAAATATCTTTATGAAAGAGTTTTTTTGTATCTGTTACGTAGGTCTAAACAATAAGCGTGTAAGGAGATGTTAGCATAATAACTTGTAATCTAATATATAAAATTCTCGAGTCGCGAATTCCCATACTCCTCCGAAACGGCACGACCAATTCTTATGAAATTATTTATGCATATTCAGTAAGTCTGAGAATCGGCTACTGTATATCTTTCAAACCCCTAAGTGATAAAGGGTGTCCACCCAAAAAAAAATTTTTTTTTAATTTTTTTAGAAAAAAAATTGATTTTGTTTTTTATGATACAACATACAAAAATACATACAACCCCTATTTTTCACCCCTCTATAATCAACCCCTATTTTTTAAATTATTGATGATTAATTTATATTATTGTAGATAGTTATTTTTATTGAACTAAAAAAATATTTCCTAGAAGTAATAAACATGGCAAAACAACGTTTGCCGGGTCTGCTATTAAAGTATATAATTAAGAAAGAAACTCGCAAAAATGTGACACTCCGTTCAGTTGCCTGTCTTTCAGTCTTCTACAGGTTGCACTTCAGAGAATGCTCCAAACTACACAACCTGATTCCGTCATCTTGAAGACGTTGGAGTTTCACCCCTTCGTTGTTGACATCCCAAGGCCGCACTGCACGATTTGAAACGTCGTTTCTTGTAAAAACAACAAAGGAGTTCCACTCTTTGCTGTTTTTACATATTCCTTGTATAATATGGGTTCATTTAAGCCGCGGTTAAATAGACATCTTGTGAGATAGGCGTGTCCTTCAATAGGCCTCACTTAACATCAGGTGAGATTGTGGCCAAAGACTGTCCAGTTCTGTATGAAAATACTTCTGTACGTCTGTTCTCCTTACTTATGTACCTACGTCAAAAATGTATTAGATTATTTTTATATTGACACCGGATGATTTTTCGTGCCACGTTTCGTCTTCGAAGGTCTCCTTTAGACAATGCCCACTAAGCGGCAGCGTTACCTACCAACAACATCGCGAGCCATGCACGGAGTGTTTACGAAAGATCCACTGATCTTTGAAAAATAGCGTGTTAAATACTATACGATATTCCAACTTGAATTACACTTGAAGTACATTGTAATTTTTTCTCACACCAAAAGTACCGGGTTTATAATGTACTAAATAATCTAATAACCTACTTGCCGATTTAAAATTTTGATTTTATTTTATAATTCTTAGCCATCTTAATTTGTTTACGGTTAGTGTTTAACTATGTTTAATTAAGCTTTATACAGTTCATTTCACGCCACGCCTGGTACTTTACTGAACAAATATTATTATCAAATTTGGGGTAAAATTATTATTTCTTTATCATGTATATGTAGAATACTACCACAATAAGGAAGAGACAAGAGTGGGCCAGTGTCCACGGGTGGCGGTGTCAATTAACATCAGGAAGGCCTCCTGCTCCTTTTGCCATAGGTTCTATTTATAAAAAGAATAATAATACTAGTTAGTAGGACTGCATTTGATAAACAAAAAGTGTTAATAACTTCGAAAAAAGATATTGCAAAAATACAATGCTTATACTTTATTACATGTGTTGCTACAAGTTTTAAAAATCGAATTCTTTTACAATTTTTTAATAATATGCATAAACAAATATTAAAAATCAACAACTTGAAGGCTTTGCTTCCCGGAAATAAAACAGGTTTAACACCATTCTCCACGACACGGCCATAAATAAAGCGAATTGTGTTCAGTTGAATATTTCTAAACACCATTAGAGAAGAATGTTGGAATTGTCACTTTGTCACCATGTACTGGACAGTAACGCTGCGTGATACGGGGCATTGGGGCGTAGCGGGGGGCGCCGCAGGGTCCTTTCGACCTCTCATATTTTGTCTGGTAAATAACTGTCAACGAATGTTTTTTTAGCATCTTCTATAGTCTATTTTCTTTTGTTTTAAGACAATCGAATGGCACGTTCCTTGGTTTTATTGTTTTTATATAACTAAGGAACGTGCCATACAATTGCTATTCGTAGGTGAATTTGAAAATACATTATTTTTTTGCTAATTCTGTATTTAAAAAAATCCTGGAACCGTAACATTTGTATTAAATATATTCAATGTTATATTTATATCTATTTTATATCTTAGTTACAGTATTATTTCTGAATTTGCGGAGAAATGCCGTAGTACAATCTTGTTTCGATTTGCCGACTAGAAAGACACACACAGAAATATAAAATATTGCTGATTTTTATGATGTATCGATGAAATGCTGTACGTTGTTTACATAAATAATAAAAGAGCTAGTCTATCTATTTACTAAAGGGAGATATAGTCATATTATTAAGCGCTGATAAATGCTTAATACCAAAGACCATAAATGTATATTTTTCAATGAATACAATGAATGCAGTATGACCAGCCTTACTCTAAGCATTTGATTATTATTGACACACTATACTTAAAGCAGTTAAACTTTTCCAGAATCGTACAAGTTATCTAAAATACAAGCAGCTGTCAATATTGGGTCAAAACGCAGTTTATTATTCTATTATTTAATTTGTAGTCCCATTGTGCGAGTTGCCGACACTACAAGGGATTTCCGTATTTACATGCGGAATCCGGACAGAAGTTAAGTTTGACAGTGTCAACATGTCAACATGACAATAGCCGTCACACGTCACCTGTCAATCGAGAGTATGAGAAGCGGTCTGCATTCTCCTGGGACCCGCTTGTGCGCTTGTATCAACGTATTTTATTGTTCGAAATTTAAAATTTCGTGACTGATCGACCCCTAGGGAAAGACCGAAATTAATTAATCAACAGCTTATTCGCTATTACGAGTTACCGACATACTTCAAACTTCTTTAGTAGTTTCAAATTTAAATTAGGAATGTTGTGCAGCTATTTTATTTTAATACGTTAATCTGTGGTGATTTCCTTAACTAGTTATAGTAATTACTTATCAAATATTAATTTAAAATAGGAACGCGCAGCTTTTTTATTGAAATTTTTTTACGGAGATATTCCTAGCGATAGTTATGTGAATTGCTAATGACACTACAACAAATCTTTTGTAGTTTTTATTGAAACTAAAAATCCAAATCATTAATGTTCAATGTGATTAGTTTCGCAGTTGGACTAAATTTACGATTTGTGTACATAAGTATGATGTATTGTAATTCTCGCCCCATTTGTGATTCTTTGTGTGATCACACCCGATCGTTTAGCCACAATGGTATGTTGTTTGAATCGGGACGAGTCCGCAAACACTGCGTCGACGAACAATGAGAGATTAATGGCTTTTTTTGTTATCTATAGATCCTCTTTACTTGTTGTTTCACGGCTTATTAACTTCAATGAAGCATAATCGTGATACATCTAGATAAATCTCAAGTGATTTTACGTTTTACGAGTCAATTTCGAGTTAAAATCTACAATAAGGTATTAGATACTTAATTATTAACGACTTTCCATAAGTCAATGGTCATAAAGTTGAAGTAGGAATCCAAATGTGTTAGTACTGTCAGCAAAATCAATACACATGGTGTAGTCCGACAAATACGGACTGTCAGTACCCAAGCAAAAGTCATTTTAGTGTTTTCATAATAATGACTTTCTGTACATCTACTATAATTTTGTGTATAGCTTTTTTTATAGAACAAGAGGCAAATGGGCTGGAGGCTCACCTGATACTAAGAGATACCGCCACCCATGGATACTCAAAGCGAGAGGGCTCGCGATTGCGTTGACAGCCTTTTATGAATTGGTCCAATTGGTTCGCAAATACTTCAGTAGGGTATTGTGTAGTAGTTTTCGTAGAAATACTATCTCGGGAGGATGAAATATGAATTATATGCCCAATGTCTGTTGTATATTGTTTATTTTAACGTTGCTGATAGTACGTCAGTGTCATTGTGACGTTTTTTGGGCATAAAGTATAAGTTGCGTTTTTTTGTTCCGCGGTAAATGTCGTCTTATCTTCGTGTCGAGTTGTCGACGCCTCCAGCCAGCCGCAATCAAAACACCATTCGAGGCGGTCGTTAAAAATGATATAAAGTTTAATTTACAACGGAGCCTCGACTCGGATTAACTGTTATCAGAAATGTTCACATTCAGCCCCAATGTGAAAATTGTTTTGTGCATTAACCTTTTTATTACTTAATGTTTTAACATTGTGTGTTCAGGGATACGTTGATCGGCCCTTCATTAGTCCTTCCTTAAAGTCACTATAACTCAGAGTAGTCCAGTAAATTATTTTTAAAATTAGAAAGGAAAACAATCCGGCAGTGCTCCAGTACACCCTGAGGCCTACTGGTACTATTCGTACCATCAGCGTAGAATAACCTATCGAAAAGGGCGCAGTATGGAAATAATTAATGAATTGCATAGATTTTTAAATTGTCCGTTGAATGAACTGACAAAAGTCTGTTTCATCAGTTCCTATACTGTAGGAAATAGTCTTTTTGTAAATATTTTAATTTGTGTGGTTTTTTCTATTTGTATGTGACAGAAATAGAAATTGCCGCATTGTAATGAAAGATTATTTTGTTAAAAATAAATATAAAATAAAGATTATTTAACGCAATTAAAAAAAATGCACAATGATTAACCGGCTAATCTTAGTAAAACACAGGACATGGAAACACTTTGTAGCTCCGAATGAAATGGTCTAACTATCGTAATAACTTATTTAAATTAGCTTTTACCTTATGTTGTGTACATTAAACAAGTAATTGTGTGATTGTTTAGACGTACCGATCATTCTGCTTTGACAGACCTTTGGTACACGTGCAAGCAGGAATATTGGCCGGCGAAGGATGTTTGACAAGCCAAAATGTTCCTGTACAAACCAAGTTGGCCAGAGATAATGATTATAATATATATAATTCTTCTGTGAGTGTGTATGTCACTGAACTTCTCTCAAACGACTGGACCGATTTTGATGAAATTTTTTGTGTGTGTTCAAGGGGATCTGGGAATGGTTTAGATTCACAAATCAGCCCGGCAGATGGCACTGCAGTCGGTACTTTCATACTTTGCTTAATATCCTAATCGCTTTAAATATCATGCAGGACAACGTCTGTGGGGTCAACTAGTGATTATATAAGGCGTAGGCCTAGGTCTCCGAAGAACTAACAGGTTACCAGTCCAAACTGATAGAAGCAGACTTAATACAAGTAATAGCGTTAATAAATTCAATTTAATTAATAATTTATTATAAATTAATAAAATACTCTGCTAACAATTAACAATATTCCAATACAAGGTGTAGTAGTTTTTTGTGTTTTTTTTATTTTTGTTTTGTTTTATGTTAAAAATATATACTAATACTAGAAACTAACTAATAAAAATAATTAAAATTTAATATAATAAGTCAAAAAATTGACAAATCGCCATGCCAGTTAAACGTTTTTTTTTCTTTATTTAACTGTCAAAAATTTGTAGGTGAATTACTTTCCGATTTACGAAAAGTAAATAAATATATTCTTTGATAGCGCTTTAATTTATTTTATTATGATTAAGCCTTTATTTCTGACACCCAGAATAATATATTAACACTTATTTATGTTACATAATAGAACATAATCTAATACATCAAATGACCCGCTTTTGGTTTTGGTAATCAGCGTGTCCTGTGACACATAGACCTCTTCCAGCTGCTTCCATTCTTTTCTGATGTTAGCTCTTCTTGTCCAAGTTGTGCCTCCTATTCTCTTTATATCGTTTGCCCATCTCTAGCTCTGTCTTCCTCTTTTCCTTTATCCATCGCGTGGTTGTTGTTTAATTTTAAATTCCTGTAAACAAAGTGTACCTATTATTATAAAAATAATATTAGTTCTCGTTCTTAATATATGAATTGAAAGTGGTTAAGTTAAAGCTATGATCATGTGAATGTTATAGCAACCACAAGCCCTATTGTTGACGATTGTACACCTAGAATGATTTACGAACCAACTTGCACCCATAAAAGTGGGGACACAAAAAGATAACAAAAGGTGCTAAAGAAAAGTAATATATTTTGTTAACGGATATAAAGTTTAGTGAAATATATCGAGTTTTTATGTCCGATACGAATGTTTGTTTGTCACATGTCCTTTTTAATCCACGTTATACATTATAACCGTATGAATTATATTACCCAACGGATATGAAGAATATAATGTATCGTCATGATCGTAGAACAATGTCGGATTTGAAAATAATCTAAAATCCTAATCTAAATATTTGGATACTACATTGAGTAAACATTACGACTACATTAAAAAAAATTACTTGTGTTTTAAATTTCAAATTAATCAGTCGGTAAAGTGACGGATTTGATAGAAACGTGTGATTTTCTAGAAAACTGTGTTTGATGTTATTATTTTTGTTTTGTTTCAAAACAAACCCTTTTGTTTGCTTGTATGCCAATTTTCATAATAACAGAATATGTATTAAAATAGTTATGACAAAAACTAACACGATATTATTTTGAAATCGCTGCCCTGTTAAGTTTACTATTTGTCAGATCCGTCACTATTCTACGACTATGACGGTATTATTCTTCATATTCAATATAATAAAATAATAACTAGAAAATATAAGTCCTTCCTCCAACTTCGATTTTGTTCCCTTTGGAGTAGAGACTCTTGGGCCGTGGGATTCAAGTGCACAGGCGCTAATTAGTCTGGTAGATCGTACCGGTGACCCCAGAGCTGGTGCTTTCCTCGGTGAACGAATAAGTATCTCAATACAGCGAGGAAATGCTGCCAGCATTAAAGGTAAACTGCCCTGGGGACCAAAGTTTTTAAATTTGTTTTAATTTTCTTTTTATTATAATTAAATTATTTACAACTTGAAAAGTATTCACAGACGAAACTGAGCTAAGCTCCCGCGTCAAACTCGTATTGGATTTGACATGTGAGTAATACTACTCTTTAAGTCGCAAGAGTCTTACCCTTAGAAAAAGGACTGCCTGTTTATGTTTATTCTACGAATGCTAGGACCCCTCTATACATTTGTAAAACGTTTTTATATCGGACACCGCCGGAGTACTTACGCCAAAATTCATTAGAGGACTGCGCTTATTCCGTCTCTTGTACGTCAAAAATACGTTTTTGGCAATCGTACTCACTGGTCGCGTCTCTAAATCTGAGTCATATAGTATTTTATTTTTTATATAATAGGGCTCAAACGAGCAGGAGGCTCATCTGATGTTAAGTGATACCGCCCATAGGGCATAGATACTCACATTGCCAGGGCTCGCAAGTGCGTTGCCTTTTTAGAATTGGTACGTTCTTTTTTTGAACCCTAAGTCGAATTGGTTCGGAAATACTTCAGTTTACGGAAATAATATTGCATGTTATTTTACTCTCGACATTGCATAAAATTGGCAAATTTAATTTTGATTGCTTTGGCTGTTAAGATGTATGTGATATATTTAACTGCTAATAACATTATTAATCAATTTTAGATCATTAGTTTGATAGTCAGCACATGTCTGACACATTTGAATATTGAACTAAATTTACGTCTGTATATTCTAAAGCCAATTTGAATCGCGTTGAATAAACGAAAAGTTGATTGTTATTTGATTTATTGCAACCACCAGAGCGATTAAAGCCACGGCAATATGACACCCGTTTGTTTTTTCAGGAGACCTTTCACCGTGACCTCGGGCGTCAACGCCTACAAAAAAATTCTCAAATCCATTTGGACTCTGGCCACCCACGTCGTAATTCAAAGCTAACTTCATTATTGTGGAGATACAATAGTTAAGCACACGATTTATACGTCCAACACGTTGACTTCTGTTTATAGCTCGCGGGGCGCGGATTACGTCTGCACCGATTTATGGTCTTACCTCGATAAAAGCTTAAATACATACAAATGGATATTATTCATTATACAATGAACGTATTGCACGGTAGCCGTGTCTTTTCTATCCAGGATTGCGAAAGTATCTGTAAGTACTGAAAATATAGCTACTTTGTTGTTCTGTGTTCCTGGTACATTCGTTTTTATATAGCTAACAAATACAATGAAATATTTATAATAATAATATAAAATTATTAATCTACCGAAAAGGGTTATTTAATGAAAAAGTTGGTTTAGATTCTCAACCGTGGTCGTGCGATCGAATCACGGCTGTCAAATAATGTTTTTATTTCTGTTGGCTCGTACACTGAAGGAAAACATCGTGAAAGAGACATGCAAAAAAAAAATGAGACATAAAAATTACGGTGTATCAGACACAAACGGCTCACCTATTTGACTTTTAAGAAATAAAAAATATTAGATACGAAACAAATGCAGATTTTGTAGCGCTATTGATTTTTTGTTTGGGTAACACGTTTATGTAATCCCGATCTCAATGGTAGACAGTAAATCATTTCTCTATACTTTATAAACAGTTTTAAAAAAATCGCGGCCGTCAAAATTGTCAGGCAAGTTAAAACACTAAATAGGCTTACAGCTAAAAGTAGTTTATTCACACATAAATAATCTTTTACAATAATAAAAATACTGTACTAATCTACACGTCTTAATATATACATGCACAGAGTACATTAAAAACAAGAAAGGTACAACCTCCTTAGTTGAATCTTAAAATATTATCTAGACAGCAGAGCTCACAAGCTCTCCACAGAAAGGCAAATGGCAGTGACTATAAAAGAGATATGAAGGTTGGTTCTATTCGAAGGGAAGAGGAGTGACTGATTATTAGAGGAATGAAGTTAGTTATTGGAGATAAGTTAAATAGAAATTATCCTATGAATAGTATCTAATGACAGTAACAATTGTGTAGGGATCAAAAAGTATGGAATACACGGTAAAAATTTTACACTTTTTTTTAATTGCTATTCTCCCCGACGCTTGTGGCTACGGGACCATATACCGGATACTTATCAAGTTTTCTCTTAAGCGTATTAAGCCAGAAAAAAAAGCAACAAGCATACACAAACGTTCGTTAAGCCCTTAAGGAAATCAGGCCATTTTTATAACATTTCAAGTAATTGACAGGAAATGCGGGCATTCAGGGAGTCATGCGTGGTGGGTGGCTGTTACCTAGATGGCGATTGGCTTCAGATTGCACCAATTGCACATAAATTATGGCCTTGTTATGAACAATACATGGTTTTATGTTAGGCATAAAAAACGATAATAAGGTATTGATATTTTATTATTAACGCAAGAAAATAGTGTTTAAGAAGTTTAGCGTCAGATACGTCAGCATTCTAAATTTAAAAAAATCGTTTAATTGAATTGAAAAACATTTTTTTCAATTTTTTTTATTAATCATTAATATAAACTAAAAGTACAGAAAACAAAAAAAAAACACTAAGAGCTTAAACAGTACAAATATTACATTTCTTATAATAAACTAAAAAAAAATACTAAATAAGAAATTAGCCCGTATTCAAGTACCTACTACATATTCAGGATTACATTATCACATATATGTCCATTACATATATGTCCACGTTTAATACAATACGACCTCCGACGGAGTGAAAGTCTCCTCCAAAGTCTCTTGTCTTTGGCCTCCATTCAATCCTTCCAAAAGAGAAGACGCCCGCCAGAAACCTGGGATGATTGGCAATATGTATTTGAAATGAACAGTATAACTTCTCGTAAAAGCCTTGTTCATTGAATGTAAGTATTTATAAGTGGAGATATAAATAGAGGAGCCCCTTAGTATAGATGGCAAGGCAGGCGTCAAGGGCAGAGGGCGCTATTTCGGTAGGGAACGGAAAGTAAGCTGAAACTAATCCTGCACGCGGGTGGCCGCGGGCAACCCGACACCGATTACATTTGTCATGTATCATTAGGGTTGCCACACTCGGCTAATTATTTTTTTAATTTTGTCAAGTCATGTATTGGCTGAATACAAATGAAAAAAAGTGTTGTTCAATCCTACCATGGTTATATTAGACTTTAGGAAGTGAAGGCTGTTGTCGAAATAAAACGGACTCATATAATTAATTGAACATTTGTTTAATACTTGGAAACAACGAGTGTGTGTGAGAGAGAGAGGGCCTTTGAGAACGAGAATTAGCCATTTAAAGTTAACATTGACAATTATATTAAGAAGGCGGGAAATTTTAATTTAATTTAACAGCTAAACTTTTAGAGTTTATATTATTTTTTGTGTGTGCACTAGTGTGGGGGCACCTGGGATTCCCTATGTGGGCAGGTTCTAACTTCCATTTGTTATATTTATTTTATACATACAATTTTGTAATTAAACAAGTTTAACAATACCGTTTCAGCATAGGACAGGTTGAGATAATTATAAGTATGTAAAACTAATAAGATACGTCCTAAATAAAAGTTGGCAACCCTACGTATAATGCGCACGATTTCTTGCTCTTCACCTCGCGCCTCTTTAATGTTTCACTTATTCTTTATTCAAATATTCGCTATATTTTTTCCCGCGACACTTTATGACTACAGTTCGTGTATGCGATATTATTCACTGTTATGACTTACGATTTTTTAGATACGGAATGTAAAATTCATGCTACGTTATAGCGTTCATTCAACTTGTACCTGAATATTATACCTTCCTTAACCCTATTGGCATATGGAGAAAACACATTTCTGCGTCTATATCGATCAAAGAAGCCATTAGGGTCAAGACTATAAATGTAATAGATATCCTTTAGCAAAAAGTTAGCCAAAGCCTGAATGGACTGCGTATTCTAATCTGCAGCAGGCGAGCTCTCAGTGAAAGCGAGCGACTGTGACGTTCGTCAATGCCGATATTCGGCTCCACTCGAAACGAGGACCAAAAAGTTAGCCTCCTTATAGGTACATATAAACTAAATCAATCCAATTACACTATTGTAAATAAAGTACGCATTTGTTGTCTGTGGAAAATTGCAGATTAAATCTGTTTAACACAATATAAATTGACTTAGGGTGGGTTGTTTCAAACCATGCTATCGTAACTTACGTTCGTTAAAATTTGACAGACACGTATGAACTTTAACGTCTGTTAACTTGTTAGCGTTGCTTCATTGTTAAAAAATGAGTTCGTCATTGTTAATGGGGTTGCCTGTTTGCGTAACGCTATTTTGACCTAATGTTTTATGGGAATATTTTTAGTAATAACAACATTGATAAAAACAATGTCATTTGATAATTCTGTCAAGTTAGTTACAATGTCACACAATACCCAAAACGCACATAAGCATTAATGCAATCAATGCTTAGTTTTATTATTCCATTGTGTACCACGAATCAAAGTTATCATGTAAGGGGTTTTAGCTGTAAGATTATAATTATATTAAAGGCAGTCTAATATCGGCCACCATAGTGATAGGGTCTTGCATCGACCACCTTAGGATTAGGGTCTAACATCGACCAACTAGAATAAGAGTCTCATATCGACTATAAGTTAAGAATATTAAGTGTAATTTTCTTTAAAGTTTTCCTTTTAAAAAACCTTTGAATACCGTCGCGATTTGACTAGTTTGACATCAATGTTTATTGTTGTGTACGAAAGGATAATTTTAAAAGTGTTTAATTTATATAAATAATGGGAACCTTTTCCCAAAGTAAGTTAAAGCTATTATTTTATTATTATTTATGAATGTATATGCCATCAAAGTAATATATATTGAAAGATATTAGAAGTGTATTTATTTACGTTACTCATTGACTTTCAGAGAACGTTCGGTAAATTTTGGAAAAGAAGAGAAGGACAGATTTAGAAATTTAATAGAAAAACTAAAAATTTATTAATAAAAAGAAACATTTCTAACAATTTGCAAAAAGAGGGCATGGAGTCGATTCATGCAGAATTTAATGCCCTTTCAGATAATAAATATGAAAAAGAAAATTTTTGAGTTGCGTGTTCAAATCAAATGAGAAGAGGAAGAACGATAAATCATTTTTAAACTACAAGAAAAAAATTACTTACTAAAATTATACAAAAGGATGTAAGATGTATGAAAGGCCATTTCTAATGTAAAATGTATAAAAGTGGCACTTATTTACCTTTACAATAAAAAATAAACTTACTATAACTTGATCAGAATTACTTGAAACTTAGTATAAAATGCTCTTCAAAATAATTAAGCAGTTGTGTGTATCAATGTTATAAAATTAGTGTAAAAAATAATAAAAACTGTAAAAAAATAGATTTTTAAATGAATTAATTCTTATTGCATAGGCAGGCATAATATGTAATGTTTTAATTCGGTAATAAAAAGGCATATTATTTTTGTCAAACATTTTATTTCTCCACCAAAAGCATGCAATAGCAATATATTATGTTAATCCTTCACCATATTTCACATCCATACCATAAAATAGTTATAATCTGAAAATAAGACAGCTTTAAAATTATAATTTGAGATTTGTTTTCTTTGAAGTTAAAAATAATCTAAATATTAACATACCTTGCAAAATAATAATAATTAAACTATGTATATCACATATTAGTATTAAATTAAATTAAGAGAAAACTAGTTTTCTGTTTGTTGTCAATGAAGTTAACTTTTGGTCTAAATTAATAAAATCTGTAGGCTGTAATTCAGTTAGTAAAGGCATATTATTTTTGACAAATATTTCATTTCTTTACCAAAGGCATGCAATAAGCAATATAAACAGTATAGAATATCTTAGTCCTTCACCATACCACCCATACACCCATGCCATAAAAAGATATAATCTGAAATATAGGACATCTTTAATATTAATTTTGCAATTTATTTTTTGAAGTCAAAAATAATCGTAGTATTAACATACCTTGCAAAATAATTATTAATCAAACCATCCTAATATTAAATTCAGAGGAAACAGAGTTTAGGAAGTACGAACTACGAAGTTACAAACCAAAATTTGACGATTACCAATGGTTCAAGCACTGGTTAACGTAAGCGTAACTTTTTAACGAACGTAAGCTGTCATGGATGGTGAATCAACACTTTTATTGTCTAACGTTCGTTAGCGCCATATTTAACGGTTACGTGTCCGTCAAAATTTGTTGATGCAACCCACCCTTATTGAGTTTATACGAGTATGATTAGAAGGGTAGTCTATAATTTTCTTACAATTAAATGATGGTTAGGCCAAAATTCTAACCCTTAATTCAGGTAACGTTAATAATAGAAAATTAATATTCCCATAGATATAGCAAAGCCCTCACCACCTTTCTGGTTTTCTACGAGTCTCCTCCATTCTAAATTATTTAAAGTTTAATATCATCATTTTTTTTTCTAATGTAATGTAAAATGTAAAACGCATTTAAATGAATTTAATAATCCATTTAAATGCGTAGTTGAGATTATTATTGCGTTTATATTATTTATTTAAAACTAATAAATAAATCAGTGGCGCTACAACCTCTTTAGGTATTGGCCTCAGATTTCTGCATCTGTTTCATGATCATTTTTTAATCTAATAACATGATCACCTACTTGCCAGTAGGTGATCAACCTCCAGTGCCTGACACACGCCGTCGACTTTTTGGGTCTAAGACGTGTCGGTTTCCTCACGATGTTTTCCTTCACCGTTCGAGCAAATGTTAAATGCGCACATAGAAAGAAAGTCAGCAGGTGCACAGCCGGGGATCGAACCTACGACCTCAGGTATGAGAGTCGCACGCTGAAGCCACTAGGCCAACACTGCTCATATATGTATTTTTCTGCCCTTAAAAAGCTTAGATAAGTATGTAAAATCTCTGATATTAAGTTATTCAAACCGTTTCATTAAGTTACATGCATCAATCACAACAAAATTAGTTCATAATCGATTATCAGAAACACACGTATTCATTTCACGCTTAAAATGCGACCGATGTTTCGTTGATTACATTTTGCGTTTTGAGCAAAAACCCACCGCTTTCTATTGCGTAATGACCGTGGCGTCCTGTGTGGCCTAACCACGTGTTCGGCAAATATTTGGTTGCGATTTCAAAGGCCCATTGACGTTTTGAAAAAGCGGGCGCCGAGCTACTGCCACAGACTACGAAACTGGATGAACACCAAATTTAAAATGACAGATTAAAAAGTTTATTTAATGATTCGTTTCACAGATTTCATAATTTAAACTATATTTAAGTCTGTGTATTTTTATAAAATTTATGAAACTTTGTACAAACAAAGGGAAAGTAACAAAATCAAATTGGTTAGGTTAGAATTTCGACATTGATACACTATAGGTACAGGGAGTTAGGCGGGAAAATTAAAAGACACTAGAAATTTCGCGTCTTTGTTTTGACAGATTCAAAACGTGCCATTTCGTATAGACACTTAAAATTTCGATTCCAATTCACATAATTAGTAACATTTTGTTTATAACGCAAAATAGCCAAAAAAGAATTAATTGGTTTTGACAACAATGAAAACTATAACGCAGTAGGTAAATGTCAAGTCAGTTATTTCTCATGAATTTTATTATTAATATAAGCAAATTGACTGCGTTTTTTTCACTACATCTAGTTCTAAGCATCGTTGGCAAACACGGGTTTCGCACAATAGTTGCATTGTGTCACCTATTGCACCATTTCCGACGCTTGTTCACTCAAAGAATTATGAGTTCCGGCATCTTACATGTTTTGACGGTTTCGATGGGATTTGGTTTTATAAAACCGGTAATCGTTTGACATGATGTTTATTTTATTACAAAAAGTAGCAGATGGCTATACAATTTAAATTATTGATTGTAAGTATAAAAAAATGGTGCGTATGTACGCGCGTAAGAAGTTATACTTCTTTGGCTTTCTTTATTTTTTTTAAATATTAAATAATTAATAATAAATATTTAGCGTTAATAATTTAATAATATTTAATATTTAGTATATTATTCAATTATTAATTAATATTTATAAAAATTATTATTTATTATTTTATTATATTATTAATTCAATTTTAAAACTAGGTATGTTTCATAACCTTTTAACTAAGTAACATTAGGTATTTGTGAAAAAGCATTGCTAAATTTCTTTGAAAAAATAATTAAAACTCCTTTATTTGTTTAAAAGGTACTACAAATGTCATTATGGTCATTCAAAATTCTTGGCATAGCTGCTAACCTCACGCATATTATATTTCTTTTTACTTGTAGATTGTCTTATTCCCATCTCGCTCGCGCACGCTCGGCGCCCATACTGATAATTTTGTATTTCACTCTCATAAATTTTTCATAACGCGCCTAAAGAAGTATAACTTCAAAAATTTCGGCAGATCCACAGAATAGTTCTTTTTAGGTTTGTCCCGGCGTTTATTTTCTAAAATATTTTGGACATATATACATAATATATAGCCTATGGTTTGTAGGGATAATATAGCATTATTGTGGTGAGAGAACTTTTCAAATTGATCCAGTAGTTTTTGAGTTTATCGGTTCGTTACGAAGAAACATAACTATATAACTTATATATTACCTCTTTTTAATAGATAGATTATTGTTGGTACATTTATATACTTATAAAGACTTTTATTACATAATTTTGACGTATGTATTCTATTGGAACAGTACTATTTTTTATAGAACAGAGGGCAAACGGGCAGGTGGCTGAAGTGATACTGCCGCCCATGGACACTCAATGCCGGCGACATTAAAAGTTTTGAAAACGTTTTAGTCACTTTAAGTCCTAAATAACTTTTAAAATTTGTTGCCTCTGAAATTGAATATAACCTCAACTGCTAAGCCACGAAGGTGCTATTCGAATTATTATGTCATAAATCACAGAAACTAGCACTTGCTGGAGCTTGCAATTCTCAGTTATTCTGAAAATAACACCTTTCGGGTTACGTCCCCATAAATTTACTCATTTACCTATTCGTAATTTATTTTAACAATTCTATTTTTCAGGCATTAAGATTTACTACTGTCATAAAAGTTACACAAATTGAAATGCCACAGAGAGGCCACTTAAATATAGTTTTAAATATTTCTGTGATAGCACAGAGCTCCTAAAGTCAATTTCGGTAAATGACTTCTCTTGTTTTACTTGAGGGCTATAGACTGTAGAGTGATGACTACAGACTCGTAAATACCATAGACTCCGGAGATTTAAGCCGCGTTTTACTAGAGTATTTCGAAAAAAATATTTTTCTCTTATAAATAGTTATCTAATATCCATAGTACGAATTGGCATTAAAAGGCTTTCCTAAGGCATTTTTAATGTTTATTATCTGTAGACAAAACTTTATTTGTTTCAAATATTCGAGATTTTTTTAAACGTTTAATTTAAAAATATATTATGTGCATATTATTATTTAATTCGCAACAGATATAATTTTTATATTAAATTTATTAGAAAATCTTTAATAAAATTTATACTTATTATATATTCAACATATAATAATAGAAAAAAAGAATTAGAAAATGAAAATATCTAGACAGTTCAATTTTAAGGCTACATCTACAAATAATCTACGATCATACATTTCAGAAGACGTTTAATTTGAAGCGCTAATCTATAAATAGCGCCGTCTCTCTCCATCGCATGCGAAACGTATTAATTCACCCCGCGCTATCTCGCTCCACGCGGAATGTTTACATTAATGGGCGGCGCAGACGATTGCGATTTTGCGACATTGTCGCGTTTCTAAAAAAAAATATGGAAAATTCTCCAAGTCTCAAAACGTTATTTTAATCCATTTTCACCTGAAGAGGGATATAAATCAAATTGGCTGAGCTTTATCCGCATGACGAATGAAAAGCTAACAATGAATTGTGACAGTCGGTAAGTGATATGGAATACAAGTTAAATAATAATGCGATATTGTTATGAGTGGGCTGAGGGGTGGTGGCGTCAGGGGAGAGTTGAGTGGTTGACGGGGAGGCGGTAACGGGCCCGCCCCGCCCGTCATTTCTTGACAATCAAGCGCTTTACGCTATGTTACCTGTGCGTAACTGTAATCTACTATTATTAAAAATTTTCTTGATATTTTTAAAATACACAAGTGATCAACTTTGTGTATTTTACTGTGACATGTATAGGAGAACCTAGCATTTAGGATATTCATTCATGATTCATAATTAAAAAAAAATTGTCTTAAATCGCTAAACAAAATACCAAACATAAATTATTGCAAATAATATCTTTTTATTAAGTCAAAACTGTTGATTAAATTTGATACTAGCTGTGACGTTCTTAATCTACATCAATATAAAACGTAAAAGCGTTCACAGTGCAGCGCTTTTCCCGCTTAAAGTGTCGTTCCACATAGCCGCGCGTTCAGTCCGTGCTTGGCCACCGTTCTGTTCGATCTTGTGTCAGGCGTAGAATTGACCGTGTTAGTTGCGCGTTGTTATGTGCCCGCGGTATGGTTGAGGATGTGTCGGACGGCCCGGTGAGGTATTGTGACGAGGTGTTGGACGTGGAAGGTTGGCGGGCCTCAAAAATGGTGGCGGAAAAGAGTCGCGCGACGGATTTCTCCATAGCGGCCATCATGGCTCGCAGCGCTGAGCAGCCGGCCCTGCGCGGTTCTCTTGCCGTCGCACGATCGCCTACTTTCATAGGTGAGAAAATACTGTTTTTTGATTGATTCACCCAAACCTTCATGGTCAAAATTTGCATATGGACACATTTTGTATGGGATCTTTCTTTATTTTTAAACGGCAAAGAGATTCTACTAAAACCGACTCGAAAGATTAAAAGAAGCCAAGGTTTTTGTTCCTAACTTAACACTAAACGTATAAAAATATTCTTTACCTATCTGCAATGTTAAATTCATAACTTTATAGCGCTTCAAAAGCATTTACTTATAATAGGTACACGATCTAATTTAGGCCTATGTGGAAACCGCAATAATTTTGTCGACGTCAAAACATATTCTATTAAGTCTACGTTATCTGCTTTGATTTATATTATGTACAATGCATTTTTACTTGGTGTTCTATAACCTTTGATTGTGTCAATGTGAGCGTGAAATACCGTAAGCCAATAAGATATTGGAACTATTTAATTTTTTATTAAATTTCTACCAAAATTCTACTCCGTCCAGATCTTTCAACTATTACATACAAATCCTTTATAACGGAAAGGGCTGGTATTTACAACTAAGCGATTGTTTTCTGTTTCTTTTTGAACTTCAATCAACGGAAATGGTTGGTAGGTGACCATAAGGATCGTGTAAAGACCGTGGACCTTTACTTATAAACTTTGTATGGGATCGGTTAAGGCCATTTAGAAGTTAATAGATATTATAGAGGAGTAAAATCCTATTAGGTCGTAAAATCTAGTAATATAATATAACAATGACTTATAAATTGGTTAACAACTAATATGTTTATTGGCTATTGTATCTAGTTACATCATTTATGGAAATAATGAAATAGAATATTTAACTGTGATACCGGCATAATATGAAAATAATTAATTAGACTTGCTCTAGTATGTAATTTACTTATGTTTTTGTAATTTTGTTTAAATGAATTTTACGCATATTATTATTTTTACGTTATAAATATTTACCGTAGGTATAACATAGGATTGTTTAGAATATTTTAGTTACAGCATAATATAGTAATGGTAGGAGCAGTGTTGGCCTAAAGGCTTCAGTCTGCGATTTTCATCTCTGAGGTACTCGGCTGTGCACCAATTGACTGTTCTATGTGCGCATTTAATACTCGTTCGTACGGTGCAGGAAAAATCGTAAGGAAACTGGCATGCCGCAGACCCAGTCGACGGCGTGTGTCAGGCACAGAAGGCCTACTAGGTACTTGCCTATTAGAAAAAACAAATGATTACGAAACATATACAGAAATCTGAGGCCCCAAACAAGGTTGTGGCTGGTTTTTATTAAATATACAAATTTAAACAGACACAATGCTATTAGATATCTACTTTACTTTAAATAGGTATCTAAATATTATTTATTTATTCGTTTGAGTGACAGTGTTTGTAATGTTCAAGTTAATTATATATTTGTTGACGTCAAACAAAACATTCATTCAATATAGTTAGTAGAATATGGATAGTGGAGTGAAAAATAAAATAAGAATCAAATGTATAATAATTTCACCCGTATCAACTCGACGTCCGTCATTAACTGAGCGTTATTTAAGGCAATTTTTTCCGTATACCACCACTATGTGGAACCAGCTACCTACTAAAATATTTCCGGACCGATTTGACTTAGGGTCCTTCAAGAAATTTCATTGAGTGTCCATGTCCATTAACACTTAATATTAGCCTCCTGTCCGTTTGCCAGCATTTAAGAGTCGCGACTTAGCGCTGAGTACGAGTGTTAAAAACGTATTTTTGACGTACCTACAAGAGACGGAATTAGCGCAGTCCTCTACTGAATTTTGGCGTAAGTAGGTACCTACTCCGGCGGTGTCCGATGTAAAATCGTTTAACAAATGTACCTACAGTGTTTCACTGTATATTCTAATATACCTTTCCTTTGTCTTAGGGTAATATTCTTACGACTTAAAGCGTAGTATTACTTCCATATGTCAAATCCAATACGAGTTTGACGCGAGAGCTAAGTTCAGTTGGGTCTGTTTCGAATTTTTCTTTATAGGCAAGTAGTTCTTTGTATTTTATTATCTATGCTTATTTTTTACACTGACACTGATCACTACTGACATATAATTTTAATAGTCTATTCGAAGACCATAAAGTCTGTTTCTATAAATATGATTTTTATTCTTACTTTGTAAATTCTTAATTTTTTTTTAGTAAAATGTGATATTAAGTCAGTGTTGTAGTGACTGGTTCGATTAAAGCGCCAAAAAATATAAAGATATAACAATGGTGTACCCGAAAATTAAAAAAGAATACCTACGCGTTGATTAAAACCTCCTTTGATAACGAGTAAAAACAAAGACTGTCGTATTTATTTTACTCTTAAAAATACATATAGACCGTATCAATATCAAGAATGTAAAAGTGGGTAATTGGCGGGACCTGCGCCGACGCAGGCGTCATGTTGCGGGTCACTTCGTTATTTGGGATTAATTGTGCGGAACCGAACATATACGACACCACTCACACTGTGGAATGCTATTTTATGACTTTAAAATGGGATTTTTAAGTTATTGTATGTTGTAACTTTACCTGTATTTTATGCTTTTAAATGTCGATTTTATTTGCGAGTTTAATAAAACTGCAAATCGTGGATTAAGTGCCATCGCCAATTACCGATAAGGTGTAATACTTAAAGTCAGTAGTTTAGATATTTTAAGTAGACTAATATTACAAAGCTAGAGGATTTTGTTAGTATATTTCGAGTTCTACAAATAAGGTATTAGATACTTAATTATTAACGACTTTCCATAAGTCAATAGTCATAAAGTTGAAGTAGGAATTCAAATGTGTTTAGTACTGTCAGCAAAATCAGTAGGTACACATGGTATAGTTCGACAAATACGGACTGTCAGTACCTAAGCAAAAGTCATTTTAGTGTTTTCATTAATAATGACTTTCTGTACATCTACTATAATTATGTGTGTAAGCTACACACTATTTTATAGAACAGGGGTCAAACGGGTTGGAAGCTAACCTGATGTTAAGTTAGCAAGGACACCCAATGCCAGAGGGTTCGCAAGTGCGTTGCCTTTTAAGTATTGGTACCCTTTCTTGAACCCTTGAGTCGAATTTGTTTGGAAATACTTCAGTGGGTAGCTGATTCCACATAGTGGTGGTGCGCGGTGTGCTAAAATAACGCTCAGTTATGGAACGACCGACGTCGAACGAGCTACTCACTCTGTTTTAATTAAATTAAATAAACGGAACAATTATTCGTTATTAAAAATTAAAATGCGAACCTAATTTTTGTATGTTTGCTATACATTTCATACATGTATATGTTACATACTTTATATATGAGAGTCCTATTACCAGCTCCTTCTACTTTTAAGTTTTAACGCAAGTTAACTTATAGGACCCATAATTCAAATCTATTTTGGTCTCTTTCTTTCAAATTATATTTACCGATGAAAAGAGACAAATGAGATTTGTTAAAGGGGATTGGACTGATTTAGTTTTTAGCTTAGGTAGGTATACCTTCCAGGTGTATAATGTTCGCTGTTGAGAGCATTACTCAATATGCCTTGAAACATTCCAAAACATACTCCAAAAGACATGTGTATTCCAGATCAAGTTTCCCGACAAAGTTCACCAGCGTCTATAAGTTCTGGTGCATCTAGTCGGTCACCAGTGCCTGATGAGGATGTGGAGGTGGATGTGGAGCAGTGTTCGGATGGGGAACGAGACGCCTCCGACGCTATACCTTCACCTGCACCATCTTCAGGTAACCTTAAGAATAATATTTCTTTTTCGTAAATGTATAGAGTAGTGTTTTCTTTCTAAACACTAACAAAATCGGAACATCGAGGTTTTGTTAGTGGCTTAACGATAGACGGTTTTTTTTACAGACAAAACCCTTCGGCCCCCCTTTTTATAGATACTTACCTATTCACTATAGCTTTATTCTGTTTTAAAAGCTACAAGGAAATATATTCTTAATTAATTAGCTAAGTGCAATTCAAAGTTACATTAACTTACTTTATTGTTAATAAATTCGTTATTTTAATGTGTTTTTATCTTGGCAACAATCGTATCTGTTTGAAAGCGTGTTCCGTTATTATAAAAATGCTTAAATTAAGTGCATGTTAATTACGCTTTTGACACAATACCATTCTTGAGGCAAAAACTAAATTGAAATTGTGATTACAAAATGGCTAGTAAAAACATATTTTCACACACCGTATTCTCACAGTTACTCAATAAATCTCTCAGACCGGAAGTCGGATTATAGGGATATACCTATAGAAATTTGTCTTTAATTATAAATATATTTAAATCTTCGGTATCAAATATAACATTACGACATTATTAAAAGAAACCTTTTTGTTTCTAAGCAAACACTGGCTGATTTAAAAAAAATCTAAGCTGTGTTCTAATAAAGTGTTCGATTTTTAAATATTCTATGGCGTCACAGAATATTAAGTTTAAGATAAACATACCATTTGTATTTAGAATTGCAGATGCCTCGTAAGTTAGCGTTTGATTTTTTAAAGTAGATTAATAATTTTAACAAAACTTTTCACTACCACGAAATCCTAGGCTTAAAATACGTTTTTTTAACCAGATACATGATTGTAGCGGTCGTGACGCGAGACGGTAGACAAAACAAATGAAGCTATTGCGTGTGACATTTACAATACATAGACAATAACAGTTTATAACAGTTCAATTACAATAGCATGCGGAGTGTATATAAATCATCTAATTATTCCTACTAATTGCATTGCTAGATGAATTGCCACTGTTGGAGTGACTACCTGCTTTCCCCACGCGAAATAAATGTTCCATACAATGTGAAGAATCAAAATCGCTTTGTTACTCGTTCGTGGTCTTCACTTAAATATTTCGATATATTCTGATTTCTGGGTTTCTTAAAGGCCAGTGTTTTTCCTCTCAACCCTAAGGCCGTAGGGTTGATTCTCGGGTGTGATGAAGGAAAAGCATCGCAAGGAAACCGGGCATGCCTTAGACCCAAAAAGTCGACAGCGTCTGGCACAGAAGGCTGAACCTAGTTGCCTATGAGAAAAATCAAATTAACATGAATTTGAGGCTGAAACCTATAAGGTTGTAACGCCACTGGTTTTTTTACGTTCGACATGGGGGTAGTGAAAAACCGGTGACATACACGTTTTCTAGTCTGAAAATTTTGCTGGGTTTATGTACTGTTTAATACACAATGAAGTGATTGAATCTGTGGCAATAAATCGGGTAAAATTCAGTTAAGATTTGGAGGGAACTACCTATTGGGCTCCTATTTCCTTTTTAAAGTATATAAAAATATGAATGAACGAAGATCTTCACTTACAGAATTAAATCTTCAACTTAATTAGTTTAAGAACTTTAAGTTATCACAAGTGATAACGCCACCACACTTTTTACCATCTGTTTAACAGTCCATTCGACTTACTTTTAACATTCATTACATAAAATGTCATTAATTTTTTAATTGCTTGGTCTTTGTTTGTTTATTAAATTTTTTAATATTGTTGCCATGGCTTCCAGTATTATATTGCATTGTCTTACATGGTACTAATTTAAGAGAATAGGAATATACCATAGAGTTAAATATTTGTTTTATGTGTTGTATTTACTGACCTAAGTAAACGTGAAATCCTACGAGAATTTAATGTTTCTATAGGTAGGTACTAGTGCTAATTGTCAAGTACTGAATAGACACGTCATTCTTAAGAATACATGTTTAACTAAGTATACCTAACGTGAATTTAAACATCAGTTTGTACCTATGTTTGTTCTCCAAGTAGAAATTGAATAATATTGCCGTTTACGTGAGTACCTACCAATAATAATCGAATTAAATCGTGTTTATAAAATATATAAAAATAACTTTAGGTAATTAGCTTAGTCGCTCGCTCTGTTAATAATCTACTTTTAGCCTAGGGTCTCGGCAATCGAACCCATAATATAATGATTATCAACACATTCCACATATGATAATATTTGTGTTCCAAATCATTAAAAAAATTAAATCTTGTAACAGAATTAGGCGAAAGAGACACCCCCTCACCAGCGCGACCACTGGCGCCACCCGCAACATCATGTAACTGTGAGGAACTGCTCTCTGTGGACTGTCAATTGGAAACTAAGGATCTGTGGGACAAGTTCCACGACTTGGGAACTGAAATGATTATTACTAAGACTGGCAGGTAAGTTTTTGAATAAAAAGTATAGTAAGAAAAAAGAATTTCGGTTTAAATTTCGAACGCAGCATAGATGTAGGTATCTACGTTTCTGTGCAACACAAACATTACACCAAAAATTCGTAACAATATTTTTTATTATACCTAAAACTAAAATCGTTATTTTTTTAATTCATTAATTAAATATAGTTTCTAATGTCGTTTTATATTGTAGCGTCCTTTGTTGTTGCAAGTATTTCGCTCTCACAGATCGATTATTTATTTTTCTGTTCTTTAAGCAATACACTAATTTATTTAAAAAAAACTATATCTTCGCTATTTTATTATTATCAAATGTTTACTTAAACAAGGACCACCCACATATAAATGTAGCATGGGCTAGGGAAGCTATAAGTTCCTTTAATGAAGTAAACTGATGTCATTTTAATTATAATAGTCGATTTGTATAAATTACGACGGTTTAATGAGTTCTTAATTACGATAACTTGAAAATAATTAGCTTATTCCATCACAAATGCAATCTTTCGCTCCCCAAAATGAAAGCTCAACCAATAGGGTTGGAAATGGATTCATCAGCTAAAGTGGCCAATTCGGGAATAATTACTTCGCGAACCGCTCGTCCTTCAACCCTTTAACGAGATAAATTAAAAGTACATTTTTATCCTAACCGTCGTAATGCCCGGCTATAAATTTACAAAGCCCAAAAGACGGGAGGGGAGATTGTTTGGAGAGGAGAGGTTTATCTAAATAATTGCGTAGTGGCGGTGACCGGAAAATTGGCTACGGGCGCATCCTTTGTTGCATTTTGACATCTTTTTAAAAATGGAATTTTAACCATAGCGTTTTTGAGTGTTTGCCGCCAACAACAATGTCTTTGAAGAGTATTTACTCACGGTTTTTATTATATATTCAAAAAGATTTTAGATTTCTCTTTGTAAAAGTTTTTGCTAGTTGTATTGTTAATTGTTTTCTTAAAATACTTTGAGAATTTTATTAAGGTACAATTTTCAGTACATTCGAATGTCCCTAGACATTGTTAAGCTTTATTACAAGATAATTACAGATTTAATTTACGAATTAAATTGCTATAGCTAAATTGTTTTTACGGGCCATTTGGAGTTGGAAGTTAACATTCTCAATAACAAGTGCAGTTAGTTTAAATCTCGGGGGCTCGCAGGAGTTTATCTCGAGGGAAATGTCTCTATTATACCCCTCATCGTATGTTATGTGACGGCCTAGTTTTGATCATTGATGTTTAACGTATAGTAATTGAAGCCTAGATTCCCTACAGAAAACAATTATTAAACGTGAAAATCAAACCAGACTTTTAAAATACGGCCACGTTAACGTAATTAATTGTATGATATTAAAAATAAGAATTTGTTGGAAATATTTAGGTGTCAGTCTTATGTATATTGTATAATGTAATTCCTATATAGTATTAAGAATATATATACCTATTAGTATTAAGAAACTTTTTCAAGTAAGTATAAAATAACACCACACCAGCTATTTTCAAAAACGCTTTATTTGTATATGCAGTTTACCACATCATATATAATACTATATCTACGGTATATGTTACAAGATCTTTTATTTAAAATATATGACCGTTTTGGTAAACACTAATGTAACAAAAAAAAAATATTTACAAAATAAAAAAAATACTAGCAATTTTTGTAAAAAAAAGTAAAGAAAATACCAGCAAAACAGCGGTTTAGATATAAGATAGTCTTACCGCTTACCAATGCATTAATGTACTTAATACTGTAGCGAGATTAAATAATCACCTAAATATTAGATCAATATATGAAACTTTTTCCAGTATAAAATACAACCTACTACTTTGCACGCCCGTTATTCCTGAATCTTATTTCCCAATATATGTAAAACATCAGAAATTCAAATTATTAAAACTGTCCAGTCGCTCTATTTATGTCTAAACATCACATAAATCAACCCGTCCAATCAAAACGGGATATAAGGGACAAATTTTATCAGCGAGGGCGGCGGAGCGTGTTTTTAAATTGCTTTACAATGCATTACATTAGGGTCTATTAATTTTGAGATAAACCCTCTTATTAGAGTTATCTTCGCTACTTTTTGACACATGTCATAATAGGAATTAACAAATTTGTTTCTTACCCTCTGTTGTGGAAAGAAAGTGATTCTATTCGCCTTCTGCCTACCTAGGATACATTGTTTATTTTTTTAACGCTGAAGACTATTTATTTCATTTGCCAGTATTTCGGCTTGCTTCTGATACGCATAGAAACTCCAGCAGATACGATCGGGACACCTTGTTAAGACTGAGCTGAAGTTTTTCTCAGCTTTACTTCTGTTTCGTTCTGTGCCGTTAAAAGCGTTAATATTTAAATGCGAATGCGAATAATTAAATGATAAATAAAACATATGAAAAATAATATTTTGTGTGTCCTAGTATAACTGATAGATCTTGATACTTGAAGATATAATGTCATAAATTCATTACATACCTTTAAAAACTAATATACAATATTATTATTCATTGAAATGCTAATTAGATCAAGATTAAATAAATACGTTACGCAAACAGTAGCTAAATACCTAAATAAATCCAGTTTTAATAAGCTTTTACGCAAAACGAATTAACAAAAGGTAGAAATAAAATCAGTGTTACGTCGGCATACAATCTAATGTAAAGCACAAACTGTTATCTTATTGACAAAGTGCCTAGTTAAAGCTTATATTGATATATAAGCTTTAACTAGTTGGCTTGGAGCGTGGGACTCTCGAAGGTTCCCCCCTGTACACCAACCGGCTTTCTAAGTGCGCATTTAACACTCGCTCGTATGGTGAAGGAAAACATCGTGAGGAATGCCTTAGGGCTTAGACCCGAAGGTGATACCTGCCTATTAGAAAACACAAATCGCGAAACAGATACAGAAATCTCAGTCCAAGACCATGGTTTGTAGCGCCACTGGTTTTTGTAGTTAATAGGTATATATACATCAAACGCAATTTAAAGAACATCCAAAAGTCACTTGTTATAAATAAAATCAACATAAACTTGCAACATTGTCAAAATTCATTCAAAACCCTTTTGAAAAGTTAACCCGTGATTTATGATTATTTGAGCAGGAGGACAATGAGTGCTCAAAATATTTGAGATGTGTCAGAATTGTCATTTTTTACGCTCCGATTTAGTGTTAACAAGTTTTGTGACATTGTCAGAAGCGTGTTTTGGGTCTTTTACTTTATCCTATTAAGGAGTATTATCTTAAAAAAATACTTACCTATTAGTACCACTTGAATCAGAAATTATGAATAATGACCGGTTACAAAGTAACTTCAATAACTATTCCGATCCTGATTTTAAATTCTATGTTCTGTTTTCATACCAGAAATTCCAAGTTTACGAAATCAACAATGCGTGTATTACTAGAATTACTTCAAATTGTGTAGAATAGATGACTTTATTATTATTGAAACCGGCCAATGGTTCACAGAGATTTTTACAGAGTAACCAAAAAGAGAGTTTTTTTTCGTCATCGGACGTCAAGGTAGAATACGAAATTACACCCCTTTAATCTCGACGCCTGGCCTTCCACAACACAGAGATTTTGGCACGTTCTGCCACGCGCCACTTCATTATGGAATCAGCTGCCAGAGGTATTATCTATACGACTTAGGAGCTTTCAAGAAAATAGCGTATCATTCAAAGGTCGGCATCACACACGCAATACCCGGCGTTGCAGTCAGCACTTTATTCAAAGTTTCGTCGTTCTGGCCCATAAGCATATTAATAATCTTTTAATATATCATGTATTTGTAATGATTTTGTTTATTATATGTATATGGAAAAACTATTAAAATTATTGATTATTTTTCTGTCTATAAAAGAACGCAGAGTATTCAAAAAAACGTACACGCAATTGAAAAAAATCACGCAATACTTATTTTAATACAGTTTTTATCCGATTTAAAAATTTCCGTATTAAATAACAAATTAACCCGTTCCGTAACTATTACATTTATCTTATCTTATTAATTCATAATTACCTTGACAATTGTCACCGGACGTTACTTACGTGTTGACTTGCGATACATATTTATTAGCTATATAGTTGTAAGATTATATGTTGATTGTATAATTAATAAAGGAATAAAGACGCCGACATATTATACAGAATATTAAAGGGATGCCATGGTAAACAGAAGGTAGAATATGACGAAAATTCCTTGAAGTAATGCAAAACGAATGTCGACAACAAGTGTGTTACGGCTACTTGTGATTGGTCAAACGCGTTGCGTGTTCCTGCGCGCGTATTGTCGCGTGTCTGTGATTGGACTAGAATTTCTTGACCAATCATAAACAATCGAAACACGGCGTCCTTTCGTATGAACTAATTTTCATTATCAGAATTTAATACATATGGTATTTTATTATTATATTCATTATATTTTATAATAATGTCTTCATTCGTCGACAATTCTATTAGTAATTGGTACAATTTGTAGAAGATTCTAGAAAATTTAATAGATTGCTCTACTAGATGATACGTTTTTGATTACGAGCGGCAGCAACTACGAGTCCATCTCAATATAGAGTTCCAGAAAACTCCTATAAATCAATATTCGTGGAACGTTGGATAAATTTATATTTAATAAAAAGTTCACAGACCTAACTAATATAAAGGTCAAAGGTTTAATTAATAATATTAATATCTCGAAGTTATGAAGTTATTATTTATTGATATCACTTCCTTAACCACGACCGTGTGATTGAATATTAAATGAAGAACATTATTTAAAAAATTACACGAATTAAGCGGTAAGCACCTGGCCTCTCAGCCGCGTACTTAAATGTTTGCATTAGGGCTGTCAGAATTTGGTACCCTAATTTTTAAAGTAAATTTTAATATAGCGTAATGTTTAATTTATATTTAATATTAAATTGTTGTGTATAACGGCCTAGTCCGATAGTTAAATGACGATCTATAACGCAACGATTTGTTAAAATTTGTATAAAAAACTGTTATAGTCCAATTAATATTTTAATCTATATTTTTATGTCAATTAGGTCATATGACATATGTCACATTAACAACAAATAGCCTATTTGTAGCAATTAAAACACATTTTATTGTTAGTCCTTCTCGTCCGTTCTACACCCTTGATTTGAGAAGTGAGAACTGGCAGGAAATTTAGAACCAGTAATTTTTTTCTGACGTTCCAAAGTGTACATACATACCTACATAACAAAATTATATTTTGATGTGATTGGAAAATAAAAGGACGCGAATGATTTAAGTATTTTCAAATGATTGCTGGCAACCCTATCGTATACAGCGTTGTAAAGGTGTTGATCGTTTAAAAAATACGACATTTAACAATATCTACTATTTAGTGCCGATCTGACAACGCAGCCAATGATTACTGGCGATTAGGAGAGGCTATTACAATTCTTAATAAACCATACAGGTGTTATGAACAGCTGATCTGGAGGATATTTATACAATGATAGTTTACGTCTATTTTTAATATGTAAAGTAGAAAACGTCATCTTCATATTGGGATTTTTAGATGAATGAATAAAACGTCAAAATACCTTTTATTAATTGAAGCTCACCACATAATGCTATATCTACTGTATATGTTACATGCTATTTTTATTATATTATGACAATTACGATAAACATAAATGTTACAAAAAAAATACAATATCTTTTTTGCTTTTAAGCAAAAAAATTACCAGCAAATTAGGAGATACGCACTTCAACAATGCTTTTTTTTAAATTGATTAACCCACTACCAAATATATCCAGCACCGGATAAGCACTGTTCCGTTATATTCGCGAAGTATTCGAAATTCGAATGAGAGGTGAAAACCGACGGATAGATTTAAAATTTGTTTATCAAATATAATAAGGCGAAATAAATCTTATAAAATATGACGTACATTTCAATTTACTTATACTGAAGTAAAGGTAACCTTAAATTACTCATAATTTATAAGTAATCGTTTTATAAAGCTTTCGGCTAAAGTGCCAGTCCACCAGAGCGGAGCGAGGCAGCGGAGCCGAGAAACGGAGAAATATTAACCAATAGGATTGCACAAAATCTCCGCTCCTCTTAAGTGGACAGGGACTTGCGAGCTAGTTTAAAATTTCATATAAAACCGGTATGCGGAGCGGGGAAACGGAGCGGGGATGCGGAGCGGGGAAGCGAGTGCGGGCGCGGGCGCACTTTGCGCCGGCAGTGTGCCGCCGTATTCCGACCAGTGCGTATGTGACCGAAGATAATGGATGAAAAACTTATTGAAAGTGTGAAAAAGTTTCCGTGCATTTGGAACACATCTTCAGAATTTTACAAATGCAACGAAACAAAAGATGCTGCGTGGGACCAAATTATCATTGAAACAAACATATCGGATGGTAAATAATATGTATCTTTATTCTATAATACCTTCTAGTAGGTACATATTGATATCTTTTTTTTATTTAACAAAATAGCCTATATAATGTAATAGCCTAAATAGTTAAATAATGTCCGCAGCTGGCCAAATTATCTATATCTGTCTCACATCACTGACTATTATAGATTCTTTTCAAAATTCGAGTATCTTGCCATGGTACCTTCCCCTGATTATTAAAGTATGAACAATACATTTCACGAACTTGATAACCATCGTTACTAGAATGTTGTGTTTCTATAATATCACCAACTGATAATAATGATTGCTCCATGTTATTTTCAATATTGTTTATATAATTAGGTTGTCTTTGAATTAAATAATTGTGCAAAACACATGTTGCTTTTATTACCTTGTCAACTGTTTCTATTTTGCATTCAAAATCTTTATGATACACGTACCACTTTCTCGTCAATACACCGAAAGTTGCCTCAACAATACGACGTGCTCTTGATAATCGGTAATTAAAAAATTTTTTTTCTGCGTTAAGTCCATCACGTGGGTAAGGCCTCATAAAATTTTCCATTAATGGAAAAGCTTCGTCTCCTATAAATACGAACGGCATTTTTGCTCCACCTTGATAAAATGGTACCGGCTGAGGTAAATTCAATCTCTTTTCTTTTAGACTCTTTCCGAAAATGCTGTTATCAAAAATTCCTGCATCAGAAAATCTTCCCATAGATCCCACATCAGCCATTATGATTTTCCTTTTGGCATCAGCTAAACACATCAATACTACAGAAAATCTCTTTTTGTAGTTGAAAAACGAGGACCCGGTTTTCGAGGGAGCCTTGATATATACGTGCTTGCCATCAAGAGCACCTATACAATTTTTAAATTGCCATAGTTCATCAAAATCTTTTGCGATTTCTTTCCAGTCGTTTTCTGTTGGTTGTGACATGACAAGAGGTTGCAATATATTCCATAAAGCATCACAAACCTCCTCAACAATTCTTGATACACTTTTCAATCCAATTCTAAAATTCTCTCCCATCGTTGTAAATGACTGGCCGGTTGCTAAATACCTAAAAAAAAACGTATTTAATTGTACTTCGCGTAAGTGATGTAATATTTTTGTCATAAATAGACCATGTAATACATTTTTGTGTTTGTTGATTGTTTCAGTTACAACTGCCAAGTCGCGATGGAAACAACTGAGAGATAACCATCGGGATGCCTTAAAAAGACAAAATGCAACAAGGAGTGGACAGGCTAGAAAACAACGAAAAGAATGGAAATATCAAAAGCCATGTCATTTTTATTGCCTTACATGAGTAACAGAGACCGGTCAACAAATTTTACGCCCCTGGACCACTCAGTAAGCGAAACTTCAAATCCGCCAAATACCATTGAAGAGAGTTCACGGGAATCATGCAATTTTTTGCCATCAAATTCAAATAATCTTCCTTCTGCCGATGATCCTAAGAATCCAACAGCTTCGGAATCTCTTCCATCAACATCCAAAAAAAGAAAGAACGATGAAATTCTAGATTATTTAAAAAAAAATCAAGAACGCCGCGAAGTGTTGGAACGAGAACGGATAGAACTTAAAAACATGATGTCAGCCAGTGATAAATACGATGAAATAGACTTATTTTTTTTAAATTTGGCTGCATCGACAAAAAAGCTGCCGTATTATTTTCAACTTCAAATTAAAAAAACCTGCTTTAATGCGGTAATGTCAGCTGAAGAAAGTAATCTTCAACATAGTTGGTATTCACCGAATAATTATGGTTATTCTACAGGCTCAACACCTACATCAGATAACATCAACACTAGTATCGATACTCCTAGTGCTTCAGATAATATCAACACTAGTATCAATATTCCTAGTGCTTCAGATAATATCAACACTAGTCTTAATATTCCTAGTGCTTCAGATAATACCAACACTAGTGTCAATATTCCTAGTGCTTCAGATAATATTAACACTAGTATCATTAATCCTAGCGCTTTACAAATTCCAACAACCCAGGATATTGAAACATCTGCAGCAGAGCCAACAGAACCCAATGAAAATGCGGTCAATTTTGAGACAGATTACGATTTTTAAATTAATATAACATGGCTTCTATAACTGTATGCAAAAATAAAAGTTACTTTGATTTAAAATGTGTACTTACTTTAAACACACCGCTAATCTTTCACGGCTACTAATTGAATTTCTGTAATTTGTGTCTTGTTTCCGAATATATGGTTCAATCAGGGAGTGAAGTTCATAAAAAGTACATCTTGAAACTCTATAAGAATTTTCGAAAGTTTCTTCATCAGCTGTTTGGAAAAAAGTAAAATATTCACTGTGTTCTGAACGATGTTTGATATGATTTCTTAACCAAAATCTATGTTTCCTCATAGAATTGTTCAAATGGTATATGGTAAGTATTTCGGCTTCTTCTGACTCCAACTCTTCTTCCTCAAGCAATGTAAGGTAATAATGTATCAACTTTTTTCGATGGCATGTCTGCTATCACTGACATTTCGCGTAGAATTAAACCAATCGCCCCACGCCGGGAGCTCGAAATCACTCGTCGCGTACTTGCTGCCTAGCTCCGCATATTGAAAAACACAGCAACTCCGCTCCGCATTACTTCCTCACTCCGCTCCGCAGCCTCGCTCCGCTCCGGTGGACAGTCACAGTACGCAACTCCACTCCGCATTAGTCCGTTTCTCGGCTCCGCTGCCTCGCTCCGCTCTGGTGGACTGGCAGCCTAAAGTGCGACGATAAAGCGTGACTCGACTTATTCGAGGGGTTGGGGGTGGGGGGTGCCGGACATGTGCATTAAACTTAATTGAAATTTTCGTGGCTACATGTTATTTTGCACTAATGCACCTTTCAACCTGACAAGATTATGGGGTCAATGTTCGTTCGGTCATGATGATTTTTTGAATATTTTTTTATACTACAATCGTGCAGGAGGCTCACCTGATGTTAAGTGAAACTGATGGGCATAACATTCCCAGTTGGCTCGCGTTGTCTTTTGGGATTGGTACGATCTTGAACTCTAAGTCGAATTGGTTGAAAATAAACTCAAACTAACTTTATTCATATAGGTAAAACAGTACACTTATGAACGTCAGAAAAGAAGTTAAATTAATTCTAAATTTACATTTACTACCAGTGCTCAAGCCAAGGGCGTAGAGTGGGCAAGAAGAACTGACAAGAAACTCTCCGCCATTCTTTTTAATCGCTAAGTTTTGAGTCATATAAATTGTTTGAACTGTCTAAATCAATCCCTAGGATCATTTAAATATTCGTCAAATTTATAAAAAGCTTTATTGATTAATTTACGTTTAACGAGACTACTTCAGTGGAGCTGGCTCCAAATAGTGGTGGCCAAACTGCGTCTGCTATGGACGTCTAGGTGATACGAGTAGATTTTTTCGCCTCAACCTCCAATGAAACTCAGTTGCAAGTATTAATCCGAACAAAACAAAATTACTTATGAGAAAGAGAATGCTTTACATTTAAAATTAGCTCAGAATTCAAAGCTAAAAAGGCCTTAGCGCCAATAATGATGCCTGTTTGTCAAAAACTTTAATTTTTTAATAAAGTCTTAGTTTGCTTACCTATTCTCGACTCTGAATTTCGTCTGAGAATCTATTCCCCAGTAATTGGTAAACGATTTTGATGAATCTGAATTAATAACCCTTGTCTCATGTATCAAATTAAATTGCGTGTAAATTTGCTGTCCATTAAATCATTTTTATACTTACGAAATTTAATAACGACACTTTCCATCTTACAAAACATAATACGCGTCGAAGTATAGGGTTTAATAAAATTTATCAAAAATTATGATCAAAGATTATTGAGGTCATGAAATCCTTTCGTTTTATATCGCCAATTGGTATAATGTGGCAGGTATATAGTAATTTCTTCCTAATTGGCGCTTGGGTCGGCTCTTTTGATATTTCTCTGTAATGAACCTATATAAAGTGCTATAACATTAAAAAGGTCACCCTTAATAGCCTTGGAATATAGTCATAGATTTATTTATAGAACATTATGGCATTTTTCTTAATAAGGATTTGTTTTAAAATTATTTAGTGCTTTCTAGTTGTCTGTGGTGTCTTATTCCTGCATCTTCACTTAATTTATTTCTGATAAAATAATATGCGGTCTATTTAATAACTGCGCTTTATAATCTTTATATTTTTAATCTGCGCTTTCAAATCACTGCGATGACGTCATATCCTACGAAATTATTCCGCTATGGATATATATTCAGGTCGAGGTTGGAGAAACAGTAAAAATTTCCTCCACAGATTAAATATAATAAAAAAACTAGAATAGTATATCTTTATTTTTCTCTATAATCTATGAACGTTTTCGTATTTATAATGTAGTCTGTACCTTACGGAATTAGTCATAATATTTGCCAACCTAAGATGGGCGTGTATTAATGAACTTTGATCTGCCTATTTCAAACTTAATCTTCATTTTGCATCCATTGTTGTCTCATTTATGTGGGAAATAACTTCGATCCGTGATTCAATGACCATTTTGAGAAATGATTAATGTGCTTATATCGCTACTGGTGCGGTTTAATCTCAGGTTTAATTCAATAGAAATGAAGTGTTCTCGGAGTACAATGGATGCGCCCACACACTTTGCGATTCGCCACGCTGCGAACTGTCAGCTACTGTCTGTATCTGCCCCTACATTACCAGCTATGAAATCACGCTCATATTCTTCTATAGCATTTAGATTATCTGTTTGTATTGCTTTTAGGATTAATTTCTTACAACTAGAAAGGATTTTCACTTTTTTCACACTTATGCCACTGAAAATATCAAAGACGTAGATTGATTACCTACATGATCTGTATTATTCTTAACCACCATTTACTATTTAATAAGTTTAATAAATAGTTATATTGTAAAATCTGTTAATGTTTTAGTATAGTCTGTATAGACTCTAGTGTTTATGTCTATACTTCATACAGTACATAGAACACGGGCAAAATTTGAAAAATATATGATATTTAGAGGAATCTGCATTATACATGGCGTATAGGGTATAATAACTTAAATAATCAATAATTTATCATAAAATTTAAACATATGTTCTTTGATTATCTGTTTGCATTAGTTTTTGGATTAATTTTTTACAACTAGAAAGGCTTCTTCCATATGTATGCCACTAAAAGACGTTGATTGATTACGAACTGCAATTCGGATACAAATAGATCTCACGCGCTTCTGATTAGATATGGTCATCAAAAGGTCATCGCACATTCCAGAAGGTTTGAAAGGTGTCGCGAAACATACAGCCTCTCGTTGGCAACAATGTCTGTCGACGCACAATTAGCCAGCCATTGTGTGCAAGTGTTTGCGCAGTTCATTCGGTCACTCCTACGCGCAATGTGATCTATCATGGTTATTAAAGATGTTATCTATTAGCTGATGCTGAGATTAATAAACATTTTCCCTATGTTTAATCTGTTACGTAATTCATTGTTGACTAATTGATCTACAGGTCGAGATGTGATCAATGTTATTAAATCTTTGGTTATAGGATAAATAAGGTGATTATCGACTTCAATATCGATATTTTCCTCATTTTATACTGTATTATAGACCGTGCTAGATTTACATAATATATGTTCTGCCCGATTTCTAGTTCGAAACTTAATTTTATATTCCTTCCTTAACCAGTCTTCCTCCACTCCTCCGGATCCAATTTTTTTAAATTCTTTACTGTCACTGCCATTTGATTCGGGATGTCTCTGTAGCCGTGCAAACCTCGTATTTACATTTAAGAAACAATATTGTACCAATAAACTTTTGTTATTTTTATATTGAGTAGTTTTAAGTTAAAAATAACTACTAATACTAGAAACTAATACCGCCCATTTACATCCCTTGTCATTTATTTAATTTTATTTTTCTCCTTTGTGTTATAGTGATGTAAAAAAAAATGCGTGTGTACTTATGTATACGCGTTAGAAGTTATACTTCTTTGGTGTAACAAGATAAAAATCTTTTTGAAAATTTTATCTTTCGCCTTATTCTACGTTTGTAGAAAAAAGGACACTAACAATAGATAATATTTACTCTCGTAATTTTTCCCTAACGCGCCAAAAGAAGTATAACTTCAAAAAACTAAAATGTTGACTATAGCTAACTTCAGGGTGTCGGTTTTTTGTGTCGGTGTGCGCGCGCATCGTATAAATTTACTTCAATAATTATTAATAAAGACGTGAGAATACGTTTAGTAGCAAAGAAGTATTAACAATATTTTTGTGTTGAATTGCGAAATAAGCAGACCACCAGCGTTGTTTAGTACCTAGATAGACATCAGGTCTTGGCTGTACAATACGTGCGTAATGAAGTGGGTTAGGGGGCGGTATTGTGACCAAACGAGGCATTGTACCGCGACCCTCTCGTTACCGTTGCCCTACCGACCTCCAGTTCCGAAATTCTTGTTAGCAGGATCTAACACAGATCATGTCAAACGTGTCAATCTATCAATCTTTTTAACTTGTGACATTTGGAATCCGTTTTTGAATTTGTTTCCAAATATGTTGGTAAGAATGTGTGCTCGTAGCAGACTTTTGCTTTTGTTTGAGGTTATTTGTTTGGAGTTTAGGATATTTAAGTTTTTTTTAAAGATACTATTTACTCAAAATATACACACGGATTACACTGTATATACGAAGAACATATACTGGTAGTGTACCTACTAATATTGTGAGTGTGCATTTTAGGTGATCTTAAAAATCCATTCGATTTGATTATTTCCTTCGAAAATACTCGTTTGGAGATATCTCAAGGCTCTGTAGTAATAGTCGAGATATTCATTTTTTTACTAAATCGTCTATTACAATAAATTAGGAAAACCGTTTTTCAGTATGCGCTCCTTTTAGTTTATTAATAATAATACGTTTAATTTCCGTAATTTGAAAGCCTTAGAGTCGATACCCTCCCTGCGTCACCAATATTGTGTATCAAGAATTCATTCATTCACTATTTATAAATAACCTAACTCATAAATCCAATAAGTTAAGTTTTTTAACTTTGCATTACGGAAGCAGTTGCACCGTGATCCCAATAAATTTTAACTAAACCCGCTTTTTATCTCGCTCACACCATCCAGATTGGTAAAGGACAGATTCACTGTCCCTACTTTTTCGTTTTCACTACCCTTCGTATAAGTTATGTTTATGTCAATTGCGGGTGGGCGCTTTGTAACAAAAACTCAATCCACGGATGTAAGGGTTGTTTAAGTTATTGAATGATCAGCAGATGTACTTGCAGTTGTTTTAACTGAAAAATTAATGATGTTATTAGTTATATGTAAAAGCTTGCCAACGCATGGCACACTGATACATTGGTACAAGAAAAATAAAATTTGTACAATTTTTAATGTGACAAGCACTTCTAGGCAAACATAACATAGGCACGAGCAGAGATAATAAAAATATTAACCTGTGCCCCTCACACTATGGATATCTGGATATCCGTATAAGTCTGGACGTGGCTCGTTTATCAGAGTGCTCAATCTGGATATCGGTGAGTTTTAAGGGTGTAAGTAGTAATTTAAGTTTGTGAATGAGGTATCTTGGACAAATTTTGCGTGGCGTGGGATTTTGCAGGATAAAACCCAAATAATGATCTAGTTATCACAGGCCGCCGGCTCTGTAAATTTTTATAGCGACAGCGATCTTGGCCGTTTGTACTCCAATTTCGATTTAATTAATATCCATAGAGCAATATTTGGAATACGATGAAGCCAACCTATTTGGTGTATCTATATCGAATTGACAATTTAAAAAATCTAATTTTAAAAAAGGCGCACAGGCGCTAATTTAAGATGTAAGTTGGCGTCTGGTAGATAGTACCGGTGACCCCAGAGCTGGTGCTTTCCTCGCTGAACGAATAAGTATCGCAATACAGCGAGGAAATGCTGGCATCGTTAAAGATAAACAAGGGACCGCATTTTGAGAATTAGTTATAATTTTCTATACATAATTTTTTTTAATATTACTGTTACTATAATGGTTAAGAACATTGTAAGTACTGTAGGTATATTTGTGGTTTGGAAATAAATACAAATTTAAAAAATATATATTCCCGCTTAGACGTTACCGCTAGTTTTTAAAAGGCCGGCAACGCACTTGCAAAGCCTTCCAGCAATACGAGTGTCTATGGGCGACGGTATCACTTATCACCGGGTGAACCTCCTGCCCGTTTACCCCCTTTTATATAAAAATAAGTTACTAGTTGAAATGGAGTTCGTATATAAAGTATAAAGCAAAAAGTCTCAGTAGGTATTTTTTGACAACTTGGTAGCCTTATCGTGTACCATAGAAATCTACATTACAAAGACTCATAATCGTATTATGTCGACAATAAAGCAACTGTCAGCCGTCACGCACAAGCCGACTTCTACAAATGACGCTTAATGCGACAAAATTATATTCGTTACCGGCACCGCCCAATGAAGTCATTATTTACCATTTCCGCGGCGTCAAGTCGATAACTCGAAAATGACGGGTGAAGTAACGACCGGCGATCTATGTGCCTCATTACTGAATCATGGCCTTAAGTTTAAGTCATTAATGTGACCTGAAGAGGTAGGGAACTCCGCATCAAAAGATACAGAGAACTAAATGTGTTAACATTTTATTATAGTCTCAGAAGAATGGACAATTTTTTTAGGCTTTAAAAATTATGCATGAAGCATGGACCTCTTTAGTGTGTATAAAGTCCATGTTTCGTACAGTACTTAGAAGACGGGCTATGTGTGTGAAAAATAAGTGAAATTGAGACTAATCTGTATTAGACATGGCTTTAATAAGCGTTATGGAGTAAAATATAAATTATTAAAAAATTGATAACCAAAAATATAGTTTTTTATAGATACGTCTGTCATGTGTCACAATGCGGTCACAGATTAGTCGATTTGACGATTACGTACCCATGCCAGTTAATAATGTCTTCGTTTAATTTAGTTGGGGATTGTTTTTGATCAAAATATAATATTATTCTTATATTACACATATATTATATTATGTTAAATTCTTGACGATTTTTACGTCTTTACAGGCATGGTATTGGGACTAGTGAGACGCCATCTTGCCTAGTGAAGCTTTTTGGCGGGCTTTTTGTTGAAATTACGTATGTCTTAAAAACATTAACAAATAACATTTTATTAATAACGAATTTTATGGTTTTAAAAATCTTGTCAAATATATCATTCTTATAACAGTACCTAGAGGTCAATAGCAATCTGAGAAGATCACTTTGCACTTATTATAGTTACAAGATGATAACTTGTCCAATAGGCTAAAAGAAGTAAGACACTTCTCTAAGTACGGTTTAATAAATTTAAAAATTATGATACTACTAAAAATTGCTCAAACGATTCTCTGTCTGTTTCTTAAAATTAAGTGCTCCCCCCCCCCCCCCCCCCCCCCCCCCCCCCCCCCCCCCCCCCCCCCCCCCCCCGTATTTTTTTTTTTTTTTTTTTTTCCCCCCTTTTTTTTTTTTTTTTTTTTTTTTTCCTTTTTTTTTTTTTTTTTTTTTTTTTTTTTTTTTTTTTTTTTTTTTTTTTTTTTTTTTCTTTCCCTTCCTTTCTTTTTCTTTTTTTTTTTTTTTTTTTCTCCCCCCCCCCTCCCCCTTTTTTCTTTTTTTTTTTTTTTTTTTTTTCTTTCCCCCCCTTTTTTTTTTTTTTTTTTTTTTTTTTTTTCTCTTTTCCCCCCCCTTTTTTTTTTTTTCTTTCCCCTCCCTCTCTTTTTCTTTCTTTTTTCTCCCCCCCCCCTTCCCCTTTTTTCTTTTTTTTTTTTTTTTTTTTTTCCCCCCCCCCCCCCTCTTTTTTTTTCCTTTTCCCTTTCCTCCTTCCCCCCTCCTTTTTTTTCCCCCCCCCCCCCCCCCCCCCTTCTTTTTCATATATCTTAGTCGTAAAGAGGCATATTAAACAATACATACATATTACATAGACTTGAATATGTTCCAAGCTCTTACAATTGTTACTTAGTACTTTCAACAGAACCATAGACATTTTTAAAAACAATTCGATTGCAACATAATTGGCTTATTACATGCCTTACAAATGACTACCACAGCAACGTGTCATTCGATGACACTATAACACGCGAGGCGCTCATCAACAATCCGGGGTTCACACCCGTCACAGTCATTGACGAAATAGAGACAACCAATGTTTTATAAATGAACCGTGTCATCAAAAGATTTATGATTTGAGCGCTTCACGCTATAACGTCATGGGATGCAGTTTTGGATTAAAATCATATAATAATATTAATAATACAAGCCCGTTTGATATCCAATAATTACAAAAGAAGAATATACAGCTTAGATTTGTTATATACATTTTTTCTTGTTGTCCTAATATCCTAGCTTCCTTCGTTGATCGGAATCCATTCACGGGTAAAGGCCTCCTCCAGCCTTTTCCAAATATCTCTGTCCATGACTTTCTTTCTCCATTAATTTCCTGCTAACTCTTCTATTTCTTCTATCCAACTTTTTTTGGGGCGCCCTCTCCTCTTACCCTCCGTCCAAATTTTATCTGTGTCTCTTGCTATATGACCCGCCCATTGCTATTTCTGGATCAAAACTATATAGATACCCAAATCAATACAAAAATCTGGGTTCTGTGGCATTGTGCACACGCTTTGAAATCGTTTCTAAACCCGAATAAAACATGTGCTAGAAAATATCTAACCCGACAGAGTATTTCGCAACGGAATCGCTTCAATATTAACGTTGTAGCTTAGATAGGAACATATGACGGGAAAGTTCCCTTCCCTGCGGGGAAGTATGGCGGCGTGAGGAGGTCGGTGGTTTCGTACATCGCCACCCGTCCGCGCCCGTAAGCTCGTAATTTGCCTTTCTATTAGAGGGCGTGAAAAAAGGAAAGCGTTTACGGCCTGTTTAATGGGAGCGAGAGGGAAGAAATATTACCTTCGGGGAGGGAAAATTTTGGTTTTCAGAGTTTTTGCAGATGCATCGGTGGTGCGAGCGAGATAGACACATGAGATAATTAGCGGATGCCGTGGCTTAGTTTTCCCTGAAGAGGGAGTATTTGTCGTTTAAGAGTTAATCGGTCGAGTGTTCGTCACCCTTGAGAGAGCGCACCCCGGAGTTATTATATCAACTTTATTATGAGCAGTAAATCTATCCGCCCCCGATTAACCAAATTGTGATTATTGATAACTTCATTTGATTGCTGTTAACGGGTATTTAGATTTAGATCTTTTTATTTTATAAACATGTGTCTGTACTAAGACAGAATGGAACATTACGATCTAGCCTAATCTGGCCGTTCAAGTATTACGTAAGCACTAGGGGAAAAGCCGGATAGTAGCCCCACTTTTCGAAAAAGCTTTATATTTTTTAAATATGAACTTGCTGAAAATTATTCAGTATGTATTTTGCAATATAGGTCCTTTTATCTTCTATAAAAAGCCTATTTTTGTATACATAATTAACAATGGTTTTGAATAAATACTTTTTGATTTCACCTCTCAGAAAAGGGATAGTTGCCTACGATGGCGGATAGTAGCCTAGCGTAGAAAATGCTTCAGGGGATACTTGCTTCGTGCGTTTTTATTTTGGAGTAATCTTTATTATTTATTTAACAGTCTTTATAATTTACTGGGATCTTTTATTAAGTACAATTTTAAATATTAAGAAACAACAGTATTTTTTTCTCCTTTTTCACCGGATGTAACTGATTTAACTGCTTTAGCACCTTTCTAAGCTTATACTTTACCAATTTTATTATTGAGTTGGACACCGCTTTCATCATAAGGAAGTGTCACTGAACAGACACTCTGTTCTTGTGTTATATTTTTCACTCACCGTTTAGCACTTAATACAAACGTGCACTAACACTAATTCACCTATTCACTAGATTTAGATATTAACGTTTATTTTAACGCATTTCGCCACAGAATATAAAGTACTGATTACTAGTTATGTAGTAACAAAAATTGAACTTTAATGTATTTTTATCTAATTGGATAGGGGTTGTGTGTGTTGATGCGTTACATATAATTAGGCGAAGGGTGACAAAGCAATAGAAATAGTAAACACAGCCGTGTGTCTCTGAGTATTCATTAGCTATAATTTTATAATTAGCTCTTTGCGACATATGCTCCCTTTAAATGCTTTTTTAACACTATCCAATGACCCCGGAGTAAACTAATAGTGCGGTTAGGTTACGTGTGTATAACAAAAATTGATATCTTGAAAATATTTTTGATATAGTACCAATGGCGCTACAACCTTTTAGGCCTGGGACTCTAATTTCTGTATCTGTTTCGTGCTCCTTTGTTTTTTCTTAGAGCCTCAGCCGACGCCTCAGTCGACGGGGGGGGTCTAAGGCATGTCGGTTTCCTCACGATGTTTTCCTTTACCGTACGAGCGAGTGTGCGTAGATAGAGAAAGTCCATTTGTGCACAGCCGGGGATCGAAACGTCGACCCCAGGGATGAGACTCGCACTTTGGAAGCCCAAGGCCAACACTTTTGTATCCATATTATGAAGACGAAAAAGTGGTAATCAGACCCATTTGAAAAGCTTATATATTGTTATTTTTAAGCTAGATTAGAAAGGGCAGGTTCCGTCGACCGAATCTTAAGACGGGACCCTCACGATCATTTTAATATTCAAATTGAAATCCCAAAGAAACACTCACATTTCAACGTCTTTTTCGAATTGTCTCCATGGGACTTTGAGCTCCAGGTTATTCGTCGTTTACCAAGTAACCACGGAGATGGACTCTTCACCTAATTGGGTTAAAATAAAGCGTCTTTGGTTGGTTGTAACAGATTCAATGTCTCATTAATCCTACATTGTAATTTCACACACATATATATATGAAGTATGATTATTTATCACGTGGGACGCTTCATTTTTACTTGCGTCACGCTTGCAGTTCGGACTTAAGACTAAGCGAGAACTATGACTCTCATAATCGAAATCTTTTTTGGCATTTCGCGGCTAAACCCTTTAAAACTTAATACGGAAATTATAGTTAAAAACAGTGTTTATTCTAGTTGAGATTTTCTCGAAGCCAATCAACGGCAAATGAGCGATGGCGTTAATTAAAACGTATCGCCTTACTGAATCAATAAACCTGTACGATAAGGCAATTAATCGCACATACCTTTGCCTCTGGCGACTGGACTATTGAAAGTGAACTAGCTTTTAATCACTTAGGTTTTATCTTCACTAATATATAGCTAAATAAACGAATTTTCACATTGATTTTGTATTAAATATAGTCTTATCTCTATATACCTATTTAAAATTCTCGTGTCACAATGTTCGTTCCCATATAATTCCATTCCATACAAATGTCTGAATATTTTAAACGTTTTTCAATGTTTAATACGGTTCCTGAGTCAACGGGATGGCTTAAAAAATAGAGGATATTTCCAATCTATAATTACCAATAAATAATTAAATGCTTCAATATTTTTTTACACAACAAGGGGTAACAGGAGGCTCAACTGATGTTAAATGATACAGCCGCCCATGGCTTTACGCTGTCATCTTGAAGGACCCTAAGTCGAATTGGTTCGGAAATACTTCAGTGGGCGGCTGGTTCCACATAGTGGTGGTGCGCGGTAAAAAACTCTTAGTTAATGTCGAGGTGGTACTGGTGGGATTTCGTATTCTGCCTCGACGTCCGATGATAAAACTCATCTTCATTAATCGAGCAACTCCTCTGAACACTTATAAAATGCTGAAAAGAGTGCCTGTCTGGCTATACTCTCGGGGCGTAACTCCGACGATTTAGGTAATCACTACGCTTATAAAACTAAGAAAGCCTGAGTGAGCAAAATATACAGCCTCGTTCATACAGAATTCAATATCGTATCGATGCGTGTGGCAAATAGATTTTACAATATCTTAACACAATGTTACGCCACGGGAGTGTTTCTCAGAAACTCACCACTATCCACCATTAATTACGTCACAATACGATATTGTGGAGCTTTGAAAGATATGCTGTTTTCATTGTAAGTGTGAAAGGACATTCAAAATGTTTTTATAACCTTCTAGCACGTGATATTGAGAAAAAAATAAAATTTGTTAGTAAAATTTTAAATAACTGTCAATATATACCTAGGTAGATTTATATTATACGAAACGTATACGGCCAAATTTTGTTGAAACTGTTCCCTGAATAAAAAAAAATCGAGAAAATATTTACACTAACGGTTGCAATATGATACGGTGCTTGAAAACCTCAGCACATCCCCATACAAAGAACCTCGTTATTAAATCGGTTAAAATGTATTTGACAACACGTATTCAAAGACGTCAACCATTTATTTTATTTATCAGTGCGATAGCTTTAGAGTAATGACATAATTCGAAATTCAAAACCCGACTACCTTAGGTGTTAGAAATATCGACGCGTCATCCGAAGTGAATTATGGATCTTCATAGGTTACCTGTAACATAATATGTCCGATGGAACTGATACCGGAATATTCATAATCCCCGGAGGGCTACGTAAATAAAAATTATTTCATAAAGGCAGGTGAGCGTCGGGTTACGCGTTCATTCGGCTCATTAACCGGACCGAATTCAACCTACACCTGCATCTCTCAAACAAATAGACACTATCGCGTGATGTAATCCCATTGCTAAGTATACAAACAACGTATACGGCCAGATAGTTGACAAAGAATATTTATTCCTCGCAAAAAAGCTATAAATAGGTTGAAGCAATAATTTGCTATGAGTACTTTGTTATTTTAATAAGTATCTGTCGACTAACATTATAAGTCTCACTTCATAACTACTTGCGAAAAATTAACTATATTTTCGTAAAACACTTGTAATAAATTTATGGAAAATCAAACATTGCAATAAATATATATTTCAACATAGTAATAATATCTAATAATAATTAAAATTAATTCAAACTTTATTCTCCATGGCCGTGTACCTTTAACGCTGGCAGCATTTCCTCGCCTTATTGCGATACTTTTAACGGAAAAATATAACTTTAATTATTGCCTTACTTTAAGACACTAAGGAAACAAAATCAAAGTTGGAGACACTTTATGGAATATCATACGTCTACACTGCCCAGCGTTTGTTTGTCCGAGGAAGGCGAGATGGGGCTAACCTGTCCACAGAAGTAACATCCTATTTCAAAACCCGTCCCATCCCCCATGGGAACTAGTTATGTCACCTAGCAAATTTATAATCACGCTTCATATTGAGGTGTACTGTAGGCAAAAACAATAATTGACTAATTATAATGCTATAACGCGAAATGTGCCAGCGGAAATTTATTCCATACGCTACTGTTACGAAGTTTTACATCCTTATAATTATAATTCGATCGTAAAAAATTTTAACACCGTTAATATTTATATAACACGTCGTCAGATTTAATTGAAAAACATATTTAATTACAAGCCAGTGCTAAATTAAAAATGATTAAAAATGTTTTGGATTTTTATAATCCTATGAATATGTATTTTAAAAACAAAGATGATTTATGAACGTACTTCCTTATATTTAGTAATTGTTCTAGATAAAAGTTGAGCAATGCATATTCACATAGCTTTGTGAAGGCAGGTCATCAATCATGGCCGGAGTGACGCCCCGTGACGAATGCCAACCCAAACACCATTGTAGGCCATGCCACCCACATTTTAACAGGTGAAAACGGACACTAGAAGGGTCTCAAACCGCTATGTTCGATTGACATTAAAAACATACTATTACTGTGCTAAATACGTATAGGAAAAAAATGTTAATGCGAGAGCGTGTTTATTTCTCGATGAAACCGCTATATTGAATATAAATTTTGCTAAAGATTGCTATCCCACTTCTGACTTGTAAGGGCTAGTTGATCCTAGGGTAGGAAATTAAACACTCCGATGATGACTTGATTCACTATAATTCACTTTGATTTTACGTAAACTCTATAACTTCAAACTTGAACAAAGGAATTGCCCGTGCGCGTGTGTTACAACCTCTATAAGATTATAGAATATAATACTATTAATGTTTGCAGCTCCTTACAAACTTTGTGTAAAAAAAAAAAAAAAGTGGCGATTAAAAAGAGTGGCGGAGAGTTTATTGCCAGTTCTTCTCTTCCGTTCTACGCCCTTGATTTGAGAACTGGCACTAAATATAAAATTAGAAGCATTAATATTATGTATTTCTTTACTGACAAGTCATAAGTGTACAATGATTACCCATATGATTAAATGATTTTTCATTTTGATTTTATTCCCTACTCCGATCCGACCATCAATTCGTAACAAATCGTAAATAACCGAACGAGTCAAATGAGTAACTATTGCACGTGCGCACTTGTAGCAAGATTCTTAAGAATATGTTTCATAAAAAAATGTTTAGAATTTAATTAAATAAATATTAAAAGCTAACAAGATTTAGACAGCCACAGAAGGCTGATCTCAGACTGAAGACAGTGAAACAAAACAGTCTTTGAAAGAGATAATAAATCCTGGACACATTCAAAAGATTCTAGTGTTTAAAATATGTGGCGCATGTAATGATTTAAAGCAAAAATGTAAGACATGGAGTGCTTTGTATTATTAAATAAGTTAAAAATCATATTCAAACAATGCTAATTTACAAATAGATTTAAATTTATAATTGAATAACTGAAGAAACCCAGTAGTCAATTATGATTTATTCACAAGGTGCAAAGGTTCAAAACCCCTGCCAATTATGAAACTCGTTTTATGATCGCGAATTGCAAGTCATTAAAAGTATAATTAACTCATAATTATAGCAGTTTTTGACACTTCATAATAATTACGACTAAAATTTTGTAATGCCGGAATATCTTAATCGATGTAGCCTACATTCCTGTCACTTGTTTTAATGTTTAATGTTTGATATTTACATTTTTGCCGAACTCTTATTTAGTTCGGCGGTAGTGAAAATACTTTGTAAAGAATATGTTCCGTAAGTCCTGACAAACAGTCTCCAGATCTTCAAAGTAAATCCCTCTTAAACGAATTCGTCCCCGGCTTTAGCCAGCCCTTATTAACAAGCGGAGTGGAACCTTACATAGGGCTGTATAAACAAGCTTTTACCAACCCTAAGGAGGTATTTCATGTACATTAGTCGCGTTACACTGCGGTAATTTTGACAGGCGCCCCATTAAACATTTAAGTTTCGTGGTTATTACTTTGTGATTATAATGAAGGCACCAAAAAACTTTGATAGTTTGATTAGATAAATATTATTGTCTCGCAAATCCGCCTTCATTATTAAGACTATTATTTTCTCGATTTACAAGTACGCGTCCGACTGTCACTAAACTCTAGCACGTTATCGGTGACAGATCGGAATCCTTTTAAATTTCGAATTCCAATACCTTGTTTCTTTTGCTTTCATGGTAATGTGAACTTTATGCTTATATGATTTCGGCTGCTTATGGCATACACAATCTCATCTCACTGAATGTCCGTTTGAGTGATGTGTTGGTCGTTTTGTCCCTGTCGACTTATCGAGTTCTTAGCTAACCGTTTTGTCAGTTTCAGATAGGTTGATAAAGTTATTAAGAAACTAATCCTCTCATTTGTAAGGGGCAATTTCGAATTAGCTTTGTAATCAGCACTTATGAATTCAAGCCGCACGGAGATTATTTTTATTATATTTGCAAACATTTAGATTTATTACGAGATTCAGATTAGGAGTGCCACTTGATGGGTTGTGGTTTTTTAATATTCGATATTATTTTCCATATTGTATGTTCGTTAAGATAAAGTATGCCGTACTTAAATAACCTTTTTGTAGCGTCCTGAACTTTGGAATCAGCTACTACACATGTAGTTTTAACTTCATAAGGTTTCAAAATTCTCTATAGATTTATGACAGCCACTAGTCGAAAGCGGTTGAAAGCTTGAAGGCTTGAGAATATCGTTGGTGAGGCTTGAGAATCGACATTGTTGCGGTGTGGGCTGCGGTCGCGAGGTGCGCGAGGCGTGTCCGCGCTTCATCGATCGCAGCCTCCGACGCTCCTCGACGACGTCTACCCCAGCACCCCATACCCCAAAGCCTCCCCGTACACCGCCTGTTATCGCCCCAACCAACTGCATTTACCACCCGCCACCCTTCATACATAGACATTTACCATATTTCGCGAAGCAATTGTTTCACAGAAAAGAGTTTTAGAAATGAAATTGCGCTTATGTAATAATTATATTACCTATTTGACCCGTATAGAACTTTTTTCTTTTCTTGAGTCTCCTAAATGGTTTAAATTTTCGTCCAGTATTAATTCGACCATAGTGTCAGTTGCTGAGAAAAGCATAGATAAACATTTAGTATAACACGAATAATATTTGAATTTCGAACAATATTCTACTATATATATCAATTTATTTCAAATACATCCACGGAGTCTTGCTTATATTTTTAATTAAAAATGCTACGAAGGTATATAACACTATTGTCTATGTATTGACAGTTCAGTTCTCAATTCAACTGTCTTGTTATGGAATAAAATATCGTGTGGAAATAAATAAAAAAACGATGTCAATGTTATTCTGATGTTGGTGTTGATTTTCAACGGTAGCTACACAGAGCAATTAAAGTTTATAACACTTTGCCACAATATAAAGTAGTAACTTTGCGACCTGTAAACGTTATGACATTAAAATGAAATTACGGTATTAATTTTATATGTCAAGGAATTAAACCGATGTTTTATGGAAACTGCAACTGTAATACAATGTTTATTAATATGTTAAAAATAATATTAATAATCGTAAGTAATTGAATTACAAGGATGTCCAAATTAGGAAAATAATTCGGTGCGTGTGTCTATAATTTAACTCCTCGTAAACGGCTGGACCGATTTTGATTTTTTGTGTGTGTTCAAGTGGATTCGAGAATGGTTTAGTTGTTTTTGTACGAGACAATGTCTGTCGGGTCCGCTAGTATATATAATCTTCATGGTATCTCATAAATATGTCATATATATATACGTATATGTCAACTTTTGCTTTGATATAACAGATATATATAAGTATATCTCTGATACAAATCTTGAACAGCTGTAATGTTTTGTGCGGTAAGAAAATTTTCCTTTGTTCTCGTGACAATTTAAATTGCTTAAATAATTATGAAAATTAAACAGGTTTTGATTCGGAACTTAAAGGTACTCCTGCCGCTGTCGGAATAATACGCTAAATAGTATTTAGTAAATACTTCTTGCTGCTAATGGTGGCAGTGATCTCTCACAGTTGGGTCTATACTCTTTTACCGAACGGTAAGAAACCGTGGTATCAGTGGTATAAGCTGTCTTCTTCTCTTGTGGGGCTCTCTAATTCTTTCCTCACATTAGAGAATGTTCCAGAAATATATAATTGATTCAATGTCACAAGACACCTTGTTTCAAATTTATATTATAAGTGTTACGTAACAGGTGTTATAAGGTAGGTAATATTAAGGTTATGGGTTCGATCCCCCGCTGTTCACCAATGGACTTTCTATGTGCACATTTAAAACTAGATGAGATGAAAACGTGAAGAAACCTTAGTCGACGGCAGGCACAGACAGATTCCTATTAGAAAAAAACAAATGATCATGTAACAGACACAGAAATGAGTCCCAGATCTAAACGGTTGAAGCGAAACTTTTTATGAACGTTATTTAGCAAAATTATTACAAAATATAAACTTTTCAACGGCGGTGTGGGAATAATTGTGTGAAATTGAATACGACGGAATGTTTGCGTGTTAACCATCGCAACGTGCATGTTGAGATGACGTGCGGAACATTTGATAGGGCAGCGTCGAATCTAGAGATAACTTTATATCCTTTTAGTATTTTAACACGCGTGTATTCTTACTTGACACTCGTGGAAATTAAAGAGATGCCCATATAGCTCCTATGGCACGAAAGACGAGAGAACTGGAAACCTTTATAGCGACACTTACAAGTCACAACGATGACGTCATACCCTGAAATGCACTAACGAAGTTTATTCTCTAAAGGTATACATACAATTGGACCTTAGTCACTGGGGCCTACGGGCTGGCCAGTCAGAGGTTGGCCTGGTCAAGGATCGTCCTGTTAGGTTGAAGGAACACTACACCTTGTATGCTTAAAAAATGCAAATTAATTTGTTGAAATCTCAAATATCGAATTGTACATTAAAATGCCACGTGTTTTTATTATCGAAGAAATAAATTAGATTTATTATTTGTATTAATTTTCGACACTTTTAATATTCTTATTTTAATATTTTATTCCTAAAATATCTTCCTTTTTTCCTCCCTCTAAGTCTCGGAAATCTAAAGTTTTAGGTTTGTATAAATATGAACAAGAGTTAAAAATTAGTTTGCCAAAGAAGTGTCACTTCTGACATGTGTACTTTGTACGCACGCACTTTTTTATTTTTCTATTATTAATTATTGTCTGTAAAGGTCCTTGTCAGATTTATTTTGAGTCTAATCAATCGTAATTTATTGTAAATCAATTAAACGTCAGGAATATTTGTGGTTTTTAAACATGTAACAACCAAAGATTCCCAGTCATCCTGTCCATTATTATCAATAAATAGTCTTTACATTTAACCTATTATCACTAAAGTTGGTAACAACTTAATTATTGCAAGCTAATCAATGCTTATAATCACTTTATCACAGCATTAGGCTAAATTAAATTTGTCGATGTTCGGCGCCGGCGGCGGTGATCCATCACCAGTAATGGTCATAACGACCTCAGCTTCGGTCACAGCTCACCTCACTTAGGGTTACCAGTTCAGGTTTTCTAGTCTTTTATTTTCTGTGCTAATGTCTTCACACCATTAAACCCTTTCTTACATCAAAAGTATGGATTTAAGTTTGTAGAACTAATAGTTTCATTCGTATTTGTTATATAGATTTTAATGTATTAGCTATTAAAGTTTGTGTGTCGTAAAATATCTACCTACGTGTCAAAACCTTATAAACTTTTGTTTATCACGCATAGGAATCGTATAAAGTATTTACAATATTCTTAACCGACATAGTAATAGATTAGAAAATTGAAACAAATTTATAGTTTGGTCTCTGTGGCAGTGTACCTTTAATGCTAGCAGCATTTCCTCGCTTTATTGCGATACTTATTCGTTATCGTATAAATAGTTTTTATATTTAACATAACCTATGGCCATATGCTTGTCAATCAGTCATGATTTTTGACTCACCGTATTGTGCATGGATTTAGAAAATAGTATTTTTACGACTCTTTTCTATGGGTACCGTGCGTTTCTAAGTTCGTGATGCGATTGCATATATTTTATAGAAGAGGTAACCCTACGTTTTTCAGCTCATACCGCGGAGGTACAACGATCCATCATACAGTTGACAACCGTTCATGTCACGTGTAGTTCTTTTGACGTAATGACTCGATTATGACGAATTCCGCTACGGATCTCCCGGTAGGCCGTAATAGCTATGTAAACAATGTTTCATTATCATACGGACAAGACGGCTCTAAAAAATAAAAACAATATACAATCGAGTCGTGTTTTGTTTTCGATTTATTTTCTCTATGTATAAAAAACTCTTAAAAGGCCAGCAAGCACTCGCGAATTCTCTGGCTTTGAGTGTCCATGGGTGGCGGTTTGTTCCTTATAAAAATAATAAACTAAGGATATTAAAACTATTTGCCTAAATTCTCTCTGGAAATAACTAAAATCTCTTGAAATAAATAAGAGGTAACAAAAAGGGCAAGAGTATATTACAGTAAGAACTATAATTAATATATGTGTTAAGATTTATCTAGAAAATAATTGAACAGTAGTTAGTACATAGATACGAATATAACATAGACTGCTATAGACAAAATCTTTCCAATATAGACAAATAAATTTTAAATAAAGAACATCAAGAAAACTTCAACTGTTATTTAAATTTCTGTTCTATCATTTAGCAAGCGGCTTGAGTCAGTAGCACGTACTTGTGCGGAATATTAATTTTGACGAAGACACCTGCGCCTGTCCGCTGTCAGGCTGATACGCTCCATCAACTGTTATGACGATTTTACGCTTGAACTACTTTAAACTAATCGATATATTGTAATCTACATATGTTTATTAGTAAATATTTTATACTAGCATTTAATATGCACGAGTTGGTTGATTGCAACTACAAAAAATGATTATTCTGTAATTACAACGTATAAACTATTATCTATTTCAAAGTTTACAAGAATTTCTGTTAAATACTGAATATCATTAAACAACGGTGGTTAAGAGTGCTCTACACTAACTTACTTATGTTTTCTGTTTCATATATATTGTTTTTCTATGTAGTCCGTTTTGGCTTTGTATATTGTCTAAGTGTTTTATTTTATAATATGTAGATATGTTAGCTGTAACATTACTATTAAATAAATAAACCAATATAAATTTCTTTCGATGTGGAATATTTCGTATGATATAGAAAAACTTAATGTAAAAAAAAACGATGTGTCAAGCATAAAAAAGCTACTGCAAATGCATTTCTCCAACGAAACTTTTTTCTCTCGTTGTTCTAACCCTTTAACAAATATCAAACCCAAAGAACATAATTTGCTTTTAATTTAATCTTTGGACGTGTAAATTGTTTTATAAAGTAAAAATAAAATAATTAGTTTCCTTTATATGCAGGTTTGCGATAAATGGTGACGCTAATGCACTTATAATTGTGCGTGATATTATTATAGTTGGCATTATGCTGATGTGATAATTGAAGCGCCGACAACGAACCAGATAATATTCGCACATCATGGCTGGTTACAAATTCTTTTTTTAAATTTTACAAATCCAAAGAGGTTTACAAACTCTTTCAAATAATTAATAGTCTGTGACCGTAATTATGTGTCTATAGATAAAAAATAGTGTTGAGTTTCGTGTTAGGTCGAGTTTTTTGTTGACAACACGCTACCGCTTAAAAACAAGTTGAAAAAGCAGTTCGGATAATATATTATTCGCGTTTAATACAAGGAACACTTTTAGTTTTTATTTAGTAGACAATATTAATAAAAAATAACATATGCAAAGTTTATATGTCGTTCCTCAAATGAAAGTCAGTATAACTGTTTGATTCGGTAAATTCCATAACGTTTAAGATGCTCAGAAAATGTTTTGCAAATTTGAACAAAAAGGACAGGAACAGTCATTAGCAAAATGAAGCCGTTAAGAGCGTGTAAAACAGATAATTACAATGTAATCTCGGCCCGAGGACTCGGATTTACAACAGATAATAAAGTTTTTAATGAACTTTAATAAATCCTAAATCTCTTACAGTTTTTATTAACATTCTAGTAAGTATAATTGGAGAAAGCTTTTTTGCTCTGTATTTTAATTTAAAAAAAATTCAGTATTACGCGATACAATATGATAAAAAAGGACGGTTTTTTTCTTGCGGAGAAGTTTTCATCTGTAGCTGATGTTATTAAAAAAATTTACGCATTTATAGTATTAGCATGTAGTTTTTATGAAACAAGATAATGGCATTTATAACAGTCCAAATTTATGATAATAACAATAGAAGTTTTCGTCGTAAAGGAACCGGAAACGTCTTATGGTCGAACGAAGCCGAACTTAAGATTTCACCGATAAAGTATTAAGGAGCACCTTGTTAACTTTTAACTGCTTTATGATGGGTGTTTAACATTAATTAGTGTTATGTTTTAATCGGAAACCGTTTATGACTACTAATGTCAAAATCGAAGCCCGGTGAACTTCTTGATTAGCAGATTAGATTCTTGTTAATTGCGATTGATTTATTGAATCATCTTAATTAAATTTCTAAACCGCCTTCGTGAATTGTATACAATGATTTGGCTTTGCTAGACATGGAAATCACCTGCCTTCAAAGGCCCTATAACATGGTATAAACTTGCAGATTTTGAATGCACTCTCCGGGACTATTGTTACGAATTCAATCATTATTTTTGTGTATAGTTCAATGATTGGAGCAGTGTGTGACTCTCAACCTTCAGGTCGTAGTTTCGATCCTCAGCTCTGCATCAATGGATCGCACGGTGAAGGAAAGCATCGTGAAATCGGCATACCTATTTCGAATTTAAAAAAATGCGCAAATGAGAACTTGCAGAAACTCATCGTGGTGGTAACACAGTAGGCAGAAAATCACGTGGCCGTTCACCAACCAGATGGACCGATCTAGTGAAAGACTCATCGTCCTCAAAACTGTACTCTGTCATAAGACACGCGCTGAAAACCGGTGGAAACAGATAGTCCGCTCCAGACGCTTTCTTGCTGACTATGATTCTCAGACATGAACTGCCGATTAAAGAGAGAGTAAGGTGTACTAAAATGTACTGAAAAATGCTTAAATATTCGATTTTAACCCAAAATTTAATTAACCTAAAAACCCAATACAACATAAATACTCAAGTGTTGAAGGTGACTAGAATGTTAATGTTTAACAGCTTTAAATAATCAAACATTACATATATAGTCTTGGAAAAACAAAGAGGAATTTTTAATTAGGCGTTGGTCGGCCTGTGGCGCCCCGCTGCGCCGCTACTTGCGCTGGTCGTTAACAAAACGTCACTTTTCACAATATTTATGTCTCCATTATTTTTCATGTGTACCGTAAATGTCTTAAACAGGTCTTCCTCGCCCAATTAATCGCCTGTCACTCATTCAATCACAAATTGCGAATGGCGGGTTGTTCCTCTTATTTATTTAAACGTCAAGACGGTTTATAATAAAACGAGAGCCCCATTTCGCACGATTACCCGGGAGACGACAAAACGTATCAGCCGTCAGTTCGCGTATTTTGAGCCTTTGGAACTGACAGTTTGCGTGACTCCGAATTTGAATTTTTAAACCTATTTCCAACTTATTAAACAAGTTACGGAATAAAGGCTCTATACGTTATAACTTAAACGTAATTTGATATTTTACTTTAGGCTGTTTACGTACACGACACAATAATATAATAAATATAAAATGACGTAAAAATTAAAATAAACCTTTATCTAATCACCTAACGTAATTTATTAAAAAAAAACAATGTCTTTGAATAAAAAAATACTCCATTAATTATTGTAGTGTAACAGTTTAACACAGAGTTAAAATAAGGTTACACTACAGAATGAATTTCACTACTCATTAACAAAGTAATCTGCGTAGTGAAATTCATTCTGACACCCTCCAGATTAGAGAAGTATCATGTACGGTCACGTGGCATAGTGAGAGACGATGTAATGCGATGCAGGATTGACACAGTTGACACCGCACGTGCGTTATGACATTAATTCCCAATTAAATAAGCACTCTCATAAGATCTTCACATTATAATGATAACTAGTAATTATCATTATCTAAAGGTCACAGTCATTTCATTATTAAGTGTAAATGGGATGCAGTATCGAGTTGCGTGCGAGTTCTGTCTGTTGGATGACATTTCATGGAAACCAGTCATGCTTCTAATATGAGCCGTGTATATAATTGACTGGCGTAAAATAATACGCGATGCTTTATCAACGTTCCATATTTCTATGTCAAGTATTAATAGTGTTGTATGTAACAAGTGGCTTTTCACGATTTCTCTATATAATATTGTCATCGGAGACTTCCTGCGATGTTTCAATTTAACTGAATTAATTTGTTATACAGTTAGATATTAGTTATAAATAAATCTTCAATAAACTATGTAAATATTTTTTTATTGTTAGGTGGTGCAAGATTAATTACGAATTTTTTAGCGCAAAATGTGCTACAGTGAACAGCACAATTTTGAAATTCGAATGTGTATACGATATTTAAATAAAGAACGTGACCGCAATGTAAGTTAAAAGTTGTCGTGACATCTACTTATAAGAAACGTATAGAAAAAGGCAGTAATTTTGTCGCCTTCTACCGGAAGTGGTTAGGTATAATTTGTCTCAACTACAAATTACATCCCTTACGTTACTTTTTTGTCACTTGCGGTTTTTGCAGCACAAATATTGAAACATGTGCGTAACTTTTCTGTAGGTGTACTCACAAATGTCAATTTTTCTCGAAAAATTAAAAATGAAAACATATCTATGGTTTTCGTAGTCAAAGTAGCTCTTGTCCGTTACAGTAATTATTAATCAGACTCTTCGTGTAAGCAGGTTTTTAAATACTGTAATTACTTATTCTCGACTGTTACACTCGAATAATTTTTATTGAGTTCACTTTATAGTTAAGGTCAATTATCTTGGTCATCCATTTGCCAACTGCAGAATATTACGAGCACAGATTATTATGAACCGTTGGTATCATTTTTATTTAAACCTTTTGTAAACTTTGAATAAAAACCATAGTTTTTGCAGTAGGCAGTTTAACTTCCCTAACAATTCTCCATTATTTATAACGCTTATCAGCAGAAATCGTGTAACGTTTTTTATTATTATGTTAATGATATTACAAAGTAGTCTCTCGACAACAGGTTTATGGGTATTAATATCCGTGGAATAGTTCTATCGCAAAGCCTGATTAGGAAACAATACATTTGAATAAGGCTTTACGCATCACAGAAGTATTCGCCAAAACTAAAAATACTTCTGCTTAGTCTTTAAAGATGTTCCACACGTGTGATTCATTGTGCTTACGAGGAGAAAAATGTTCGCTGAGTTCGCCCGTTTAATCAGGACTTGTTTGTGGTATTCAAATCGCGATCGATTGCAACCCGTGATGGATGTATCTCATTAGAGAGCCTCGCTGGGTGGCGCATGCCCGCGACACCGCTTAACGACACACTCATAAACGACACTGACAGCGACTTATTGTCGACGGCCATCTCGGATACGGATCAACATTCAAAACGCTCCTTAATACGATTTATTTATGACCACGATACCAACAATACCGTGCCTTATCGTCGGGTTGAGGAATTTTATAGGTTTCTCGCATTTATTACGCTATTGGATGGTTGACACCGTCCGTGTTTTATGAAAGCTTATAATTCATCCTTTCACTCTTTATGATTCTACAATCTATAGATCCAAACAATTTTGAGGTTATCTATGATTTCGTGTTTAGCCTTCGGAATTATAAAAGCGTTTACAATAAAAAATGTTGAGCGATGTTATCGCCGTGGGCCGGCAGGAAGCGCTTCGCTCCATTTAGGGGTGCATTAAAATCGAATACATCATATTTGTTTGATTTCCCAGTTCGCGTTTCACCCTGTAATTATACGAGTCACCGTCCGCTGCCGAATCTTTATTAGTTTTTTGACGAGATACATTAACATTTTTTTTAAACACCATGTGTTTTGCTTAATTTTGACGGTTAGCAGTAAAACTGCGATACACAAAGTTACAACCACGCATTATCGTTTTGTTCTTTTTATTTATTGACATTTCGTTGTAAGTAATAATACAATACAAAGTACAATAATTAAATAGAAAGGAGGGAAACCACTGTAAGGAAATTAGAAAAATAAATGAACAGGAAGTGCAAAACTACGTAAAATGTACCAATACTTAGACATAAATAATGGAACAAAACAATTCAATTAAAACATATGTAAACAATGAAAAGGACAATAAAAAAAACCATGAAATAAATCAAATATCTGGGACATATATATTGTAGTCTTTCGTAAAAGTGTTGCACATTTATAACCTAGATCTCGTGTCGATCATGCGTTACAGTTGATAGTCTACAGATTGCAACCACATATGTATGTATTTGAATGTATTAGGTTTACCACAGACGTTATCTTAGTTCACCTGTCAACCGCGAGATGATTGACCACAGCTGTTCCATATTTAAATATTGCTTTGTTTTGCCACAGACGCATGTTCCCGACGGTGCGTGTCTCATTCGCGGGATGCCGCGCAGAGGCGCGTTACGGCGTTCTACTAGACGTGGTGCCCGTGGATGGCAAACGCTACCGCTACGCCTACCACCGCTCGTCATGGCTGGTGGCGGGCAAAGCGGATCCCCCCGCGCCCGCGCGTCTCTACCCGCACCCTGACTCTCCCTTCTCGGGCGACCAGCTGCGCAAACAGGTCGTCTCTTTTGAGAAGGTCAAACTCACCAACAACGAAATGGACAAAAACGGACAGGTATTTACGCTTATTATAGCTAATTACTTTATATTGTATTGGTCTAAAAAGTATCCTATAAAGTTTATGGAGTCCTCATAATTAATTGAATGATTAATTACTTGGAGTACGTGGCTTGCATTTTAAGTGTGTTTTGTAAGTGAACTCTAATCGTTAACATACCAATAGGTTTATTTACCTACATAAATTATAAGTTTTATAACAGACATTAATATTTAATATTCGAGTTTGACTCTGGTTACACAAGTGATAGACTCTTCTAAAATAGTTGTGCAACATATAATAAAAGTAGTTTGAATATTTTAAATATGTTAAGTGTTGGCCTAGTGCCTTCAGCGTGCGACTCTCATCCCTGAGGTCGTAGATTCGAGCCCCGGCTGTGGCCCAATGGCCTTTTTTTCTGCATATTTACATTCGCTCGAATGGTGAAGGAAAACTCGTGAGGAAACCTGCCTTAGACCCGAAAAGTCAAGGCACAGAAGGCTGATCACCTACGATTAGATTGACAAATGATCATGAAACAGATACAGAGAAATCTGAGAAACCTAAAAAGGTTGTAGCGCGACTTACTTATATGTTTATATATTACGTTAACAAGTAGTACCTATTATGATGATTAAATTTACTTAGAGAATGTACTTAAAAAATATTTCTCTGTAGTTAAAGGGTCATAATTGCAGGAACATTTGGTTTCTCATACTGGAGATAATTGTAGGCATCGCGTGGGTTTTACATAAATGTTGTCACTTCCATGTACTATCAGCAAAATCAATATTCATTCTTTTTATAATTTACACTTTGTTTTGTAGAATATTCTAGAATAAGCAAGACATACATCGTTAAATCTAGTTGAAGATATAGGTAGGTTTCTTTACTTTGCTGTCCCATCATTCGTTTAAGGAAATGCAGGCATAGTCTGTACTTCAATTCCAGCGAACCCATCTTTCCGTCAATATTCGTGACATCAGCATCAAAATTGTATGTTAAATGACGGTACTATTGAGCTGATGTCAAATCGTCTTACAGAAAGACCCTGCCGAAGGTTCCTAAAGAGGGAAAAATTGTTAAGTAACCCTGTTCTAGGATAAAAAAGGCGTGCGTACAAAGTACACATGTCAGAAGTGAAACTTCTTTGGCAAACTAATTTTCAACTCTTGTTCATATTTATACAAATCTAAAACTTTAGTTTTTAGAGACTTAGAGGGAGGGAAAATGGAAGATATATGTTCTGAATTTAATTGTCATTAAAATATTAAAAGTGCCGAAAATTAATTAAAATAATAAATTTTTTTTAAAATTTATTTCTTCGATAATAAAAACACGTAGCATTTTAATTTATAATTCGTCTCTTTCTATACGAAATTTTAATTTTAAAATATAATTTCTATCAGGTAATTCACCCTAATCTCACTCTGTCTCTCAATCGGTCTCAAACGCTCTCTCCCTTTTGTTCGACAAAAACGCTGCACATCTTCGTGACGTTCCGTAAAAGTTTTACCCTCATGCGCCTAAAGAAGTTTCACTTCAAAAAGCGTCAGTATTTGCTGATATTACATAGCTTTGGGCAATTTAATAGAATTACCTGAAATTACTTGCATCGCGGACACCTCGGGTAGCATAATGAGAGCCAACGATCGCACATGTCATATGACAGCCGGCTTAGCATACCTGCGCAGGTGCAATCAAATGGCATCACCCGACCAGTGTTAACAGACCCCTACCGCATACATTGCCATACGAAATCTTTATCCACATTAAATGGATAGATTGGTATTAATTGATTATCAGACAACCGTTTGTTTATAATATCAATATCGTTTTGTTACTTGTCAGAATTGTTTATTTATTCGAATGTTTCTCGTATAAAAGGTCAATCTTTGTGTATATTATACATCAGCGCTCATGCATTTTTTTACATATTTTCTGATCGTATCTTAATATTAATGCAAATGAAAACTTACTAATACAAAAATTACCTACTAAGACATACCCGTAAAAGCTTTTCCATATTTTTTTTACATCTTCGGGATGGAATTTCTATAAATAATTTCTCAATTAATTTGTCAAAAAAGTAAAAAAAAAATATTAATACAATTACACCGTAATTGTATGAGAGGAGTAATGTAACAATTTCTTTCATACCTGAAACAAATTTTCCTGATTGAGGTCTCCTATATACGGACGTAGACACAACTTAGACACAAACAAAACAGCTATTAATATCTACTTATTTCAATTTAAAACGCAAGCCAAAGGCTATAATTAGCTTACTAATTGTAAAAAGTAATAGTAAACAGTACGAGAGAGCAAAGAGCAGCCTAGTGGAACCGGTAGGGCGTGGCCCCATGATGGATGGACCAACTGACGAAAAACTATCCCTAATTAGCTTTCCATAAGATCTTATCCACGTTATGGCACAAATTAAATTTACTTAATTGAAATGCCTCAAGATTGTATTATTAGCATTTTAATGTAAAATTTTTGGTTTTTACTGTAATGAGCAATAAATTTTCACCCGGAAATAACGTAGGTCACTCGCAAACGCGTTCAATATCCACGCAGCCTATGCGTGTATATCGTGCCTAATTGTGGAACAAAAAGTCCATGAAACCGACGAATTAATCAACCCTCGGTATTCCAATAAAAATAGCATTCGAGCCTTGTAACTTACCTCTATGAATGGCGCTGAATAATTTTATTAGCGTTTGTAGAAAGCCACAGATTAGTACAATAAGGGCCTGTAGTTCACGGGGCCTTGATAAAGCTTTGACTAAGAAAAAAAGATTTTAATTATTCAAATTTTAACGTTATATCTAGTTATCAAATAAAGTTATGGGTTTAAATTAAGTAGACAATTGTTCAGAATAACTAAATATCATTATAATTATTGTGAAGTGTGAGCTATGTTTTAAAAAATTAACACAATTTTAATTTTAATGTAATATTTAAAAAGTCTGTAGACTGTAGCGTTAAGGTGTGATAAACCTACTCGGCAGGTCGGACGACCTTCTAACCTGGCTGTGCTCTGATAGTTTTTTTTCTATGGACGCTAATAGCGATTCTATAGGACGAGAGAAATACTTAAGTGATTCCAAAAGCTGATCAAGGGCTGCTACTCTAATTGATATTAAAACATTGTTATCGGTATGAATACAAAATTGTAGTTTTTTGTGCACAATTTGTCACCTAAAAAAATCATTTCATACAATTCATTATAATTATAATCACCTTGGCGTGCTTTTGGATTAATCGACATTTCATACAAATGGTGTGTGAATTCTTTTGAAACTGAAAATAACATTTAATAGTAAATTGCTACTTGTTAGAATGTTAATGATTAATGAACGGCTCTTTGAGTCTAATGAATATTGTTAAAATTACAAGTATACCGTTGCGTCTGTAATTAAAAACGTATTTCCGAAAATTAACATAAAATTTTAATTTGTAGATTGCACTCTAGCTAGTTATGTTAAAATAGGCTTATGTTTTTGATGAAGTTCTTTAAATAATAATCGTGTATCTGTTATATATAGTGATACATCTATAAATATCTATCCATTGGTTCACGCGTGAACGGATGGAATAATTTTGCTAATTATTTTTTGTCGTGTTTATTATTGTTTGAAAGGTTCTTATGAAAGAAAACTTTAGGAAGATATTAAGTTTATATAACTGTCAGCGATTGACAGAATAACCGCTAAAAATATCGTGGATTATCATTAATAAAACACTATTTTTTTGAATATTTATTTTTCGACCCAATATACCAATAGAATTGCACCAAACATTTACAGTTAACAAATAAGCAAAGTTAAACCGACAAATTTCTGGAAGCAACTACAGAGAAAATTTTCAAAATATTTATAATAAGTGCGCTGCAATTTTGTCGTATTAATGTCATAACAAACGCATTGAATATTTATTTAATACTCATTAGTGTAAGACTGGATATTTATCAATTACTGGCTTATTGCATCATTACATCATAAATTATATATATATATAGCTATAGTATTAAGTAAATATACCTACGTCATTCATAGTAATTTGGAGCTTAATATTTTATCAAATTTGATTTTCAAAATACTTATTTAATGAATAAAGAAACAGGTAGGGTTTTCATATTACTCTATGTATAAGAGTCATCCATCTCTCCTTGCTCTGGCACGGTTTGTGCATTAGCCAGCGTCAAGTAGGTATATAAGATTTTTATAATTCATCCTTGTCTTAGAAATTCGACCGTGTCCTCCATGTACGGTTTAAGCACTCGCCCGGTACCCCACAACCCTCCCAAAGGCCGAGAACAAATTTAAATTAAATTAAAACTTGCCCTCGAGCCGGGAATCGAACCCGGTACCCCTCACCTAGCTGCCTGGGTTGCATTAGTTTCTATTATTTTAATTATATACAGATAAAAACATATTCCTTTAAAGCCTTTATATATTGATTAACTCTTGATGTAATAATAATACCTACGGCTCGTTTTATGAAATGAATTCCAAGAATGAGAAAATTCCATGTCACTTGAAGATCGAATAAGAACTTTTATCGTCTAAGACACTAAGAAACCTTTTGAGACTATATGAGATTCATAAAATACTTGTAGGTGATTGTAATGAGCCTCGATGTTTGCTCCCGTGGTGTATTTAATAGGAAGGCATCGCCGCAGGATGCAACTTTATTAATTTATATTACTGAAATCACCTGTCCGCGTTTGTTTTTATAACCTTCATGTTCGTGTACGTTAACGGCGTAAAAATATCAACAGTAATTAAAAACGCAAACAAGAAACAGTTAGTCATTTGAATAGTAATTGCTGGGATAAAAATGTATCACAATTATGCATTATGTCGAAATTTATGAAAAACAAACGATATTACTAAATAAAGTATTGATTTAATACGCCGATACTACTTCAAAGTTATCCTCACATGCTTAGGATAAGATTCAGTGACGAGACTTTTGCGGGATTTATGACTAAATTGAAATACGTTTTTGACATCGCTCTGCTAGCAATTTGACAACACCCAATTTTATCCTGTATATGTATATAATACAAATTGACTACAAATTTCTACAATTTAGTCCCTATTTTATATTTTTATTGAAGTTATACCTCTTTAGGCGCGTTGGGGAAAAATTATGAGAGTAAATTTTTACGATGCGCGTGCACACCGTCACAAAAACCGACACCCTGAAGTTAGCATAGTCAACATTTTAAAATAAAAAAGGTCCATTTCTTTAATTATCTAGAAATATTTTTTTGTGAAATTTAATTAAACTTTATTTAAAAATTTCAATGTATTAAATACCCCTTTCCTCTATTGTTAGTGTAGTTTTTTCTACAAACATAGAATAAGGCGAAAGATAAAACACACGCCAAAGAAGTATAACTTCTAACGCATGTACATAAGTAGACAGACATGGTACATAGACAGTACATCATACATATAACATCAACACATGTTATAAGGAGGAAAACCAGAGACATAAATATATGTTATAGTAGAGTATATACATGTGTGAAAATATCATGAGAGCTTAAGAAGGCGCAAAGCTAACCAGATCCATGCAACTTCCTCACAATCGAGTATCTCGACTCTTTGTATTGAAGTCACCTGGATTAAAAATGTTCGTGTATTAAGCCAAAAGTAATAAAAACCAGCAACAACTGCTACAAAAACAAGTAACTAACAAGACGCAAAATGTTAATAGGCAACATAATTTTATAATAGAAACGGTGTGTTTGGGTAATAATTTAGAATTATGCAAAACTTTTTCTCATAGAAAGTTTTAGGAAATTAGATTAGAATTCGGATATTACTGTCATAATTAAGAGTTGTAAACAAAATTAATGGGCGCGGGTGTGCCGTGGTTAACGCAGTAAATCATAACGAATGTTATAACAGGTGCAAACGCACTTAATGTTGTTAAACCTTCGATTATTACTGTATAAACAAAGATATTTTGATATTTGCGACGGTTTATCGTTTATATATAACAACAATAATTCATGATTTGAAGAATGATTTCGTGATCTTTCGGAATATTCATCACTCACTCACTCAGTGACTCAAAATTGAATTTAGTACCTGGAAAAAAAAATGTTCCAATGTCTGGTATCTGTCATACTAGTCACATTTTATTCATGTAACTAAACATAACATAATTAAAATAATTTACTTAACCTACAAAGTAATAATTATAATAATTAAAAATAATATTAAAACAAATTTAAAAAGTTTGGTCTCTGTGGCAAGTGTACCTTTAACGCTGGCAGCATTTCCTCGCTGTATTGCGATACTTATTCGTTGAGCGAGGAAAGCACCAGCTCTGGGGTTACCGGTACTATCTTCCAGACGCTAACTTAACTCTCTAATTAGCGAATGTGCACTTAAACCCCACGGCCCAAGAGTCTCTACTCCAAAGGGAATAAAATCGGAGGAAAGACTGCCTCATACTACTCTATTTTTCAAGATAACAAATTTTTTACCGCCACTAACTCCAAAGTGAAAGTCTAAAAATACTCTTTAACACTAATATATAATACTGGAACTATGACTACGCAGTAACAGAATATGTTAAAATGTATTCACCACTAACTGAAAAACAAAAGTTGTCTAATAATGTAAGTGAAATTACTTTCTAGTCGATAAAATCCAGCCAACAAAGTACCTCTCGGACACAAAGAGTAATGAATGAACTACCAAGGTTTTATATAGCTTATTATTAAGCACAACTAAAGGTGTAAAGTCATATTATTTAAAAATGAAATGGAGCCTAATAACACCTAATGCCTAGGAATACACCAATTTGTACCCATTCGACTTTATGCCTCTGAAATTGCTATGTATTAAAGACAGCTCTTAATAGTGAGATGGATAGTAATGACGCTGGACGTTTATTTTTATTCCTAGGAAATAGGGGTGAAGAGTTGAATGTGAATAATGAATAAATATTTCAAAAATCATATTATAGAGTTTTAAATATTGTGAACCTACCTTCGGTACTACTTCAATTCACGAAAAAGGACCTTAAATCAACGGAACAAAGGTTAATTCTAAGTGAAACGTTTTCACTATAAGCAAGAGATTTCGTCAAATTGATTTCACATTTTGTCAGCGCAATTTCTTGATAATCAGTATGAAAAGTTCGGCGTCCAGTTGAAAACAAAATAGAATAATTAAGATTTAAAAAATCTTTTTCTTGATCTGACACCAGAAATACAGCGCTAACAATTCCACGTATTATTGATCGGACAAGAGTAGAAGTTTATCTAATATTGACGGTATAACAGTAGTACGATGAAGATCATAACGAATGCCTATAGACCCAAAAAATTAAGAAGGCACTGATCACCTACAAAATCACTGCAACAAACTAAGAATATAGGAAAGATTTAGTAAAAAGATATCCAGTAAAACTCTGACTTAACACATTAAGAAAATTATTAACTTATACATATTTGTTTTGAGCGGCAAGTTTACGAGCTGTAGGTTGTCACCTCCACAGCCGGCGCGCGATCACTAAATCCAACATTTTACGATGCTCCACAGGAAAATGTTTCTCTCGTTACTTAGCAACTAAAAACTCGACTGCAAATCACTCTTACCTGATAATTATTGCCGATAGAAATCGTTTCTAGGCAAACATGTCCGCTTCGAGAATCGTATCTATATTTTTATGAGCGAAGTTAATTGAAGTATTGAAAGACGGAGTTATTGCATATTGTTAGTGAGATTTTATTTTGTTTGAAGTCCCGTACATTCTTTCGTAGTTTTTTTTGCCTTCTGTGAAATCCGAAAGAATTATTGTTTGGCAGGGAATTGAACGTATACGCCATAACAACTAAGCTGGAATCCATGGACGCGTTTTTGGTCGGTGATTCTTCTCATACTTACACACACTCACACTCACTCAGGGAGCGCTGGACGATTCTCATTTCGGAGGCTAAACACTTTTAGGGGCGCAGAAGTGTGTCGGTGATTCTTCTCACACACTTACACTCACTCCGCTAGTAGCAAAGGAATGGGAGCGCTGGAAGATTCTCATTTCGGAGGCTAAACACTTTTAGGGTCGCAGAGCCAGCGGAGTGTGTCGGTGATTCTTCTCACACACTTACACTCACTCCGCTAGTAGCAAAGGAATGGGAGCGCTGGAAGATTCTCATTTCGGAGGCCAAACACTTTTTAGATCGCAGAGCCAGCGGAATGTGTAGGTGTCTTCTGTGCAAACAATTAGCTATAAAGATGATCCTCACCCAAAAGATGGGATTCCTCTCTATATCATTAATGTAAAATGATGAATGTCAATATTTACTTGTTCTTGTCGTCAATGGAATTTGGTTCTAGTAGTTTCATTGTATGCTAATGTATGGAAGATTTATACCGTGTTCAGTGATACCAAGTCGTGTATTAATCAAGCGATAATGGTGTTTCGGTGGTCCGACGCGATGTTTCTTACACTTGTCACTATATTTATTATGAGTATAGTAAAGTCTGGTTTTATGAAATATGTTAAAATATTTGACAAATTAATCTAAATACATAATCTGAAATGATATTAGATAGAGAGCGAAGTTTCGCCTGCTTCTTATTGGTTAAGAGAAATTACATGTCTGTGACAATTGACTAATCACAAACAAACGAAACGCGCCATATTTTGCTTTAGAAACAAATGTATAAAAATATATTTGTTTCATTGCACTCATATAAAGTTTATGCGAAAATAATCCACGCGAATGAGCTTACGGAAGCCAATCAAAACTGTTTTCTGACTCATCGAAAGTGACCCAGACATTGGCTTATCTCCAATGTGTCAATTGTAAATGTTTTGATTGAATTATAAAATTGTTGTTACTTTAAACACTTACAATAAGCTGTATATACAAAATAATTATATCTTCTTATCATAGAAACTCGTAAGACCAATTTGTCAAATACCAATTCGCTGAAGTATTTCCGAACCAATTGGACTTAAGTTCCTTCAAGACAGTACGCATTTTTAAAGCGAGCCTCCTGGCAGTGTGAGTGTCCATACACTTATTATCAGATGAGCCTCCTGCCCATTTGCCTACCACTGATAAGAAATAATTATTTTTAGTTAAAACAAGTTTAAAACATATATGATTAGTTTTATTGAATGCATTTCGATTCTGCGAATGTAAAAATCTTTGGCAAGTAGAATCAGAAGTATTTATTCTAGAATCGAACACGTATTTAACAAAACAAATTCCTCTAAATAAATATCACACGACCATAATGCATTGAAGTATGTTTATAATAAAAAGGTATTATCGCCCAACGGATAAATGAAAACTCCAAGAATGGTTTTAATACCTCATATCTCTTCGTTAAGTTGGAGTTATGGAATTATGTTATAAATTTTTAGACCACCTTAAAGGTTCTAGCTGTTAATCGGTCAACTTTTGGGGACCCAAACTAGTGTGAACTTAAAAAAACAGTAGCGCTACCTTTTTGATCTGGGAGTCAGATTTCTGTATCTGTTTCGTAATCATTTGTTTTTTCTAATAGGCAAGTATCGGCCTTCTGTGCCTGACACACGCCGTCAACTGGGTCTGAGGTATACGTCACAATGATTTCCTCATATAGAACTGTCCATTGGTACGCAGCCTCAAGGATGAGAGTCACACGCTAGTTGGCCATCACTGCTTATATGTTCGTAAATCTTCTTATATAAGAGCTTTGAAATGTATATAATATGTAGGTATGGAATATATTATAAACATCTTAGTACTTCTCTACTATATCGAATGTTTTTAACCGACTTTGAAAAATCGTTCCAGAATCGGCTACCTTAGCAGATTTTAAACTAATTAGCAATTAAATTAATTACAGATTATATTTAAATAATCCTGCCATAAAAATATTAAAATGAACACATTCAGCCTGACTGTTCATCGCCCACGTCTGTTGACATCTCATAACTGACACGCTGTTTGCATAAATTCATTATTTAAGTGTGTACGTCAGGGCTCCTCAACCTTTCTTATGAATTAATACAAATTCTTCAAACAAACACCGAATTCAAAACACCCGAATGACAGAGGTTTGAAGGACTCGGTGTACTTTTTGTATTCAGAAGGAAAATGAGAGTAGTTATGTGTGACTATATTCTAAGCTAAACAAATCAGTAGTGTTACAAAGGTCTGGGCTTCAGATTTCTGTATCACGTGATCAGCCTCTTGTACCTGACATACGGCATCGACTTGGATCTAACACAAGTCGGTTTCCTCACGATGTTTTCCTTCACCGTTTGAGCTTAGATACACAAAAAGTCCTTTGGTCAACAGCCGGGGATCGAACCTACTACGTTTAGGGATGAGAGTCGTACGCTGAAGCCAACACGGCCCTTGTTTTAAGATGTTAACAGTTAAAAAGGTGAAACGAGCCTTATTCCAACTTAAATACAATGTAGTCTTAAGCTTAAGAGCTGTCAAATAATTTGTATTTAAACATTGACATATTGACAGTGCTCAAGCGGATATTATGACTTGAGATACCTTTTGAAATACGGGTCTTACTTCGTCATATCTTCTGGTACTTGTTTATTGGTCTATGACTGTCAACGGAAATAGACATCTGTCGAAGTAGACAAGGGGAGAAATTGGCTGTGCCAAAAATTCATCTGGAATTGTATAGAACGGCTTTTATATGGCAATCAATGTTTATAATAATTTCGCAAAAACATTAAAGATCTTCCCACTAGACTTTTTAAAAACGATTTAATGTACTACTTTAAAAAAAATATCTTATCATGGTTATTTACTTGAAACAGTATAATTAATATTACTTTAATAACGTTATAATCTATTATAATAATTTGATATTTTGTCATTACAGATAATATACAAATTGACTATAATGCTATTATTCATAATGTAAAATTCCTTTTAAGACAAATTTGCCCGCTATTTTGTGTGGCAGAATATGCGAACTTTGGATTGTACCACCATAACATATTTGTACCATATTCTTGCAAATAAATTATTATTAAATGTTCTATGAATTAAAATCATAATCGTCATTTAACAGTACTTAGTTATTTTCTTACTTCAGTTCAAACCAATTAATAACAACCCAAGATAAGTCAGGTAAGTTAGTATATTGACGTTATACTTAGTTACGACCAAAGGTTACGAAACCCAGCTTTACAGAACGAGATGAATATTTAAAGAACAATTTATTAATCCCCATTTATTAAATATCAATATTTGTTTTTGTGATCGATAAATCATTCCGTAATAGATTCGTATTAACTTGTATTAATCAATGTTAAACACAGTTATATTATTAGAGATAGAAAAGATACATTTGACAAAGAGAGATTTTAATGTTTATTTTTAAACTGTGACTTGGCATGCGCTATTGCGCATAACCTTCAATGCAATTAACCGTTTTTTAAACATTCGCGAATCAATCGGTAACATTTTTTTTTTTTTAGTTTTTTTTATAGAGCAGGTGACAATTGGACAGAAAGCTCGTCTTATGTTAAGTGATATCCATAGACACCCTGCTAGAAGCCTCGCAAGTGCGTTGCCGTCTTTTTAAGAATAGGTACGCTCTCAACAAGAAGGATCCTATTGGTTCGGAAATACTTCAGTGGGTATTTTCGAACGACATCCTTATGATTAAAGATGTGATTGATTCAGTACATTACCAAAATATTTTAAAATGTGCCGTGCAAGACGCAGTTCCAATTAATACCTGCAGCTGAGTTTCATCATCGGACGTCGAGGCAGAATACGAAATTCCACCCGTATCACCTCGACGTCCGCCGTTCCAAGACTGAGCGTTTTTAAGGCAATTTCTGCCGCGCACCACCGCTATGTGGAACCAGCTGCCCACTGAAGTATTTCCGAACCAATTTGACTTAGGGTCCTTCAAGAAAAGCGGCGAAGCGGCTGGCGACGCACTCGCGAGTCCTCAGGCATTGAGTGTTATCATCAGGTGAGCCTCCTGCCCGTTTGCCCCCAGTTCTATAAAAAAAAATGTATATAACCTGGAAATCATCGATTCGAATATATATATGAAAAGTTCCAGGTGAATTATAAATGTTACTATAATATACAGTTACTCCAAGTCGGGTGGGTTCCTCTACAGTCTACCTTGATCGATTTCGCCGGCGGCAAATAAACAAATTAATTTCAACTAATGATCATTTACTTATTCGTGGGAATGAAGAGATGCTTAATTAATGTCATAAAATAATGAGAAAATTAAAATGTCTCAGTGAAATATAGAAACTGCTAATTTTGTTTCCGTCGCAAGATATTTGTATGGTAACAATGAAATACTCTATCTACATTATAAATATAGCTAATTTTTGTTTTAACTTCTTAATAAAAACAGCATATTAAGTAGTAGAATAGAGAGGTGAAAATTAGGGGTTGTATGTATTTTTGTATGATCTATCATTAAAAAAAAAGTTTTGTCTGAAAAATAAAAATTTAGGGGTAGGACCAACCTTAACATTTAGGGGGATAAAAAAATAGATGTTGTCCGATTCTCAGACTTACTGAATATGCATAAAAAATTTCATAAGAATCGGTCGAGCCGTTTCGGAGGAGTAGGGGACGAACGTTGTGACACGAGAATTTTTTACCTATTACGCATTTAACATTCACTCATACAGGAGAAAAATCGTGAGGAAACCGTCATGCTTTATACCCTAAACAGCGTCAGTCAGAAGGCTACTCATCTACTTGCATATTAGAAACTGCAAATCTGAGTCCTAAAAACAGTGGCGCGAGTAAAAAAGTTGGTTAAGAAATCTTTTAAAACGTAACACATAACGAATTCGCTAAAAAAATCTACTAAGCTTTCTCCTTAAAGCCTTGATTGAACTCTTTAATTAGACTCGCGTAAATAAAGCAAAATGTATAGGGATGTGGCCGCGGTAGGTGTACAAATGAGGCAATTTGTCGGTGCGCCACGGAGGCGACAATCCGCCGTAATCCGAGGCCTCGCGCGCTAATCGAAATATCGACAAGGCTTATATCAACCGGTTCACCGGGATGACATCTCACTGTTTTGTTCTCTTAAGCCAACACGTCACGACACAGATACCATTTAATGACAACATAACTCGTACAAGTTGTACAATTTAATCTGTTTTCAATACCCGAGAATCATGTATAATCTCTGGGCTATTCATAAATAACGCGGGAACTGATTTGCGGTCAAAGTCCATTACGAGATCTTTTAATGCAAAACTTTGTAAGAAAAAAACTCATTTCAACGCATACAGTAACAAGATTAATCTCTGCAAATAATGTCATTATTAAAACGTTGAATAAAATAATACACTTATACATATTATTAAAAGCAAACCTTAGAGTCTTAAACTTGTAATAACGTCCGTCCCGTTCAACGCTCGCTAAGCATCTGTCCCCCTCCGTAAACCATTCCCCTCGTCCCAACGGACTACCCAACGCCTCCCCACCGCAACTATAATCTGCCATCGCTCTCACTTGCAGGCCATATATTATCTTACCTCTTAGATATTAAAGATTAATATCCTTTGCTCGTTAGTTGGGGGCGCGGCTTCCATGCGGTGCGTGTCTCACGCCTCAGTAGACTAGACGGGGTTAGAAATACTAAGCACGTTCAACAACGCAGCTGTGGCGAGACTGGGATTCGATTTTTAAAATGCACAGATACATAACGTTTTTAATTTTGGTGTTTTCAATAGCTAGCTGTTTGTAAATTTTACTTTTTATTGGCGGGAAATATAATTTGTAATAAGAAAAAATGTCAACATTATATAAATTTGTAATCTTTAACAAAAAGGGAAAATTTCCATATCGGGGTTAAAATAGGAGTTGATTTTTCAAATATTGTGTAGAAATACATAATTATAAAGGAACCTGCGTCTAGTTTTGGTTCATGATAATTTTACGTTATTACCTAATATATATATAATATATAAATATATAATATTATATATATATATATATATTTAAAGTTTAAAACTTTGATTGATTAAATTGCAATAAAAAATACTTCGACACGAGACGACCACAGATCCAAAGACCATCCCACGTATTCAATGAAGATTATTTTTTATGTACCTACTTCATATGTTTGTTGTATAATCTGTGACTTTACATTACCTACTTTGATTAACTTCTTGACTTAAGTCATAAATCAACACGATAGATGACTTGTTTGCTTTTTAAATATTGCAATAGTTGCAGGTGATAAAAAAATGATACACCTACTGCCATTTAAACATTAATTTATAGCTGTATTGATTTATTAGTTAAGACAAAGGTAATTTATAGGTCGCGTAGGCTGTATAAACAATTAATTATCCAAATATGTATACAATTAACGTTAAAGAATTAATCAAATGTGATAATAATCTTGGAAATTTTAGTAACATTAATTTGAACACTAAAACAGTTCTATTTAATTATTATTATGACTCTTAAGTAATTTGAATTCATTTTCACGGCTTGATAAGTGTTAGATGCTTATCTATTATATACTCTAGGGCTAATTATTAATATTAAGTTTTTTTTTTAATTTAAATAAGGAATGAGATCAATATCTACATATATCTTATAACTTCACATAAGCCTCACGTGTAAAAATATATATATAGATAAAACCGAAATGACAAAGCCAGGTAGAAAATGTACTGGACACAAAATTTACCCTTGAAAATGTCAATTTAGATCTTTAAATAATCGTACGTGTACATTGTTCATAAGTTATTTATATCTCACAGTTGTTGCCCGGAAGAGATCGCTCCAAAGCGATAAGCCTGCCAGTTGCCTCCTTTTTAATTAACTATTTAAAAAAAAAAAGAAACAAAGAACTTTATTATACATAATAAAAAAGCTAGTGCACTTTCTTTTAACTTAATGTAAGTTAAAAGAAAGTGCACTAGCGCCCACACTAAGATTCCCTGTGTCGTGAGGCCAGTCTCTTCCATTTGACATACCTACACGGTACCTACTTGACATAATAATTTCTACATGACAAATTTTCAGTGTCCTGTTTTTCTGTCTTTATTAGTGCAACGAAGTGTAAATAAATAAATACATTATATAATTAAATAACACATCGTAATCTGTGAATGGCAACCCAAAATAGAAACGGATAACTAATGAATTGTTATCATCAGATCTGTAGGTAGTAATTATCGGAGAGCATGGGCTGGTCCCTCAGACGTAATTCATTAAGGCTCCGGCGCAGGTGTGAAAATTAGAGGCGAGCTAATGACGCCTGCCACGCCCAGGATCTTTGATTTCACCGAAGGTTATGTGGAAGTCAAATAATCTCAATTACACTCTAAATTTTAGCACGTAGCAACGCATCGCTCGCGTATCTTTTAAAGTTTTTAATATCTATGGTTAACTCTAGTGTATTAGTTGGAACCAATAAATGTTGATTTGTTAAATAATGATAATTAGTCTATTTATATATAACTTGTATAATTATAACATACCTTGGTTAATTACGATAAAAAAATTCAGTGGTGCTACAACCTTTTTAGGTTGGGCCAAATGGCTTCAGGGTACGACTCTTATCCCTGAGGTCGTAGGTTCGATCCCCGGCTGTGCACCAATGGATGTTCATTCTATATGCGCATTTATCATCCGCTCGAACGGTGAAGGAAAACATCGTGAGGAAACCGGTTTGTCTTAGACCCGAAAAGTCGACAGCGTCTGTCAGGCACAGGAGGCTGATCTACTTGCCTATTAGATTGTCAAATGATAACGAAACATATACAGAAATCTGAGGCCCAGACCTAAAAATATTGTAGATATCTTGTATTTATCTGTCTTGTTTCCTTATTGATATATAAAACTATAGGAAAATCCATTGTTAAGAGATGAGACATGCTCGCATGATAAACTGAAAAATGCAAATAAATACCTATTGTTGCTTAGAATAATAACTCAATCGGCTCTTTAGAACAAAAAACATTTATTACCATCTTTACGCTCAATAGATCTTAATTTTTACATAACCTAATAACGTAGTATTAATTATATCATCAGCGGCAAGTCAGAGCAATTTGCCGACATGGCGACTATCAGCCCATCACATCAGGACTACAACAAATTAATTACCGACAACGTGAATGAGAGAACGCCGCCTGTCATTATGTACTAGATAACGCATTTTAATGAATTAATTAACAAGGGAATTAAGTTTCTAAATTATGACTAAACGTAATTAAAAATGGACAAAAATAGTCGTACTTGGGTTATACCCAGTTTCGCGTTACCTAAATGGGAGGGGGGGGGACTGGGGGGCATTTGGTAAGACAGTATTAAACTGGTGCTCAAAGTAAAATAGAGCTAGGTGAGGGGTACCGGGTTCGATTCCCGGTTCGAGGGCAAGTTTTAATTTAATTTAAATTTGTTCTCGGCCTTTGCGAGGGTTGTCCGGTACCGGGCGAGTGCTTAAACCGTACATGGAGGACACGGTCGAATTTCTAAAAGACAAGCACAAATTATTATAAAAAAATCCTATACTTGACGCTGGCTAATGCACAAATCGTGCCAGAGCCATAAATAAAAAATAAAAAAAAGTAAAATAGGAAGGCAAGTTAGAAGGTAGATAAGACTAACGAAAAAGCGAAAGGCACATGACAGTAGCGCAAACAGAAATGGCGGGAATTGGAGGACTTCAAAAGGACCCACAGATTACAAGTAATGAACAGTACAGATATAAAAATGTAATAATAATATTTTAATGTACATTCTATCTAATTTTTTAAAATTAATAGAGTATGAGAAATATTTTCGTCTCACAAAGTTAAGGCAATGTTATTAACAATTACAGTTCTTACTACATAAGGAGTATATATATGTTATATGTGTTTGTTATGTAACTTTTTTTTGTCAATTAAAATTATTATTAAGTTAAACATAACACTTAACACTACCGCCGCGGAATTCGATTTGTTCTAATAAACATAATTTAATAGAAAATATTACAGATAAAATTGAATAAGACTCCCTTAACCGGAAATATAATTAAGCGTAAAAATCAATAAATAAGCTTAGGTATAAAATATTGTTCCAATATGGACTACACGAACAAATTGAGGAGTTGAAAAATGAACTTTATTCATACAGGCATAGCCTAAACATTCCCAAATTAATATTTTTTCGGGATATAAGTATTTTATTATTGCAACAGCCGTCAGTAATTAAATTTATCGACACTTAGATGCAATGCCTCGTCCGTTGGCCTTTGTAATGATACCATAAAATACAATGTAGCTATATTGTAGGTAATTGTCTAATCGTATGCGTGTCTGCGGTGTGCCTAATGACTAAATTTGCATATTGGTGCGCCGGTTGAGCCATTTCGTACATCTGTCTTGTATAAGATATTGTGCGCTATAAACTTAATAAAGCATTATTATCCCTTTGAATGTTTCGGTCACTGTTCGCCGTAATATCAGAAGTCCTTTACTAATGAGCAGTGTTGGCCTAATGGCTTGAGCGTTGACTTTTATCCCTGAAATCGTAGGTTCGAACCATAATGGTGTATCTATTAACTCTTGCTCGTACGGTGAAGGAAACATCGTTAGGACACCGGCATGCCTTAGGCGACGGCGTGTGACAGGCAATAACGATATCTGAGGCGTTGTAGCGCCTATGAAAAAAAATTTCATTGGAATAACTAAAGTATTCGTCTGTCTCCTTTTACCATAGTGTAAACACAATTTGAAAGAAAGAGGCGAAGAGTTTTTTTAGTTGAAAGAATGCACTTAGACTAAAACAGTCTAACAGTTTTAATGAATACCTCCATTTATTAAAACTAAAACAGTCTAATGGGAAGAAGACAAGACATGTTGATTTTTCTAATGGGACGAAATTTAACTAAAATATAAATAACGAAAAGGTTGCATTGGTTTGTACCAAATGATGAAGAACATCTTTGACAATTTAGCCTAGAGGCCAGAATCTTCTATAGGCACAAATATGTCCTATTATTTTTCTCATTACTGAAGGTTACTTAGGTAGGAATAATTATTAACATTTAGAGGTTATTTACCTAAATTAAAGTAGGTACCATTAATAATTGCAATATTAGTAATAAATAAGATTTCTACTAAGGTAGACCTATTTGTTTGTACACTGGCTGAGTTCACAAGACCTGCTTGGTATGTTATCAATTAGTTCTTGGGCCCGTATGGTACAAGTGCACAAACACTAATTAATTAATATTCAAGTAGGCGCCTGGTAGATAGTACCGGTGACCCCAGAGCTGGTGCTTTCCTCGCTCAACGAATGAGTATCGCGATACATCGATTAAATGCTGCCAGCGTTAAAGGAACACTGCCACAGCGACCAAACTTTTTAAATTTCTTTATTCATTTTTAATTATTTTTATTATTACTAGGTTAAGAAAATTGTAAATTTGTGATTGTTATGTTTAGGTTTTAATAAACATTTTATATACATAATATATGTATTTTAATTGTAGCATTAACGATGTAGGTGCCATTGTGTCGTTATCGTATTAGTATTATCTGTTTAGATAGAACAATTAAATGGGAAAAAAAAATAAAAAAATCTTTAATCACACATCCTATTTACATCTTCCACAGATCGTGTTAAACTCAATGCATCGATACCAGCCCCGAATCCACTTGGTGAAGATCAGGGAGGGAGGTGGACCCATCACAGATCTATCAAGAGAACAGCATAGAACCTTCGTCTTCCCTGAAACTGTGTTCACAGCAGTGACGGCGTACCAGAACCAGCTGATAACGAAACTTAAAATTGACTCCAATCCTTTCGCAAAAGGCTTCCGAGATTCGTCGAGATTGACAGATTTTGATAGGTGAGTTGACATTTGAAAAGAGTTTATTAACATCGACATCACACAGAGCGAAGTAGAAGAAAATGTTACTATAATAAAAAAATAGCAGCAATATTAATAGAAGTCGAAGGGACTTATTATTAATAAAATATTTTATTAATCTCGACAAATAGGTTCATGATTATTGTTTTAATAAGGTAAAACTTCATTAGGTTTGGTAATAAGTTTCACAGCCCAGTAATTTTTAATTCAGCAATTTTCACCGACCAATCAGGGACAGCCTTCGGACAGTTAACAATTTGACAATTTTAAGATTGTAATTTGACGGTTTCACTTCGATAGATTACAATCTACCGAATAATAATACGTTAAATTGTAAGCAGTGCGTTGAGGTTCACAATCTTTCGACAGTTCACAATCTCGCGAGATAGATTACAATCTAACGGTGTTTACAATTTTACGGTGACATATATATAAGTTCTCATGTAAGTGACTATTGTCGGTTATGAGAATAAATGTCTTTAAACCTAACCTACATAGTAATAATAACAATAATTAAAAATGAATAAAAATAAAATTAAAACAAATTTAAAAAGTTTGGTCCCTATGGCAGTATTTCTTGTACACTGGCAGCATTTCCTCACTGTATTGCGATACTTATTCATTGAATAAGGAAAGCACCAGCTCTGATGTCACCGGTACTATCTACCAGTCGCCAACTTAAATCTTTAATTAGCGACTGTGCACTTGAACCCCACGGCCCAAGGGTCTCTACTCCATACCGATATTTTAATATTGACTAAAAATTAATCTGAAAATTGGGTAGCGCCATCTGTTGCCTCAAATTGAATACATAAGTATTTACTACACGGTTTAGAAGAGCTTGCGGCGTGAATAAATTATAAGCTCTCATAAAACGAAAGTTAATTACCAGTGCTTATTAAACTGTAGGTAATTTAAATGTCACTAACGCTTGGGGGCATAGATTACTCCAGTACAAAATATTATTAATATTCGTTGGAAATGATGAACAGAACGTTTTGTTTGTTCTTTTAAGAAAGGTTTCGGGGTCGTTGTTGAAAAATATCTATGCGTTATTAAAAATGTATGCGATAGCAGTGTTGGCCTAGTGGCTTCGATCCCCGACTGTGCAGCAATGGACTTTCTTTCTATGTGCACATTCTCTCGAATGATGAGGGAAAACAGCTTTCCTTAGACCCAAAAAGTCGGCGGCGTGTGTCAGGCACAGAAAGCTGAGCAACTACTTGTCGAGGAAAAAAATAACGAAACAGATGCAGAAATCTAAGGAGAAAACCTAGAAGGTTGTAGCGGCAATGGAATAATATAATATTCTATACAACGCAGGCCCCTTTGGTGGGGTTTCCTATTTAAGTAAAGCTAATTCACTGGTAATCGACTAACAAATTGATATATCCTATATCAAAGCTTTGGCAATTCCAAACCGATTAATCATCGCATTTTAAAAGCCCATATGCTCTAATTGGCACCTTTTACACAATGTCAGTCAAGGTAACATCAAAACTGCTCGGGATCGATGCGCTGGAGGCATTTTGATAAATTGGCAGGTTATTAGCAACAGTTGAAAGGCATTAGGTTGGCCGCCCTGCAATTTGTGCGGTGTTACCAACATGAATAAAAGATGCCTTCGCTGATTGCGGTACGAATGCTGATCGAAGATTTTGAGAACCTTAATCGAACCTCCAAATGAAATTATAGTCTTAATTTTATTTATGACACTTTAGTTCGCTCGTGGAATACTAAATTTAAAATAGTTTTTTAGCATTAGTTAATTCACCGGGAATATGAGATATGTTCGACAACCGTTACGGAGTCATAGTAATTTGTAATTCTCGAAAATGGCAGTGGAAAGTCGTTTAATTTGTGACTAAAGGCGAATCGAATTACTCGCAAAAATTAAACTGCAGACAAGTGTAATACGACAGTGATTAAACGATATTTGCACTTTAAATGCGAGTTTCATTCGAAATTGTTTCGAGTAATTTTGATTTCAACTCATTATGCTTAAGTTGTGCCGTCCGGTACGAGGCGAGAATTTGCCGGAGGCAGCCCATGGCGGGCGTTCCCATAATATCTACTACCATCGGAACTCGATTTTATTAAGATAAAATCGAGTTGAGACTCGAATTTCATAAGCGGACTTTAAGATTGTAGATTATCCAAATTAAACTTCAAATTTAAACGTACCTTTGTATTTTTTTAACACTAAATACCAAAAAGCCAAAACTTATTTTTTTTTAACACCTAATCCTATTTTGCCCGGTACGATTCGGCTTATTATGATCTTGAAACATTTGAAGAAGTTCAGGGAAGGTTTAAACGGGAAACATAAATAATAAGTAAAGAACAATAGTAAAAACGACGATTATTATAATTATAACAAATGAATGATCAATTTCAATTATTATGAAATGCATAAAACGACTAGTCGTTTCTTGAAGAATCATTCTTATAGACGATTCATTACAATTAAATTTCTATAAATCTTACGGAGTCACGTTAAAAATAATGAGTAAAATATTAAAATAACAAGTCTAATTTCGAACAGAAAAACTCAGAATAAGTGGGTCTAATATCTCTTTGAAAAATGAAGCCAAACTAGGTTCATGTTATGATGAAAGACTCTTTATAACAATTTTCAAGGGTGCATGTTTAATCGTTATAGAGAGATATAGAGAGTTATAACGAATGACGTTGTAAAGAGTTTAAAAACTGTTTATAAAAATCTAGTAAGTTCCAATTTCCTCGTACACAGAAGGCCACTTCTTCTGGCTTCACGAGTTCTAAACATATGCAGAGATGCGAGGTGAAATGTTTAGCGCCACTTGACGTATGTTTTCATGTTCGAGAACATTTAGTAGGACAAATATAGCGGGCTCAGTGTGGAAACAGCGCACGTCAACAGCGAGCATGGCCGGCGGCGGCGGCGCGCGTAATCACAGGGCTCGTTGCTCATTATACCCTAAACGACAAATTAAAGCGCATTTCTATTAACTGCCCATCGTCCGACCGGTTCTCCTGTGAACACGAAACACGCCATATTCACCAACTTGATAATTTTAGCTTGATATATCCTTGAAAATACGAACGAATATAATACGTAGTTTGTGATTTTACCTAAATTATTAATCAGCTCTTAAGCCCAAGACCACGCCTTGCCAGCCATGTATGTAGGTATGTTATGAATTTAGTTAGTAAAAATGTTTTCACGTTTCATCAGCTGTAGGTACCATGAGTTCTAGTTATTATTTTAGTTCTAGTTAATACGCGCATAATAGGAATACAATTATTTGAAAATAGAACTTTGCTGACAATTCTAATCTATGCCAATACGAAATATTAAATTTTTAAAATTAGAACGTTTTTAACTATAAGCAGAACTCTACAAATATTTGAAAATAGAACGAGAAATAGGTACTAAAAAAATATTAAAATTTAATTTGAATAAAAAATAAATAATAGTTTAAAAAAAACTAAAAAACACGATAGACGAAAAATATGGCACAGAGCGCCCCACGCTTTTTCACAATAATACCAGTATTTTTTGTTCATTACCATTTTCAGCCTAAATTAGGAATTATTTTTCACTTTTTAGTTTGATGTGTTTTAAAAGCGTGTTTTTTAGTTTTTTTAAACTATTATTTATTTTGTAGTTAAATTTTTTTTCATTTTGTTTTTTTCGGATTATTGCATTGTCATCGATCTTTGACAGGTGCGCAAAGTTTGAATTAAATCTGTCCGTTAAAAGTGGGTCAAAATCGAGTCCGAAGGAGTCGGTTACATACATAGGTACATACATACAGGTGAAGCTAATATAAAGCGTGTAAAATAGAACATACAGTAACTAAAAGCGGAACAGAAGTTTATTAACCAAAATGAATTATTACGTTGGGAAATGTCTGAGTCACGTTATAGAGCGATCAGATTAGTGAACCTTTTAATAATCCAATCTCGGTGCACGTCAGTGCGTGGCTACCGATTTGGATTAATTGATACAGCGTCGGCGTTGATAGTTCACCACTCGACTGATTGACGGCTAATTCGAGATGTTATCGGCACAATTACTGGCTCTCTGCTACTGCGTTCAGCTATGCTACTACGTTTAGAAATATTAAAACGTTTTTATAGTTTATTAGCTGTCGTGCATTATTCTTCCACTTGATTGCATTACGACTGGAATGGGTTTTGGTCAAGTAAAAAGGGTTAAATAGTTTGTTAGTTTTTCGCTATGACATTTTCTTTCAACATGTCAAGTGAAGCATGACGTACACCAAAATATGGCGATTTCAAAGTGCCGGAGAGTTTCTTGCAAGCTACGCCCTTGATTCGGGACCTGGCAGATAATTTAAAGTGAAAGCTTTCTTTTAAAATTGATAAGTATAGTTCAATAATAAAATTAATGTTTTCTATAAGGATCTAGAGGAAAAATCTTTTTCATAAATATTCGAATATTACATCAAAATATTGAGGGGATGTAACATCTAACAGAGTAATAGTAACATAGTGACGTAGTATTCACTAATAGTTTAAAATAAAACTGTTTCGTTTTGAACCATTGTTATCAGGCACGATAATTGTTTTAGAACAAATACTATATAGAAACTACTGTCTCATTTAGTTTATTGAAGTTAGTGCTTAGCGATAGCAAGTAGTGTTATGACCAAAGATCATAGGATAAGGAAAACATAGGTTACAGAAGGGATTGTGGAAACGCAATTAATGTCTAAAAAATTTAAATAAAGTAAGATTTATAAACGTATTTTAAGTAATAATGTAATAAATAACATTCGAAAAAAAAATGTTTAACATTGATGAACGTCAGTAAAAAAATTGCTTCTAATTTTACATTTAGCCAGTTCTCATGAAGGGCGTAGAACGGACAAGAAGACGGCAAATATCTCTCCTTCAATCGCCAAGGTTAAAAAAAAAGGTTTATAAGCTGCAACCATTCACAGCAATATAATAATAACAAAAAAAATCATTAATAAGAAAAAATAGGATGAAATGATGAGAATATAAATCAATTCCATGAAATATATATCCTATAATATATTTATCAAGATTACAGTCTAAACAATTGAATCATTGCCATACTTAAATATTGAAAAGCTCATTTAATCTGCAAAACAGTAGGGAGCATTATTAATTATTCTTAACGGTTCGAAGTATTAAGTTACAAAAAACTCTTGAAACCGGTACAGTTCATTCACACATACTTCAAGATGTCTATTAGAAAGTGGAATTCGTAGATCGATGGCTGCTACTGTGCGCGTGAGTTAATTCAGTTCAATGGACTGATTGTATCTCATAGTAAATTGCCACTTTTCTTTATGTCATTTAAACTGAGTTGATCTGACAGTTTCGACCTTTATTGAGGCTTAATGTTGAAGATATTAACGAACGAATTTAGTCAATGCTATTGTGTTATAAAGCAGCAAGGTTATGGGCACGAGATATTGTTACAACCACAGCACACACGCATTACACACTTGAAACGTACGAACGTCCTTTAAAAGAAAAAAAAATATCTCTTTTTTTATTTTATTTTTATTATTGTTATTTTGTGTGTATGTGAGTGTTTTGTTAGTAATAAATGTTATGTCTATGTCTATATTCGCCTGAATAGTATTCGACAATTCTATCAATCTCGGACGGAATCATCGGACAGAATACGAAATTATCACCCGTTTCACCTCGACGTCCGTCGTTCCACAACTGAGCTTTATTGCCGTAAACCTCCACTATGTGGAATCAGCTGACTTAGGGTCCTTCAAGATAAGAGCGTACTAACTTCTAAAAGGCCGGCAACGCACTCGCGAGCCCTCTCGCCTTGAGAATGTCCATGGGCACTTTTATCACTTAGCATCAGTGAGCCTCCAGCCTGTGAGAAAAAATCTAATCTATTTTATAGTGACACGGGATAAAGCAGTCGATAGCAATTTGACGTTTATAAATAATATACAAACTTTTGTCTTAATAACAATAATATTTTCAAAAAAATAAGTGAAACAAGATATATGGACAAATGAAGGCGGCCATTACGTTTTTCACATTGTGTCAAATGTCAATTGAATACATTCTTTTGTATTATGATTGACATTTCTTGATAATTGTGGTTAGTTAACCATATAGCTAAAATATATCTTATTTTAATAGCTGCCACCACGAATTTCGTTTCGCCTTATTATGGTGTTTTACCTAGCCTACGAAAACGAAGGGTTTTTCTCTTTATTAACCTTCGTCAGAGTTCAAGGAATACATTTTAATAAAATACTCGTATTGGTCCAGCCGTCTTCTAGTTTTGAGCTTAGCAACATATTTCCATAACTACCCTCACGCTTTCGGTTCTACAAAAATAAGATGTTTTGTTTCATTGCTTCACAAATGAAGTTGCGAGCACCGGCTCCCATAAACTATTAATTTATTTATAAATGTTTACAAATATCATCTTCAATACATTGATACCTAAATTAATTACATGAGAGCTTGATTAATTGTTTTTCAATTATAAAAAAAAACACGTGATCATATCTTTCAAACAAATTAATAAACTACCGAATCTTATTTTTAATCAATGATAAAGTTTTGTGTTAAATGTCTGACCTTAAGGTGTTCAATCAATAAATATTTATTATTTATAATTAATCGTACTTTTACGGCTTACCCTTTATCTATGGTTATTATATATGTACAACATTAGAGAGAAAGATATCTTTATTAATATTTGAATAAAGTAAAAAAACACCATTCGAATGCTACATTGTTTATTAGCATAGCATTTTTTCCAAAGTATTTCAAAATTAAATCTTAAAGTAACAAGTAAACGTAGGTATTATAAAAGTATATTACTAAGGCACAAAAACATCTGATATTAACTCTAAAATAAAGGGAAACAACCATTTTAAGCATTTGGATAATATTTTATTAAGAACAGCTGTAACATCTCAATCTAAAAAATACGAAAGCTAGCGCCGTTTCAAAAGGTACAACTCTCCAATCAAGTCAAGTCTGGCCCTCGTTTGTTATATTAAATAAATTCTAAATAGATAATAATCAAACGCTTAAAAAATAACGCGTGTTTGATCTTTTAAAATCGCATTGTTCAATCTTTTCTTGTTCGCGATTTACGCAAATGTCAAAACATTATCAATTATTGCGAATCGATAGCTCCATCTCGGCTCAATGCGGCGGCCCTGTAATTTGTCGGCGAGTGTCGGCCTTTGTCGGTCATTACGGCTGATAGTGAAATCATAATCACCATTAACGCCCCGTAGCACCCGAAACCGGGATAAATATAGAGTATAAATATCATTAAAAATATAATAAGTGAAGTCCTGTCATCTCGGAGTTGTCATTTTTCACATTAGCTAGTCATTATGCAATTTTTTGTTTTGTTAATTAACACCCAGAGTTGTTGATGTGTAATTGCTTACTTTGACTGTTATTATTTGAAACTAAATCAGCTATTTGATTGACCTTTGGTTCCTTAAATAATTGACGTCAACAGGGCCAAGTTATCATTGTTAATCGAGACTATACTATTATTAAAGATGTTTGAATTGACTCTAAGTATTGCCTTTATGTACCAGTCAATACTTAGCTTTGAGTTACTTTAGTTAAACTCAATATATTTATACCTACTTATCTCCAACTCTCGACTCTGATTCAAACACAGCTAAATTAAAAATATAGTAATCCCTCCTATAGGTAGTTTGGTTTAGCGTTATAGGAGTATTCTCGCATAACGCGCTTTTATGACCCCATATAACGCGTTATGTACAAATATTCGTTAGAGGGGATTTAAATAATAAGAAAAAACTATGTTATGAACGAAATATCAAAAATCATTATAAATATCACAGTACAGAAGTATAACGTGCGCAATTCCGCGTTATATGTGGGAATACGCGTGTAATATGAAAATGCGTTATAAGAGTACCGTGTTATAAGGGGGTTTACTGTAATTTACTGTTTAATAATAAAATATACCTTTGTCGGACTACAAAAACAGTTACCTTAATTCAAGGGTCTATCTGTATTGAAACTGTTATTAAGCGTTTTGATTTAATAAATAAGCATGACGGGATTCCGTTCAAAATTGGCATGACAAGATGGCGTGTCGAATTTAATCTATCACCAAGCCTCGGGCGCCGCGTATTAACAGGTATAGGTATCCACTAATGTCTATAAAAACACAATAGATCGTTCCTTTATGGTTCGTTTTCATATATCTAATGGCCATGACGAAAAATACTTTATGTCTGCATAAAATTGATGGCTAATGTAGGCATAGTGACGCGTAATTATTATATTTATAGATTTTGTATATAACAAAAAAATACACAAAGAATTTATGTATCTTTTGAAATAGGTTTAAAATTAATCAGGGCGATGACACAGGGACAATACTCCAACAGCTACTACAAACATAATATACCATCTCCAGCTATAAGTTCAGTTACAAATCCAGTTTTTAAAATAATATAAGTGTTCCAAATTCAAAATAATTAAAAGTTGAAAAAAAGAAAAGTTTTTATGTAAAAGTATTTATGGCCAGACTAGTTATAATACGCACATTTATTTGGGTAAAAAGGCTTGATAATACAAATACATCTTATATATAATTTTTATTTAATTATATAATAAATCCCACGAGAAAATCTTTAAGGTTTTTATGTATATTTGAAGCAATGTTCAAAACGACAATTGACCGTTTTCACCTATTCCCAATAATTTTTGACACGAATTCCTTCACTAACTTCATAGTTGTAAATAGCTGGTTAGCGTGAAAGTCGATGGCGGGCTCGCATCCGAGAACCGATAAAGGGATCATGCATTGCAATAAAGAGAGAAACGCCTCGTTAACTGTAGCAATCGTAAACATACTTCGGCGAAACAATCGACACTGAAGATGTACTCAAACTTTTCTCACGCTAGGCATGTGCCATACGCATATTTTCACTAAGTTTTAACAGTAAAAGGCTTGGTACAAAGTACATATGAACCTAATAGGTCTAATTATATCGTTCATTTGTATTGTTCCTATATAACAATGAGATTATTCCAACGCACACATACAGTATTTACTATATTCTTAACATAGTAATTATAAATATTGAAAATTAATAAAAAGAAAATTTGAACCAATTTAAAAAGTTTGGTCCCTGTAGCTGTGTACCTTTAATGCTGGCAGCATTTCCTCGCTGTATTGCGATACTTACTCGTTGAGCGACGAAAGTACCAGCTCTGGGGTCACTGGTAGATAGTACCAGTCGCCAACTTTTTAATTATCGCCTTAGCAGTTAAACCCCACAGCCCAAGACAGTACCCCAAACGGAACAAAATCAATCTTGAAGGAATGACTCTTATATTTGAGCCGTTTATTACTTTCCGCCTGCTCTGCTGTGGTGCCAGCGTTTGTGTTTGTCCGAGGGAGGTGAGACGTGGCTAACGTGTCCACACAAGTAGCATCCCATACCAAAGCCCGTCTCATCCTCCAAAGGATCAAATAATTACATATCTACATAGGTCCATAAATGGTAATATTATCTTTAATTTACAAAGGTAAAATTGTAGAAAACACATATTTCAGATTTACTAAACTGTTTTTTTATAATATTTCCATCTCAAAGCTTTTACGTTAAGCAGTAGGACGCTATTAACATAATTAAACACTGGCTAAAACACGTGGCCCGCCGGTGGCCGTAGTTCCGCGAATCACATTTTATTGGCTATGGGCTGATGAAAGCTAACGAACACACAACATTGCCTTCGAGGAATCTATCTTAGTAATAAGCTAAAGGACTGAAATAGTATTTCTTCCTATTAGCTTTGAAAATACAAAACCTAGCATACTAAAAGTTTGGAGGAAGCTTTCAAGATAGATTTTTAGGCATAATAATAATAAAACTTCGTTTAATTTCCAATAACTACAAAAGTAGAATATACAGCTTAGATTTGTTATATACATTTTTTTTCTTGTTCTAATATCCTAACTTCCTTCAGTACCGTTGGTTGGACCACCTTTACGAATCACGGGTAAAGGCCTCCTCCAGCTTTATCCAAATACCTCTGTCCATTGCTTTCTTTCTCCATTCTCTTTCTGCTAACTCTTCTAATTCTTCTATTCACCTTTTTTTGGGGCACTATCTTCTTCCCGTTGGTCCTTTCCATATGGTTGTTTTGTTTAACGTTATCATTATTATTTGTAGCAAGAGTTGCCGAAATCGCTTTTCACTATTTTTTTTAAATTGATCATTACTTTTTATTATTTTATCATGATTGTATTGTCTGGCGTTACGTGAATAACTGCGGTGATATAAATAATTTTTTAGTAGGTTCTAATTTACAATGATTTTTACTTGGATAATTCAATTAAATCTTCGGATTACCTGTGAAGTAATGGTTTTGAATTATAGATCCTAGTTAGAATGATGTATGAATTTGACACTGATATGATAACCATGACTTAGCATAGGTACATGTACTGTTTGTGAATTATAGAACTTCATATTTATAAAAGCTTCTTGTTTAAGGCTGTTATTTTGATAAATTTAATGGTATCGGTAATAAAAATAGAACATATTAAAAGTGTATTAGAAATCGAAATAACCTAAACCCATCTCATTCCAGAGACCCGATGGAACTGATGTTAATGGAGCAGCAATTACTCCGGTCACCACTACGCCTCTACGCTGGATCTGGCGACGAAGAGGCCGAGAAGCGAGCTGCCTGGGCGCGAACACCACCAGCATTACAGCTCCTGGCCCTTGGACGACCTTGGCCCTGGCCACAGCCGTTGAACCTTCCACCAGATCTGTGGCTGCAGAAGCCGACGCCGCCCCTTCGATATTGCCCTTACCCGCCCCCGCAGAGACCAGACCACAGCCCTTCTCCAAGACATCCCTTGTAAGCTGATTGTACGGCTGGACGGATTGATACTGTTAATTAAAAATTATTTATAATTGACACATAAATCTGGCGTTTTGCATATGGAATAACCTGGAAAAATTAATTAATGTGATAGACTTTATTTCATATGCAATAGGGCTCATAATGGTTCCTACCCCAAAATTAATTGTATAGTTAGATTGGTAAGCAATAGTTACCTGCACAGTATACTTTCACTATAAGGGCGTGTCCCCACTGTGCTGGTTCCGGAAATAAGGTTTATGAATCTCATACCAAAACGTTCGTAAAGAATTATGATTAAATGTGATCATTTGTCCCTTTCTGTTAATTGCTATTTACGCTGTGATGGAAAGAGACAAAATAGTGAGCTGCATAAAGGGGGCTAAAAGAAGCACATATAAATATATCATAGATTTCTATGTTTTCATTAATTTGTCCGGTCCGGGCACAGTGTAAATCTAAAACCTAGGTAATAATTTGTTTCTGTAAATTTTCTTCATTAACCAAAGATTTGTTAAAAAGCATTCCATTGACTAAAACCCTTCTTTACCACTGGATTAAAACACGTTTATTCTTATATTGAAACACTATTTTACATTAACAAAACTCCAAATTCCTCGAAACATACCTTATTTTTAAAAACTGAACCAGTCAATTGCACTTCTATGAAAGTGCTTTTGTCTCTTTCTGTCAAATTGCGTTTACGCTGTGTTGAAAAGAGACAGAAGTACACTTTATAAATGCAATGATACAGATTTTTTACACCTAAGATAATATTGAAAACGAGTTTTAATCCCTGTAAAACTGTTAACCTTACTGTTTAAGTTAAAAAGACATAGTATTTAGTTAAACCCGGTAAGCCAGTGATACAATTTAATAGTATTAATGCGTGTAAAATATATTTATATTTCCTATGTATAGTAGTTGATTAAATTATTTTTCTAGAATAAGCATTGTATATAGGGGTCATGTAGAAAATTCTATTTGATATAAAGTTTTAATGTAGATAACGCGATTGCTCATAATGCTATTTATTATAAACAATTAAATAAATGGTTTATAAAAATGTTTACGATAATTCGATTACAATTATTAATTAAAATGTCATCGTCACAGATTAACGTATTTCAGGCGTATGACACAATGACAAATGACCACTGTCAAATGTCAAACATGATAACCGTATTAACAGTTGAAAACTTGACTTATGTTTAACGCTTTAAATTTAAATAACTCTTAGAAATCGATGTTTAGTGTTTAATTAAAAGACATTTTGTTCAAAGACAATTATTGCAAAATAAATACTCTGTGAACCTCCATAGATTACAAAGCATTCCATTTTCAAAAGTTGGCTTTTACTTGCCTCACCTTTACATCGAACTTGTTTTTTTATTTGTATGTTATATGGGTTATTTTGAAGTAATTATTAGAGATAAGGGCTCAATTAACATTCTTATAATTTGTGTGTAATTCCAAATAAAATACACTTTAAATATAAAATACTGCTTATGGATTTTAACGTGTTTTTATATAGATACATATTTTCTTTGTATTTTAACCTGTTCCTGTAAGATAATTTGTGAGCAAATCGCGTCGTAGTACACATATCAGGGTCTTTCCCTAAGTGTTAATAAATGAACTCAAATTAAAGCGTTGTTTTATTTTAATAGAGAAATATGTTTCGTGTTTTGGTTTAAACAAGAATCACTCATCACGTTTCTGCTGATCACGTGTCATCATCAAGATTTTTTATATGGCAAGTGAGACAAGTGGCGCCACCAACTTATCTTTCAACCTTTTAATATTTTTATCACTAATGTATAAAACTTTTGGAAATCATATTTAATAATAAATGATTATTATCACTTTTTAACTACGTGTTGAGAGTACTTTTTATAACAAAATCTTTTTGTTTGTGGTTTAAGCACAATTAAATTAGAAAACTTAAAATTTAACCTTCAAACTCGTACTATACCTTTTTGGTAACCTTTTGAAAACATATTCTTGGGAGACTATTTGTCAGACAGTCATTAACTCCGTAGACGTAATGACGTCTATATATATATATAGATAGATACAGATATATCAGAGCCATACGCCAGCATTTCAGAAGTATCTCTTTTGAACAAATTTAAACCTGTTTAGAAAAATCAATTTATTTAGGTCTAGTAACTAAAGTTAATTTTCGTTCCAAACATTTCTACATTCAAACTATATACATTTTCTATATTTCGTAAAACTATTAAAAACTGCAATTCTTCAATAATAGCTGAGCCTTTACGACCACAATGTTCTTTAGGTGAGACGTTTATAAGGCTGGAAACAGCAAATAATCATCACACTTCCATTTTAGATCTTCATTCGTGTCATTAGGCATTATTAAGCTCATATATCGATGATCGACCTTCCGTCCGGCCGGTAATTGCCGACGATGTAGCGGCCTACAAATTGAAAGCGGCCGCAGCCCGAGGCATGTATTGATGGATCTGCTGCCATCGGGAAATTATAGCCAGCCCTTGCGACAGCTCCGCAAATTGTGCGTATAATGCTAGTAAATAATACGTCCTTCGCTATAAATTCATACGCGGCTAGAGAATATGTTAAACGTGTCGGGAATCGCGTGACCGACACGCGCTTTTTTCATTTAATTTTATCTCGGAAATAATGTGAGGTGACATCAAAGGACGCGATCTCCCTTTGTCTCGTAGGAACAGCTTAACATGTTTATGCGAGGTGCGCTTGCGCAGAGCATAAATTAACGCGAGCGTATTTCGCAGACACCGGCTGATTGACTCCTTTCATTACCATTCGCATTGTTCGGCTCCAGAGAAAAATTGCCATCCACCTGGAATCACAACACATTTCATAATTATGGACTATTGTGGCGTTGTCTGAGCTAATTCCCCTTAAACGTTCCTCTCGCCCGAGGTGTGTCCGAGATATATTAGTGAGCGTAAAGATCAACTGTGATTCCATAATGGTTTGCGTTGATTAGTTTTCGACGGAAACACTAGTTCGAGGAAAGGTCTGGGCCATTTAATATTCTGTCAGAGGTGAAGTACCGTCAATAGAGCATTGTGGGTTGAAAGATGTTCGAGTACATTATGAGCTATGAACTTGACACCTATGATGAAAACTGTTATAATAATTTGCAGACGTGACTCCGTGTTATTCGCAAGGTATTGATATATGGTTTATAGCAAAGGTATCATCTAGTTACATTAATTACGTTCATTTATTAAACATTATTGAGTATTGTTCTTAGCCGTCAGATCGAACGATTAAACATGCTGGAGGGTTCTAAGTTCATGTGCGATCTTCGGTGGGTCATGCCCCGAGATTACATCTTTTACATCATATCTGTTTCTGTGGGAACTTCTGATATAATTATTTGTTATATAGTCAGGAAATATAGAAAAACTTAACAGATTTATATAGAGATAATCTATGGGACTTATGATTAATTGGAGTGGTTTTCAATGTTGTGCCTTAAGTCGTGTAATCGTCGCTGCTTTAAAATTATTTATTTAGTTTCATTCAATTACATATCTTTACTAAAGAATTCACAATCTAATGATGAAAAACCAATGACAAGAAACGTGAAATTGGTCCAAATCGAAGCAATTCTTGGCAAATGCCCATTTTCAATCAAGTACCGTGTGGAGCAATCTAGCTGTAGCTTAGGTATAGTCTGAATCGAATTAGCATGGACAAGCTGCGTGGCTAACGTTTTTCTAAGTCAGTGTTGCAATTGTAACGGTGTCCGGCTGTCGGCCACGTCCGGCGTCAGCTGCCACTCTGTTCCATAGACAAGTAAATAGAGGACTAATCGTCGCGTCTAGCGCGGGAAACGACGAATTACTACGTCACAGTGTGACCAGCTATTGCTTTGTTCGCATAGATGAAATTGATGCGATTTGGCCGCTGCGGGTGTGTGAATAGGATTAATGCAAATGCGATGTTTATGTGAGCCAATTTGCTGTTTAGCATCAGGTTTATCTATATAATAGAAACTTTAAATAGGTATAAAGTAATAACTTACTTCATTGCTTTGGAGTTATTTACACCTAACTGTAACAATTATGTGTTGCGCAATTGATTTCCGCAAACCGCAAACCGTCTTCGATATATTTTATAGTTCAATAATTTGTCAACTAAGCAGTGTTGGCCTAGTGGCTTGAGCGTGCGATCTTCATCCCTGAGGTTGTAGGATCAATCCCCGGCTGTGCACCAATGGACTTTCATTCTAAGTGCGCAGTTAACATTCGCTCAAACGGTGAAGGAAAATATCGTTAGAAAACCGGCTTTGGGTCTAACCCAAAAAGTCGACGGCGTTTGTCAGGAACAGGATCATCACCTACTTGCCTTAGATTGACTAATGATTATGAAACCGATACAGAAATCTGAGGCCTCGACCTATAAAGGTTGTAGCGCCACTGATTTTTAAAATATTAGTTAACTAATTCTTGCACTGAATATAAAGACATCATAACAGAACCCAATTTCGATATAATTGGAACTAAAACTGGTGTTTCAAACTAGTACTGTGAACTATTGAGATTAGCTATTGTGCAAAGCAAAAATCTCGGTGGAACTTAGCACGCTTCTTAGTAACTTAAATTATAATATTCCCTTTTAAGATTTGTTTCAAGGCTAGTCTAGAACAAATCGAGCTGTAGTTAATTGTAGGGTTTGAGAAACAGGCGGTTTGTGTAAAGTACAGTGATTATGGGTATCGTGACTGGCGGCGCGGAGAGCTGCCGTCTTTACCTTGTGATCGACACTAGACAGCTTAATGGATCAACTTTAGGCATATAAATCCTTGAATACCAAGGTTTTGACATATCTATTTTAATAAACAATGAGTTAAGTTCATATGTTATAAAATAATATCTTAAATAACAAGTGTCTCAAAAGAAAGTTCCAGCAGGGCGGAGCAACGTCACACACGTCCAATACGTCTATGCCACGAGTTCGTGAAATTTTCTCAGGCAAATTGATCACCAGGAGAGGTGACTTAATTGGCCTCCACGCAGTCCTGATTTAACCCCTACGGATTTTTCTTATGGGGTTAGGTTAGCCGACTTCTCTGGCGTAATGGAAAGAAAATATATGTCGAGCCGTCATAAGTAATTTTATTGTTCGACTAAATGAGTGCCGCGAATCGAAATTTACCACATTTGGACGGTATTATTTATAAGAAAAAAATTCCCAAAATGTGTACTTTAATAATGAATAAAAACTTTTTTGATACACGACTTACTTTTTTTTAATCGATCAACTAAATATCCTTTTGAGACATCCTGTACCTACTACATCTATATGTTCTATATTTTTATGTTATAGGATTTGGTTATTCACTTCTTGCACTTTATCCATCATATAGGTATCTTTTTTTAGTTTTTCCCTTACTAGGGTTGCCTGGAAGAGATCACGTTAGCGATAAGGCCGTTGCATCCCTTAGAATTTTTATGTATTATGTTATTTGTTTTGTATAATTGTAACGAAGCGTGAATAAATAAAATAAATAATATTACTCTTGTGAGCTGTCGTGTCACCAGTTGGTCAACGTTTAAATGAAATCTGAACAGGTTTCATATACCATTTGATTGTATTATTATTATTATTAAAGCTTTATTAATTAATCCTTACAATAATTATTTAGTTCACATTTTATTTAGTTTTGTTAGTGTTCTAGTATTTGTATGGCTCCTTTTAGGGTAATCATTTTCAAAGACAAGGTGCCTTTAGTGTGGGATAGTATTTAACATACCAAGTTGACAACGATTATAAATAACTTAACTGTCCTTTAATAAGAACATTGGGATATTATGATAATTAATATCACATTTGCATGCCTATTTTTATGTGGCCGATAGCGCGGTTTTTTCTATAATTAATCAATCTGAATGTACCAATGTCTAAACGCGGGTTATATTTTGTATATATAACCCGCGGATAACAACATATACCTACTTACCAAACATGACATATACAAATTTAATATATTACTTAGAACTATACACAAGTGCACGTTAGTCTTAAGTGCTAAACAGTAAGTGAAAAAAATAGAAAACAAGAATAAAGTGTCTTCCCCTTTAATAGAGACTGTAAGTAGTGTTATTGCACACTTCTTTCTTATGCTAAATATACTCTTTAGTAAATTAGGCTATATCGTAATGTTAAACGATGTCTTCGTGCAGGGACAATTTGACCTATAAAGCGTCTTAGTATTGCATTTTTCGTATAATTATTGTTCGGCTAATTATATTATTCGGCTAGAAAATTGGAAGGCAATTTTAAAAAAATTACATCGAAAAACACCACTTTCTCTGCGTGTTTAAATAAAAATAGTTACGTATTCTGTATCTAATTAAAATATTTCGCACTTAGAATAAATTGTATAATATTATTGCATTTACTTCCACCATCTATATCTATTAATGTCTTGTGTAACAGTTTTATAGGCTTTTAATTGCAATGAAAGCGCCACGGCTCGTTGACCGGCCGACTGTGACCGCGTGAGATTTCAACGGTGAAACGATTTTTATATTTTTATGTAAATTGCACGAAGATTTTAAAAACAAACAACAATATGTTATTTTATTTAAATATTACTTGAAAAATATATGTGTGATGTGTTGATTAATAAAGTCAAAAATGGTTGAGAAGCGCTAGAGTTATTCTGATTATAATCGTAGGGCAATAATCAGAAATTTTCATGTGCCGTAGAATTTTTTACAAACATAGTTGCCGCTAAACTAAAAAAAAATGGATTTATTCGTTTTTTATAGAGACAATGACATATGTACAGGATGTTCAAAAGAAACTTATTATCGTATCAAATCATAAAATAATTCGTGACTATTTTCATTTTGTATAGGAACAAAATCCTCTTGAATATTCATTTACAATTCAGTTTTTCCATACCAGTCCGGCTGGCCTAAGTTGACAACGTTTGTTTTTGATTTCAGTAAGTAAATTAAAAATACTGAAAAAATAGGCCGTTACAAAGTGTTTTAAAGATTAATAAGGAATATTCTTAGACGAGATACCATAACTTTTACGTAAAGTATCTCTTGGCTAATTTTTTTGTATACAAAAAGACAACTGAAGTCGATTGATACCCTTGGCGAAAAGTCCCCAAAATCCGCATTGAATATCTTTAATACCACCTACTACCAGAAGTGATACAATACGATAAAATAAGTTTTTTAAATTAGAGATATTTCGTTTAGAGTTGATCAGAATTGGCACGATTGTTTCGACTATGGATAAAAAACAGTCTTGTACGTGTGCAAGCGTACTTCATCAGATCAATATGATCCCTCGGGTGCGCGTGCGACCCGCCCCCTTGTTTATTGCTTATTAGCGGACCGCGGTATGTTTGAACCTGTTCTTTGTTCTTACCGACATCCCCTTGGCCCCCGCCCCCCGTCACGACTACACAACGCTAAGGACACACTGCGGGTAAAACGCCGCTGTTCTATACGTTTGTAATGATTTTTTGAAGCAAGTTTTCGAAGCGTTACTTAGCGTTACTTTTTAAAATCTATCTATAACGTGGAAAGTTAATGTGTAAGTCTCCAATGCGGCGTTGAAAAACCACGTTTTCCTACGACACACGGTTTTTAGCCTTTTACTAATACATATTATTGTTTCACCGGGAAATATAGTGAAAGTTTAAAAAAAGTTTTTTAACATAACTTAAACCTCAAGTATTAATTCATTATCTAAACGCTAATCATTTTTGCATTGTATATATAGGAAATAGAGTTTATTCTTAAAGACGATTCTTTAGCGGTCTTGCGTCTAAATGTTTACGGTAAGAAACTGCAGTGCGGTGGCCCTCATAAATCTAGTGTAGGGAAGACGATATCGATCTATGCTCAATATCGGAAAGAAGGAAATGCAATCGTAAATTCTCATACGAGACGTATCTAGAAAATTATAATTACATTTAATACTTGTAACATTATCCTATGTTTGAGGTCTTCAGATTCATAGCGGTTAAATGTATTAAGAAAATGCTACATACGTATAATTTGTATTTACAATTTTCTTAACATACAAAGTAATAATAAAAATTATTAAAAAAAAAATTTAAAGAAATTTAAAAACTGTAGTCCCTGTGGCACTGGCTGGCAGCATTCAAGTTTATTTGGTTATACCATCTTAAGTTATATCACTTTGATACCTTTTAATCGACTAAGCAATTTACTTATTTGCTAGTGGAATTGTTAATTTTTTTTAAATATTACAGTGATGGCGGCAAGTTGTGATTGAGACATTCTCTAGGAAGTGGTTTACCCTTGATACAAGGCAGATTGTTGAGTGGTTTAATACTTCCTCAAGGTCCCTGTAACCTCTGCTCTCTTGGTATACCTGGCCAAGGTATTGGTCATCATATCCGTCGCTCAATATCCTCCGTTATCACCTGGTTTACCCATATACCGCAGTGTGTTTGCGTGGTAATTGCTGTGGACACCAGCGACTTCATTCTCCACAGCGGGGTTGGGGACATCACGACGCTCAAAAGTGAGCGATCGGAAGAGGAAGCCGGAAAATGAAGCGACAAAGTCATTATTCAGAAGTAGACAAGAATGGATGGCCATGCGTCATGCTCGTGAACGGGTGCTACTTCTGGTGACTGGTCGTACATGAATTCGTGTATGTGGTGATGTTGGTTATTTCGATTATGTATTTGCGTGTTGTTCCCACGAGAATGTAAGTGCGTGCTCCTATTTCACCATGCCTCCTGCTGATACAGGACAAATTTTTTAAGAATTTTAAGAATTTATTTATCTTATTTATCTTATACATACATTGCTTTATGATAAACTTACTTTAACTTAAACTTACTTTAATTAACTTTAACTTAATTTAATTTAATTAATAATAATAATAATAAACTTGCAATAAGCTTAAAGCTATGTATTATACTGAGAGACTGGTGCTTGAAAAAGGTTGGGAAAACCTGTTATTACAAGTCACCAGTCCCTCTTGAACATAGTGTTGCAAAAAGTATTGCTAATTGCTAACAAGTCACTAAAAACGAACGAAAATAAATAATTTATAAAAATATATAAAAAAATAAATAAATAAAAAATAAAAAAATTGTAAAAAGTGAAAGCATTTGTGAGTGTGTGTGTGTGAGTGTACGGGTCAGTGTGAGTGCGTGTGCGTGTGTGAGTGTACTAAATTCAGACTAGTGTGCGCGAGAAAAACGTTCCATTTATTAAATTAAATTAGAGGTCGTAATAGATTTTCTGTGCTTTGGTAATCAAGCGATTTGAGATATTTAGTTACTACTTTTTTACAATTGTATTTTGTGAGATGATAAATTTGAAGGTGTTTGTTGAGTTTATTGTATAAATGGGTACCTAGGAAGCAATACGAACTATGGGAGAGAGCTGTTTTGAAGAGTTGAGGACGGCATACGGAATCCTTTCTACGCCTTCCATCTACAAGTTTTTGATCATATTCTATCTCAGAATGCTTTGTAAGAATAGTGTAGAGGATGAAAGTTTGTCTTACGGATAATACATCCCAATCCTTATACAAGTCATCTGTGGGAAAGCGAAAGGGGAGTCCTGCACCTACTTTCAAGATCGCACGATGCGCTCTCTCGACCTCAATGAGATATGTTTTGGCAGCGCCTCCCCACGAGGGTATACAATACACCACCAAAGAATGACATAAGGCATAGTATACCAAACAAATCTTTGTTTTTAATGTAAGTTATTATTATTAATTACTTAAAATGTCACATGGGACATGGTGTAATGGTTGCAGCTCCTTACAAACATTTTGTAAAACAAAAAAATGGCGATTAAAAAGAGTGGCGGAGAGTTTATTGCCAGTCCTTCTATCCCGTTATACGCCCTTGATTTGAGAACTGGCAGTAAATGTAAAATTAGAAGCATTAATATGTACCTATTTCTTTACTGACATGTCATAAGTGTACATTATGTTACCTATGTGATTAAATGATTTTTTACTTTACTTTTACTTTTAATGATGATAATTCACTGACAGAACATGTCCGCACAAAAAAGAGTAATACTTCAAATAAAAAGCATACCGTCACGTCAAAATAGGTTGCGTATTTAAATTAAGAGATGCTAAGCAGCATGTTCTAGAACTCAAATGGAGAGTGGCAGAGCACATAGCCCGTTAACAGATGAAATATGGTCAAAACGGAACCGAATGGACGGGCCCAAAAGGAAAAAGAAACAAAGACAGACCAAAAGAGCGATGTGTCGACGAGATTGAAAGGGTAGTTGGCAAAAATTTGATGCTGACGGCAAAAGATAAGATAAGGTGAAAAAAGTTGGAGGAACGGGGGCCGCATCTTAGAACTATAAAATTGTACATATCTTTTATAGAACCTACGGGCAGAAGGCTCACCTGATGTTAAGTGATCCATAGACACTCTCTGCTAGAGAACTCGTGAGTGCGTTGCCGGCCTTTTAAGAATTGATACTTTTCTTGTAAACTAGATGTGGATAAATTAGGCTTATTATTATTTGAAATGACTATTTCATTCAGAAAATGCTTATTTATCTATTCCATGATTTTCGATCTTTTTAAAGCAAAAGAACCGCGAATCGACTTTAATTGTAACATTTTCCACCAAAACAGTAACCAAATTACGATTGTTAAAGACAAAATTAAACTGTATTTGTATAAGTATAAGGTTGAATTTGATATGTTACAATTGAGATTTTTTGATAGGATGCAGGTTAAATCAGCATGATGATATTAAACGCGGTTCGCACTAATGGTCGAGATAAGATCTCGTGACCACGCCTTGTGTAAGATTTGAGGAATGCTGTCTGATAACAGATTTGTGTTAAAACAAGTCCAGAAATCGGTAAAACATTTTTTAAGATTTTATAACGGCTTTTGATTGGTGTTTTACGAAAGTTTGTTTTAACTAGTAAATAAAATACATTGGGAAAAGGTTTTGAAATATTACTTTTAATGGGATTTAAGTATCTTTATTATGTCTCTAGTATATTGTTTTTTAACTATATATATATGTATATTTATTTATTATTTATTAGTTTTTAACTATATAAATATTGACATGTTCGAAGCATACTCTTCCAAACACTTTATAACATATACATATATATCTATATTGTAACAACGAAACTCTCAATTGGGATTTGCGGCAAACAGGTAATTTTGTCTGATTCACTGAAGATTTCTTAATTATGTGCATAGACTGCCAAATCGAAAAAACTATCGTTTTCCGATAATCAAACTCAGGCCGTGTTGTCTTTATTCAACTGAGATCATTCAACAAAAATAATTGTTAAATTTTGACAGAGATATTTTAAACGTACGTATAGATATTGCCACAATATACCTTATTCTAATTCCGCTATTCATGTTTTCTTGGGAAATCCCCGGTGCTAGTGTTCGAGAATAAAAAACTTTAACACAAATACCTAAAAAACTACGTCTGCGCGTCCAACACTTATGAACGTGGCCATGTGTTATACAGGAAATAATTACGATTAAAAAACCCGGAACATAAAAACGCAAAAAGGCTTGTTAATGCAGTTAGATTTAAATTCTAATACATCGTGTTAATGTTGGCGTTATAAAGAATTTAGATTATATCGTGACGGTTACTTTATGTAACAAAGCATATAAATTTTACAGCTTAACTACACGTAAGTGTACGGGCGCGAAACTTAGGGCGATCGTAAAGGAATTTTAACAACCAGACTTCAAAATATTAAACAATACGTCAATGTATGTTTTTGTGTCTCCGACTCGTTAAGTAAAATATACGCGAATCATCCTAGTTTATTGTTAAGTTTTGAATATTCTAAAATATCCTTTTTGCGAACGAGAGGTAACACTAAACTAAATTTTTATAAAGCTGACTATGTGTCTATAATAGGGGATCTGAAAACCATTGATTGGAATGATAGCCTACGCGCTCATGATGATGTTAATGATATGGTATCTAAGTTCTACAAAATTCTTAACACCACTATAAGCAAATTTGTCCCTAATACGACCATCACGAAATCTAAGTATCCGGTGTGGTTCAGTTCTTCCTTAATAAAATTACTTGCTGAAAAAGAAAAAACACGTAAGAGGTATCGAATATACAAGAATCCTCGAGACGAAATAGAGTATCACATTATTAGAAAACGTTGTCACAAACTTTATGATGATTGCTACACTAAATATAAGCGAAATATTGAGGCAAGTATTCCTAATAATCCTAAATGTTTTTGGAGTTTTATTAAAAATAGGAAAGGTGGTCACTCATCGCTTCCCTCTTGCATGAAAATGGACAATGTTACAGCCCAGTCATCACCTGATATTGCTAATCTTTTTTCATATCAATTTTCATCTGTATATACTTGTGATGAATCACTTGTTGGCAGTTCCACTCCAGACGACATTGGCAATGTTGACGGCCTAATGTCCCTTAGCTTTAGAGAGGATGAAATATCTAAGAAAATAAAAGGTCTTGATATTAACAAAGGAGCTGGGCCAGACTCGATTCCTCCTATCTTTGTAAAACGATGTAGATTTGTGTTATCTTTGCCCCTAACTATTATTTATAATAGATCTCTTAAAGATGGTGTTTTTCCTGAAGTATGGAAAAGGTCTCGTGTTGTACCTGTGTATAAAAAGGGAGATATCACCGACGTAAAAAATTACCGTCCTGTTTGTATTTTATCTTGTTTTTCCAAGCTCTTTGAGTCTGTCCTGTATCCCGTAATCTCCAAATGTTTAGACGGCTGTATCATTGATGAGCAACATGGTTTCAGAAAAGGCCGTTCAATTCAAACAAACCTCATGTCTTTTGTTACTGAAACATGTCAGGAATTAGATCGTGGGCGCCAGATTGATGCCATATATACTGACTTTAGCAATGCCTTTGACAAAGTCAGTCACGCGTTACTGATTCAGAAGCTTCGTGGTTATGGAATGGGAGAGAATTTGCTAAACTGGTTTAGGTCCTATCTTCGTAACAGGCCTCAGTCAGTAGTTGTTGGAGGCGCTGAGTCTACTCCCTATATTGCGCGATCTGGTGTACCGCAGGATCTCATTTGGGACCGTTGCTATTCTTACTATTTGTAAACGACGTTAAGAATCATATAAAGCACTGTAAAGCGTCTCTCTTCGCTGATGATTGATAAAATTTATAAAGTTATTGACACTGTCTGTGATGCTGCTCTAGTTCAAAGTGATCTTAATGGTATACAACATTGGTGCTTTTTAAATGGTATGATCCTCAATATAAATAAGTGCTTTCATATTAAATACACAAGAAAAAAAAAACACTTGTTACTGTGTATAAGCTTGACGGCGCGCCATTGAAGGAGGTTCAGGAGATTCGTGACTTGGGTGTTATTATTGACAAAAAATTAACGTTTACATCGCAGGTCAATAAAGTAGTCACCACATCCGCACGAATGCTTGGATTTCTTAAACGGAATGCGGATTGTTTTGGTTGTACGACTAAAACAATTTTGTACAACGCTCTGGTGCGCAGTCATGTTGAGTTTGGTAGTATTATATGGAATCCACTATATGCGATACATTCGCAACGCGTTGAAAGCATACAAAGATCTTTTACGCGACACCTAGCTTTCATAAGCAGAGGATTTTCACATAGACAACCGTACCATCAGCGACTTAAAAAATTTAATATGTTATCTCTTAACAATCGGAGAGCTCTAGCCGGTGTTACATTCTTGTATAAATTGCTCAACAACCATTTACAGAACAGTGACCTTTTACAGGAAATCAAATTTGTCGTCCCTTACTCATTCCCTAGGTTTAAAATTAACAATATATTCCAAATTCCATCTGCCAAAACCAACCTAGGAGTTCAGGCACCTCTCGTTCGAATTCTTCGCGATTTCAACAAATTGAACACAGCGTATCCAGAGCTGGATATATTCGGTAGTGGGCTGATCGGTTTTAGAGAAAGCATTGTGGGGTGCCTTTCTAGAACCTAATTTCGCTGTTTTTCTGATGATTTTTCTTTTTTTTCTGCACATAGTTGTTGAAAATTTTATTTTATTTTATTTTATGTTTATGTTAAAAAAATTATTTTATTTTAATGTGTGCTTGCATTGTCGTGTGTGTTTTAGTTGTGTTTTTTTTTTAATTTCTATTTGATTTTATTACTGAGAAACTTATGCTTGCATTAACTGTCACACATTTTAGATGTGGGATTTTGTGAAATAGTTGGTGGACTTATGACTGTGTGTGATGTTGTGGGCTTTATAACTAAATAAATAAATAAATAAAAATAAATGTATGGATAAAATAAATAAATATAGTATAGTATATAACTTAGTTTTAGAGCACAGTTTTACTACTTAACTGTCTCTTTTCATCACAGCGTAAACCGAATTAGACAGAGAGAGGCCAACGAGTGCTTTGAGCGCAATCAGATGAATTAATTAAAAACTAACGAAACGTGTCATCTCGGCGCTCATTCCTCATTTGATTCCTTTAGGAGTGGCATCAAAAACACTTTCTTAAAGGCTTTGAGAATATAACAATATTCTAGATTTATTTGAATTAAACGTCAATAAGATAGCTATATATATATATAGATTGTTCTCACTAAAGTGAGTGCTTCTTATTTGATTACTGCTGCTAAGGGTTTGCTATTTTCATATTTTGTTTCAATATGTCAATTGAATGGCGTAATTTTTTCCAGAACTTGGCGATTTTAAAGAGTAGCGAAGAGATTCTTGCCAGTTCTCGTTCTACGCCCTTAATTTGGTAGAAAATGTAAATTTAGACCACTCTTCAAATATTGACGTTCATAAGTGTACATTGTTACCAATATGATTAAAAAAAAATGATTTTATAGATTGTGTGCTTTTGATGGATTTTATCAGCCGAAATGGCGACATCGACCGCCATTACTATTCGTATCCTCAGCGAAGACTAACCTCCCGAAAACAGCACACATGACACAATGTATAGAAATAATTAGTAAACTGCATAGATAAACAGACATTTTTAAATACTACATATACCTATACTGTAGGAAATAGTTAGTCTTTCTGTAAATATTTTAATATATTGTTAAATGTTGTGTTGTTTATTTTCTTCTTTATGTGTGTGATTGTTTTGTATGTGTAAATAGACCGCATTAGAGAAATCTGTCAAGGTAGAGTATTTTGTTTGATAAATATTTTTTGTGGTGGGTAAATGCGCTTCTCATGCTCATAGCGAACTCTGTAATACAAAACTAACCTGTGCCTTAACTGGGGAAAGCTACAAAGCAAAACTTTAGGCATCAACATTGTTCCATGTATTATCAGCAAAATCGGCAGTTCTCTTCTATTGCACTTATTGTTACAATATCAGTGCACCGAGCAATATTCCTAGTTAGATCATTTAATATAGTTAAGTTAAAGTAACACAAAAATGTTTATTTATGTTTTCACAACACTACTAAAGGTATACATCGAAGGTTCCGACAAACAACGATCGTCATTTTTAAAATGTATATATGAAGAATATCTATGTAATTATTTATTGTAGTCCATATTTACAATTCTACATGTTTTTGCATTTTCGGGGATTAAGGCAATATATTTTTACAAGTGTTATAAACCAAAGTGGTTTTCACAAGCATTATTAGGTCTAAGTATGCTTTTTACTAAGGGCAGAAGTTCGGTGAAGTTTATAGGTTTCGATTCACGACTGCTTTGACGTGTGTTTTTAGTTTCTTTCATTTATAGAGGTAACTTATACTGCACTGATTTGTTCATTCTTAGTAAATATAATCTAAGAATCAAATGAATCGATAACTAAATATTTTGTAATATTGTACTGATCACTGTTGACATATGTTTTAATTGCTTTGTTCCTGTTTAGTTTTTTCTTAATAACTATATGTGTTATGTATTTTTGCCCTTCTTGCTTAATCTAATTATTATTTTTTTCCTCACAGCGGTTGCCTGGAAGAGCAACGACTCGAACGGTCGCTTGAAAGCCGCTAAGACAAGGCCGCCAGTGCCCTCATTTTCATTTTATTATGTCAATTGTATTATATTTATGTGTGCAAATAAAATATTTAATATTGTTTTCGGTATAAGCTGGGACCTACTACACATTTTTATAACTTTTAGAAATATAATTAAAATACAATTTTAATTAATCATAGAATTTTTTATTCGTCAAGACTTGGCAGTCTTTAGACTGATAAGGAACTTGTGTGATGTTGTCTAATGATAATATAAGGTTAAAGATATTGTTTTTTTCTTTGTCGTATCGTTAAAATTGCGTTCTATAACTGAATCATGTAACGTAGGGGTGTATTTAGCAATAAAGCGATGAATGATGTGAAGGTTTAATTGGAACTTCCGGCCATTGCCAATAAAAATGATAATATTTCGTTATGCCGTGAATGCTAACAACCGTATCTTTAATTAATCGTCAATTAATGGGGCGAGTTACATCAATCGATTGAATAGCAAATGTTACCTTTTGTAATTTTATATCACCTTACTCGTTTATTACGTTCGTTAGTACCAGTATTGGTTAATTAAGATTCAGAGACGAAACTTAGTGCTATGAATGTACCTGCTCTACGGCGTAGGATCTTGAACGATCTTTGGACTATGTCCAAAAAACTGGAAGCGTTTGAAATCTGGGTTTGTAGACGTATGCTTGGACAGACCGCATACGAAAAATAACCGAACTGGACAGAATGCTGAAGAACAAAGAAGTGCTAGGTTAAGAAAGGGAAACTTGAATATTTCGGACACATCTTACGTAGCACCTAAACATTCTCCTCCTCCATCAACTAATCATACAAGGCAAAGTGGCAGGTAGAAGGAGACTTTTCCGCAGACGCTTGTCTTGGTTGAAGAATCTTAAACCATGGTTTGCTCAAAGCACCAAATCATTGTTCAGACGCGTGGCATCCAAAATTAAAGTCGCCAACCTTCGAAAGGAGATGGCACTATAAGAAGTAATAATAATAGTAGTAATAACTCCTGAAACCCCTCAATCGGTCTGGGTCTCTAGCTCCTGCTAGATTATTTTTGTTATTAGCCTTCTGTGCCTGACATCGTCCAAATTATGATACACAGGTTTATTTTTGAAAGAATATCGTGATGTTATCGTGGTTACTGGTAACAAGTAAGTAAAGAAAAAACTTTTCCTGTACTCCTAAGCAACGGTGTACTCGATAGTTTTACTCGAAGTCATAAAAATCAACGTTGGACCCAAAACTCACCCGAAGGCTCCCAGACGGCTCGATGGATTAAAAAGTAATTTCCTTCAACCTACTCAACAGCGTCAATTGCTCGAACTATCTACGTGACTCGAGTGGCGCGAGCGAGTTAGTCGTCTTTTATGTAATTGAAAACTGTTTTGAGAGCAATGGATTTGCGAGTTTCCAAAAGCGCTATAGAAGACTATATTGACACATATAGACAGTGTGAGTGTTTATGGAATGTCAAGTCCAAAGATTACTCACACAAAAATATGAGAAATGAATGTTATGATAAATTTATTTTTATTTTCTTTGATTTTCTTATAAAGCACTGTGAGACTTGCTAAATACAGCCACCGTCTCCTTTGTTGCACAGGCATCCTTTGGCTCGAACGGTTCGGTGAATACTGAACGGCGCGCCTCACTCGATAGATCAATGCTCAATGTGTGGACGAAAGCTCATTCCATGGGTTTTACTCGACGGTTTAGCTCGATCGAGTAATACCGTATGTGAGTACTGACCTTTAGGCTCATTAGTTTTCTATGCGGCAGTAAAGTTTAAATCTTACATCGTTGTTTAACATAAATTATTAAAATTAGAAGTGAAAAATGAACTTATTTTATTTTAAAGAGTCCAAAATAAACAACCTTGTCAATCTATTTGAAATCGACTATTAAACTAGAATAATAGGTCCGTCAGACTGAATATTATTAAGTTCAATATTATTCTAGAAATAATTTAAAAAAAAATGTTAACCAGTTACACTTTTAGGTCTGGGCCTCAGATTCTAAGCGAGTAAGAGATCAACCTCCTGTGACATACGCTGCCGACATTTTGGGTGTAAGATTTCCTCTCGATATTAACCTTCTTTTGTTAAATTCGCACATCGACAAAGTTCATTGCTAGGGATCGAACCTACTACCTCAGGAATAAGCACACTGAAAGGGCCAACACTGCTATATACTTAAAATAAGTTGCCTTACAATACCTGTATACAGGATACCGCAACCTGGATGCATGGAGATGAGCTGATACCAATTGCTCTGTCACCCCGGGCTTAATCTTGCTAAGCGCTAATAAATCTTATAATAAGGCTATTAAATGGCAATTTCGCCTGCGATTTATGTGAGATAAATGCACCACCTGCCGCCACATCTCGCGATCAGCACGCCTGTACAACACGACTTGTTTCTGATTAAAGATCTTTGCATTATCTACTGATTAATTCTGCCTATTGTTTTGAATTGTCTATACTAAAGGATATTATTGTATTGTTTTGCTGAACGTGTTTATTTATTGGTTGTTGGCAGGTCTTAACAGAAAGATTTGGACTAGCTTATTCAAAGATAAAAGATACCCATGGCCTTGGTACCATTATTGCACCAGGATGAGATAAATACGAATGTAATCAAATTATATATTTTGTTTTTGTTAAAGCATTACATAAAATCAAAATAATAACGAAGAGCAACAATCTTTTTAGGTCTGGGACTCAGATTTTTGTATCTGTTTCATCATTTGTCAATCTAATAGGTAAGTAGGTGATGAGTGTGTCTGACACACGCCGTCGACTGTTTGGGTCTAATGCAAGATGGTTTCGTCACGATGTATCCCATCACGGTTCGAGTGAATGATAAATGCGCTCCTAGACAGAAAGTCCACTGGAGTCCAGAAAGAACAGCCGGAGATCGAACCTGCTACCTTATGGATGAGAGTCTCACGCTGAAGTCACTGGGCCAACACTGCTCCATATCACAAAATAAAAGACAAAAGAATATAATTAAAATTTACTTAAAGTATATCAGTAACCGAACTGTCTTAATATCATATATATATACGATATCAATACTTGTACATAGTAACTGTTAATCTAAACAAATCTTTAGTGGGTAAAAACGTAAATTGTGTTCGAATGAAAAGCAATCGAACGTTGAGTTATATACATAATAATTTAATTTATATTCAAGAAAGGAAAATGTGCTTTTAAGCGATAGGCATTCTTTAAAATCAGTTTTTGGTTAAATTCAGTAATACACGATGACAGTGCACCTTTGCCGAAAGTTATCTCCCATCTGAGTACACCATTGTGCCCAAAGCCTTCGACCAATCCATCACCGTTAAGCCCTCAAGGAGATGCCGAATGCGACGCATCCTTTATACTTTATCTGTAATTTTGATCAAATTCTTCCACTATTATGTGTCAAATGTGTAATTTTTCAATGATTTGACTTAGATTTGTTTATTTATAACCTGCATTTATAAACTTCATTAATTTTTAAGAATATATAAGAACTTTATAATTATTTGTTGAATAATTGGTTCCGCTGCCAAACTTAGGCCCTCACCAATGCCCAAATCAAAAATTTTCAGGCATGTCAAAGACCAATGGAGAGAAGTTTATTAAATATAAACAAAACACATAGATTTGAAATTACGCACCTTGCAAAAACTATTCGAAAAAAAAGTGGAGATGGACAGGTAAACCTTGCGAGGAACTGAGAAGCGGAGTAATACTATAATGAGTTGGTATCCAAAAAATTTAAAAGGAAAAAGGCGGACCGACAAGAGATAAGAAGATGAAAGAAAACTGGTTGCAGGCTTTTGACCAAACCTTGCCTGCAACCGTATGATAACGGAAGGATCTGGAGGAGGCCTTTGTCCGGTTAAGCAAAAGTTTACTTTCAATTGATTGTTTGTAAGAAAAGGGAACTGGTCCGAAGTAAAGGCTTTATTTTTTATTTAGTACTTCTGCAATTATAATTATATACGGTTCCAAAATTCACGGCAGCATTCGATGGAAGATTTATTTCTTTTTTGGCACCACTTTTATAAAACATATTGCGAAAAAAAGTGTCTTAGCAAGTCAAGTGTAAATTTTCCTCTGGCATGCTATTAAATTATTTTTATTAGGCTTAGATTACTGTGAGACAGAGGTATTTATGACTTTGTTTCCTCTTTGTTATATGTATCTTAGTATTGTTGCTTTGGTTTTTGTATTGTTTAAATATGTTTGGTTGTTTGTTAGGCTTTTCTACCTTAACACAGTTTTAAACCAGTACGCAAAGAGGAGGAGATAATATTATTATTTGTAATTGTTGTTATTGTATTGTATTATAATAATTAATAAATTCTTAAATTCAAGACAGTATTAAAAGCCAACACTCCCTTAGGTACTCCCGTTACTCGCAAAACTTATTTCATAAAAATATTAAAGTCTTATTAAATAATTTTATTTTTGTTATGTGTATGTTTGTGAATAAGTTAATAAAGCATAAATAAATAAATTCATCAAATTGTTGCCTTCCACAGACACTTCTTGATCGATGCTCGGGGAAATAAAAACATTCACCTGTATTAGTAACGCCATCTGACATTGACAGATCTTGCGTGCTTTTCAAAACAATTTTGTTCCTGTGGTAATAATAAGTTCAATAAATGCAATTATTCATGACATTATCTAAGATATGGGCTCAGTCGTCGGAGTTCCACAATATCCTGAAATCTAAATAATATTATCGAAAATGTTCATGTCCGATAAATATGTATTTTTAAAGATATATATGGATTGTTATAGCATGTTTTAGCCCTAGCTAATTTCGTATCTAAGTGTAGTATCATGTATGGGAAATCAGTTTCTCGAAAGTATTTTCGATATATGCGAAAGTAATTTCGTAAAATAATTAGTGTCGTGAAATCCTCAGTATCGCATTAACTATGGCCCCATAGGAGCAAAGCTTTTATTTTTCTTTATTCAATGTAGCCAAAGAGCTCTATAGGAAAACTTAAAATACTGCGTTTTTTAGCAACTGGAAATAGTTTTAAGTCTTTATTATAAGAATAGAGGGTGGCATCATGCATTAGCATCAAAATACACACTTCCGCTGTGCTGTGCGGCACTCGCGACACTAGTTTCACGTCGCATCTCCATCATGAAATCAGTTACATGAAACTAATTTCACCAAAAAATCGCGCAGGGCAAGAAACTCATTTGCATTCATGAATGCATGCATTCCCAAAATATTGAATTACACGTGAAACTTGGTAAAAATGTCACGAAATTAATTTCATGCCACTACTTTCGTAATGTAATTCCGGCATAAGAGAACCACTTTCACGTCATACGAAAGCTAATAATGAATATTAGACAAAATGATCGAGAAAATTTTGTTACATGATATTCCAGTCATAAATATTTAATAGACATTTCCCACAATGGGGTGGCCATTCACACCCCTTAACCCTCAAGAGCGCTGTAACACTACTGATCGGAATGTAATAAATTTTTACAACCCTCAGAGCTTACACAGCTAAATTATCCGCCAGTTTCACTAATAACAATTGTTATTTGAGGCGAGGAATAATTTTGACATTATAAGCAAATTGAATTCTCCTCACTAGTTGACAGATTGGGTCTATTAAAATCGGGCTGTTTTTGATTAGAAGTTGTAGTTTTTATTTTTAAATTATACAATTTTCTAGTGTATGTTCTGAGCAACGCTAAAAACTCAGCCTTGACCGCAGATTTCTCTATTAGTTTCTTTCTCTCTTCTTGTATCTGTCTTCTTTGCCGATGAGTAGGGATGTCTACCGATACAAATTTAATGAATCTTGGAATATAAGATACAGGTATCACTTATTCCATTGTCATACCTGTATCTTATATTCAAAAAAACATATTTTATTTATTTTTAATTTAATAGTCATGTTTATTATCTTTCCGTGTCTCACATAACCCAACAAACTTTTGCTTTGAATAAGAGTCGATACAAACCAATGACTTAATTTCATACGTTATTTGACAGACCAAAGTCATAGGCTCTGGATGCTGACTTATCCATAGATGCCGTTGCTTATGACGTTTTCCATCACCATGTGGAACATATTGATGCATCAATGCAGTTTATTATAATGATAAGCTAATAAAACTATAATCAATACATAATGTATTATTCCCTTTGGAGTAGGTTCTGGGCCGTGGGGTTCAAGTATACAGGTGCTAATTAAAGATTCAAGTAGGTGCCTGGTAGATAGTACCGGTGAAAGTATCGCAATACAGAGAGGAAATGCTTCCAGCATTAAAGATACTTTGCCACAGGGACCAAACTTTTGAAATTTGTTTTAATTTACTATTTGTCAATTTTAATTTCATATCTATTATTATTACTATGTAGGTCAAGTATATACTGTATATTTGTGTGTTGTCAATATGTAATATTATCTTATTTATTGTAGGTAGGTATAATTATTACAGTAGTATATATATATATATAAATATATTGAAAAATATTTACAGCTGGTAACTAACTTACGTACTAAATATAAACTTCTTTTTACGCCAATAACCAAATCTTTACATATAATATAGTTGATATAGATAATAGATATATTCTATCGAACCCTGACTGGGCACGTCTTATAAGGGCAAGTTAGCGCTGCCCACATCTTAAACGATGCTTCTTCCCTGCTCTTTGATACTTATTTATAATTCCATGTTCAAATTTTCATAGTAATGTAGGATCTTGCAAAAAGCTGTTTCTAGTCGTACAAAAATACTGGTCAATTACCGCCCCCATTTCTCATTTAGGACAATTGTCAGTTTTGACATATCAACACCGCAATCGATTCGTAATAATATAAAGTGACGCCTACACAAAATGCTTCTGAAAGTTGACAAGTCAATGACGATAACATCATTCATATTTGTATAGAGCCTACTATTGGCACCGTATTTGCAGACTTTCTTATTACAATCAATGTACGATTTGTATTATATATTCCGTTTTAAAATGTTGTCGTAACAATTGAATATAAACAGTGTTTCGATTCGATTTATGATACTTTAAACACAGAGTATAGACTATCGAAATTGGTAATTTGTATGGATGGTTCAATATGTTCTAATATTAGTTTGTTAGTAACAGTTTCATAAAATACTAATTATTCCAATTCCATGATTAATAATTAATAGTAAGATTAATAACGACTAAGTTTGAGCAGTGTTGGCCTAGTGGCTTCAGCGTGCCACTCTCATCCCTGAGGTCGTAGGTTCGATCCCCGGTTGTGCATCAATGGACTTTCTTTCTATATGCGCATTTTTCATTTGCTCGAACGGTATGCCTATTAGATTTAAAAAAAATGATCATGAAACAGATTCAGAAATCTGAGGCCCAGACCAAAAGAGGTTGTAGCGCCGCTGATTTATTTATTAATTATTTACGAAGTGCGATATAAGATAATGCTTTAGGTTTAGAGAGATGACAAATTTAGTTTTCATTTGCTTTGAGTGCTGGAGGATCCGGTTTATAATGCATAGTGCATTGAACCCATCCATACAAATTTTTCATATCTTTTCACTTTTTTCAAAGAATGAAACTCCGCAAGCATCGCTTCTATAAAAAGTAAGTTTCATACAATTGTAAACCGGTCTTTGTCACTCACATTTCAAAAGAATTTTTATTCTAGCTCTAATTCGCTTACAATCTATTGATTGACATATCTAATAACATCATAATGGTTGAGTAATTATCGTGTAATCATTTGATGGAAAAACAATATAAAAATCGAACATCATGTAGCAAAGAGGCACGTGTATACCATTAGACAACACAATTCACGCCTACAGCCACTATCAATATCACGAAATACAAAACAAAAATAGCATAACTCAACAATCACAAAATCAATAACGCCTTTGCTTACTAAAAAATAGAGTCGTAAATTGTTTGTTTGTGTCGTTCTTTTCAATTTTCCTCCAATCGAATTTGGCTGTAACATCAATCGAATTCCCACATTTTCTAGGCGCACTTACACAATATCAATCAGGTTTTATTGGTGTTATCGTGGGTGCGCCGAGGGGCGGGGGTTATTTGTATCAATAACCTGTCAATGGTCCCCGATCCTTTGGGCCCGGGAGACCACCTCGCGGTCACACTGATTCGATTAGAATTGTACCGTGTGAATTGTGACCAATTTAATTCAGTCGCCAATTTGTCTTTGCTATTTCATATCAATATTTAGGACGAATAAAGCTTGTATGACTGTTGCTTATATTTCGAAGAGTCTTTAAAAACAATAGATAATGCGAAATATTCTGTAAGAGCAATCAATCAGTATACTTAATAATAAAGAATGGCTCTGTAATAGTGTCAGGTATGAATCTTCGATTCTAAACAAAGATTTTTAGATAATTTTTTCCTTAGAATCTACGATAATTAAGTAATTATTTAAAGAACAAAACTATTTAATTTTAAACGCGATATCTATCAAACTCAAACTATCTTTATTCATATAGGTAAACAAGTATACCTACTTATGAACGTCAAAAAGAAGTTAAATCAATTGTAAATTTACATTTACAACCAGTTCGCAAGTCAAGGGCGTAGAGCGGGTAAGAAGAACTGGCAAGATACTTTCCGCCACTCTTTTTAATCGCCAAGTATTGAGACATACAAATTGTTTGAACTAGAGCAAATCAATCACAAGGATTAGGATCATTTAAGTATTCGTCAAATTTCAAATTCAAAATCAATCAGAGCAGTATAAGAGAATCAATCAAACGTTCACAGTTATTGGCAACTTTTAGGTAGTGAGTACCTAAAAGTTGCCTATAACTCAGTAGTAGTAGTAGTCTCTCATCTAATTTGCAATTATAGTACCTACAGATATAACAAAGTCGTACAAAATGTATTATATATAACAACACGAAAAGGTGATACTTTCAAAACGTTGCCGCAGTAATTTAGATATGCTGCCACCAACGCTAAAACAATGTAAAATTAGGGGCAGCTTATTTGCACGGCTGGTTTGCAAAACATTCACGCTTCCCACCTTTTCCCACATCTCAACGCTTATAGATACTATCTGTTACACCTCTGGGGGCGAATATGTGCGTATACTCTGCCGATCGAATCATACATCGCTGGTTTAAAACGGCTGTTCAAAATATGTAGTGCATAAAAACAGCAATGGAAGCGTAATGAGTTTTATGCTCTCGTAATTATATGTAATTTGTGGAAGTGGTAAGAAGTCAGGTGGGCGCCGTCTTCACGCCGATAACACTAATGCCCTCAACTTTGCACCGCAACGGGGTGGTGGGAGACGCCAATCGTGCACGAAAAATGAGAAAAGTCCGTCCCTTATTGAACGCAAATATCTTTATCGGGCAATATGCTGGATTTTATAGATCTATTTGAATAAATACAATAACATTTTCTGTAATGGATACGGAGTTTTGAATATTTAAGCTCTCGTTGTTCATCGAATGCATAGCTCTGTGAATTACAAGTATTTAGATTAGAAAAAATCCGTAATTTCGAATTCGAAATGCGTCTTATTTTCTTTAAGTTTTGCTTTTAAGTGCGAAAGTTTCAAACTTCCTAGGCCAACTTGCCATATGTTCCAAGATAAGAATTGGACAACGGCACATAGCACATAGAAGAAGAACCAAAGAACTACACAATGCAACGAAATATACATTTATATTAGAATACTAGCTGTTGTGTAGAATGGATGAGAAATAAGAAACAAAACAAAGAAAACATTTCATATAAGTTTAATTTTGCAATACTTGTGGAAAAAAAAACAAAAAAAAAATATATAATACAATCCTTGATGCGGATTATATTATATATTATGCTAAAATTTCAGCTCGATCGGTGCAGAACTTTTTGCAGAACATTTATATATACGTATATATAGATAGGCTTTAGCGTGATCACCTAATGTCATTAAGACGGCACGGGACGTTGCGTGGTGAACCAAAAGATTTACTTTCCATTCGGGTGCTTGGACGTGACAGGATAGGTCATCTTTGGTTGTTTTGTTTTGTAAATTAAAAACCGTCAGTTTCTTTCGACTATTCAAATATCATACATTTATATCAAAGGTTAAATTTTTTGAAATTAGAGACTCGTTACTATATATAATAGTACTAGCACATTAAATATATACTAGTACATATAAAACATACTAATATCCATCTCGAATCTAAAGCGATCCATCTCGTCATACACATTTGGGGTGATAAACGTGAATTTATTACGTACATTTGCAGTTCTCGCGAAATGTGAAGTAACTTCCCTATGTACTAGACACCTACCTGCGAGTGATAAAATTTTATTCGCACGTTTAGTATCTACACAAACATAAAAACCGTCTTAGCGGTTGTGTCGTTAAGTTAATGTTTTTTGAGTTTATGGATATCATTTTTCTCTTCAATAAACTTTGAACGAATATATACAATTCTGATTATTTTGTAAGTCGGCTACGCACTCACGAGCATGGCATTGGCATTGACCATGGGTGGTATCACTTAACATCAGAGCCTCCTGAACTTGCCCCCTGTTCTATAAAAAAAGGTAAATCGGTAGCACTTCTAAGCGTTCATATGTAAAAGATCTTGCGTTTAAGTGCCAGCAGTGTGCTCATTTTTATTATTAACGCAAAGAATCTGGAACGTCCTTGGTCTAATTTGAAACTGTATCCAAAGTTTCCTTACAAAGAATGTTATTGGTATAAAAATACATTACGTTCGGTATTTCTGGATAGAATTATGCCTAACGATTGTGGAGAAACAGCGTGAATGTAAAAAAAAAATCAAATAATATTCAGGGCACGTCTCCTCGATCCCAGCACCCCAGTTAAATGGGGATTAGGAGCCGAGTGGCCAATAAGAGGGCTTTACGTGCGATCTGATCCATGTACGAGAAACCTTATAATGCCTTGTTTAAGGTTGCCATAAGCCACTTACCTGTTTTCTATTTTAAACACTATAACGAAAACCCACCGAGTAATTGCATAACAATTTCGAAAATGTATAAATATAAGTGATAAGACACTTTTTATAATATTTTTATTTATCTTTACTAACAATTGGACACGTGACCATGGCGTACACGAAGACTTCAATTCATAAATTATTGTAGTTTAACCACTAAACGGAAGTGTGTTTTCTTTTTAAAAATAATCTGTGATAATATTTCCGGTATATTTTTGGTAATCGTAAACTTATTATAAATACTATAATATAACATGGATGGAGAGAGAAGTTCTAGTAACTAGGTTTTAGTAACTAGGAATAAGTATTTTTGCCTCGGTGGCATTATATACAATTAATTAATCACTTCAGTTGCATTATACTACGAGAATACATAACATTAAAATTATTTTAACGTAAATTACACATAATTTTTTCATAAGTCTAACAAACTTAAACACGGAGCCATCTAGTAAAATTGAATATTAGATCACAAATAAAACTGCGGCGTCAAATCGAAATGAGAAAACCAGCGAAATGGCAAATTCAATCAGACCATGTCGAAAGTACGGCGTCATCCGAACAATTTCTACGATTGGAAACAGTTTTACAAGCAATAAATTTGTGCAACCCGCGGGACATTTATTAGCTACAATCCAGATTAGATTAGCATTGCATCCCCAAGGCCCTCGGGACACGGAATTTGTCCCAGTAATGTAGCCACGCGCCGGGCTAATTCGTAGGACGACCCTTCTATGTGACTCGAATGACGCAGTTTCATTTTAATTGAATAGTTGGGGTGTTGTTTTCCGAGATAACATTATAGTTTTACATAATTGGACGCGTGACGCTCCTTATAAATCCTCAATCTGTCACGCTATTTCAATTATCGGAGTCTTATTAACATCATTAGCATACTGGGCCGTATATGGTATGCTTTATTTTTATGAAAACATTTAAATGGTTGCAGAATTTAGGAATTTCGCGGTGTTTAAACGTGTGATGCACAGATCACATCCTAATCAAGTTTGGGAGTTATGGAAGAGCGCTCTTGTCTATGGGCTACTATATTCCCCTGCCTGTATAGAAAATGAATATTAGTACCACCATTTTGATATTAACCTGCTCTTTAAAGAAACACGGGTTTCCAAAAATTGTGTAGGTTACAGGAATTATCTCATAGAAATGAATTGGTAAATGATAAGTAATAAAGTATTTGTGTTCTACGTGTATAAGTAAACTTGATACTGACTTACATAAATATATACTGTTGAAAATAATTAAAGAATATATACATATTATGTTTTACTAAATACGCAAATCGTTATATTGCGTCGTTGTGTTTAGATATACTAGCGCCATCTAGTGACAACATTCCGTATTTACAACCGGTTATGGACAATCACGGGTTCTCGCTGTGACTTGGTCAGAATAATAATTGTATAAGTATTATCTATGCAAACTTTTATACTAATAAATTAGATGCTCTCTCCAATATATTTTCACGACTGAATTTCAATAGTAAACTTTTTACTTTCGGGTTCTTTTGAATAATTTGTGACTTAGGTACACGCAATGGTCTAAGTCACTTAGAGCCAATTTTAGTTTTTTACTAGAGGTTTATTTATAATATGTATAATTATTAATAAGTCCAAAATATTCAATTAATTATTTAATGAATTTTTCTTATGCAATTTTGAATAATATAATCGGTTCTTATTCTAGAATCAGGGAAAATAAAACAAGTAACAAATATGTTAACAAACATTTAATTTCCAATGTTATTAATATATTATTTATAATAACTATTTTATCTACCATTTCCCTACAAGGAGACATCTATGTATCGTAATTTAGGTGGTATTTTCATGATTTTTACATAGATACCTTACATTAATACTAAACTAACACCTAAGCTATTGTTGTATTGCACATAAACTTTTGTGATTCATTAATTTTAACACCAATCCCACACAACTCCGTGTCCTTAACTAAGAATGTGATAAATACATATTTCTACAGAAAATTATTAGGAACATTATTACAACAATAATTACAGTCTTATATAACATTTAAATATTATATTACAATATATTACATAAGTGGCTTACGAATCTTTTTATGTATGCCTACTGGAATGAAAATAAAATCTATAAACTTTATTCTTTATAGATAAAACATTTACTTTCCTAGAAGCTGTTGTGCTTGCGACAACGATTTCTGCTAAACTAATTATTATCTGAATAAAATACAAGTATAACTCTCCGTTAAAAGCCGTGTCTTAAGTGGGACTATGCGGCGGGTGCGGTGTGTGCGGCGTATGTGATGGATGTGGGTGTGGGCTTGGGTCCCGCAGAGAGTCAGGAGAGGACCCCGGAGACGACCTTCGAGGAGGATATGGCGAGAACCGGTGTTGAGAAAGAGGCGCCGGGACTCCACCCGGATAGACCGGTCGCGGCAATTGAAGCCCCGATCCCGACGCTAAATGTTGTTGAGCCAGGAGTTGTGGGGCTAAACAAGCCCACTGTCCCCATAGAGCGGCAGCTGGAACCCCATACAGTGGATACGCAGCCCGAAGGAAGAGTTGCGAACGCGCTGCTAAAATTGCCTTCTCTTCCAACGTCAAATTGTTATTATGCTGATCCAAGTCGAACGGCCGAAGCGGCGACCGCAAATAATGTTGCTCCGCCAGCATGGACTCCATTGTCTCCCTGAAAAGATTACAATTTAATTAAAAATTCTTACACGTCAAGTCTTCGTAATAAATTAAAGTATCTACCTATAATTCGAAGCGCCGAAACGCGCATCGTCAGAGAATGTTGGCGGTCTTTCGTGCTCTCCGGTGATATAGAATCTCAACAAAGGAAAATAAAAAATAAAACGTTAATTTGCGTGTAAGAGACAAATTGCAGAGTTCTAGAAAATATGGGCCGTTAGGTAAATTATAACATGAGAGATCATTTGCATCGAATAAATTCAGTAGAAGTCGTAATTGTACACGTAGATACATCAATCACTGTCGGTCTACTATTCTAATTTCAGAGCAAAAAATTATTATGCTTATGTTACTGACTTAGACGAATTTTGGCATGGAGATACATGGAAGATTGTGAAATGTAAGATATTCAGTTCTGTTTACACATAGTATTCGCGCGTAGGAATCAATTTCATTGACAAAAAGTAATTCGTAATACCTTTCGAATTCCGTAAGACGAGATGAGTCGCGGAATCCCTTTGCAAACGGATTACTGTCAATCTTAAGCTTCGTGATCTGAAACAAAGAAGTCGATTTATATAACATGTTAGACGTTATATGCATATTTAAACAAAAAAATAATAAATTATTATTTATTTAAATTATCACGGCTTTTTTCCAAATAGGCAGAAATTCAAGATGAAGGATTTAAGTTTAAGGAATTTTTATTTAAATAGAAGAGTCAAGGATTTTCTCATGCCAGATATACGTCCAGATATACCTCTCTCGCTTGCTGCATGCTCCTAGGTTATGGGTTTGTATCTTCCCTAGTAACTCCTGGCTTTGGTCCAGGTATTTGCGACAAGGTCTACCAACCCGATTTCAATCTTCCATTGTTGCCTTGTATAATATATTCTTCTTGTAAACCGCTTCTTCCGTCCTACATGGCCAAACCACCTAAGCATTTTCTTCCCATCCATGTCACTACGTTCTCTTTTAACCCACAGACCTCACGTATTTCACTATTACTTATCCCATCACGCAATTTTAACGGTTTCCACAGCATTTATTTCTACTTTCATTCTTTCTCTGCCACACCAAATATATACTCGTAAATATAAACCCAATTAAAATACGCTATCATCCTCATAAAGAATTTGTTTGATTTAAATAGAGTCCAAGGTGTTAAAAAATGTTGGCGTTGCTCAAGTGACATGAGAAATCGCCCCCTCGCTGCGTCCGCGCTCCCGCTGTGGTCCGCACAATTTGTGAGTAATATTTACGAGTTACGACAAATATCCTCAAAGGCATTGCAATGCTGGATTAAATATTTGAATACATTAGTATGGCATTGATTTCTGTCGCTTTTATACAGTTGACTAACCGAGATATTTTTCCTTTCATCACACGCGTAACCATCTGAACAACTTCTTAGATGTTCTTACACTAACATACCAGTGTATAGCAGGCATGCCAGACGCACCGACCAGGTAGGACTGATCCAATTGGCATAGTGCAAGATTGACGCAACGTATTCACAATAAACAAGTCATCGAATACTCGTCTTGCGTGTGTCAATCTTTCAGCGGGTTCCACGCGAGCCACTGGTGACGAGTCAGTAATTATCTGACGAGTGATCTGTCTAGCTTGATTGGTTCAGCTATTTACTAATCTTTAACGCTTTTCGTGTTCTACAAATCCAAACGAAAGTCGCAATTTCACCACCACTTAAAATTAAATTTGTAATATAAAGGAAGTAATAAACTAATTAGATAATACTGGTAGGTAGTACCGATGATCCCAGAGCTGGTGCTTTCCTGGCTCAACAAATAAGTATTGCTAATCGCTATACAGAGAGGAAATGCTGCTAGCGTTAAAACTTAAAGGTATACCGGGACCAAACTTCTTAAATTTTATTTTTATTAATTATTAATTATTTTTATTATTACTATGTAGGTTAGGAAAATTAAAAAATATTTTATTGTTATGATTACTAATAAATACATTAGATAATATGAACTCAAAATTGTTGTTTACATTTTCGTGTATTATTTTATTTTAGTTATTTATATTAGTTGTTATCTGTGAAAAAATTCAAGGACACTTCTATAATTACAGCTTATTTATATCTTGTTTCCTTTTTGATTAATAAACAGAGAAATGAGGTTTGAAGTTCCGCCTAGACTCCAAAGAGGTCATATGCCTTGTCATGTGACAACAATGAGCAGGCAATTGTCCGAGGGACACGGTGTTCGTCAAATTGGGAAGCAAAAGATGTCGAGGGTCATAAGCTACTTACACTTGCACACCCACTTGGCGTTCGATTGACTACAATACCTTCGCGCCTCACAGTGACATAATGAGTGCGCAAGCAACGCGCATATTTATGTCGACTTTTTATGACCAGAGTACCGGTTTGGTAATGACTACAGAAGTTTATTCAATTCCTATTATTAAAGAAAAACAAAGAAATTTAACAAACGTATCAAGAACAAACGCAGTAATGGATCCGCTACCGACATTTATTAGATTTAGTACAAACATAAGGACGAGGCGTGTCAAAACAACCTAATTTAAGTATCAACAAACGGTCGCCTTGGGCGGCATGCCTGTTCACTGACAACATTAAAGGCGTCTTAATGACATTATTCTCGCGCGGGAAACAAAAAAACTTGAAAAGAGGGAAACTGGCGCCGCTCATGTGAATTTTTATTAGTAGACTCATTATTTAGAATATATTGAAACTGTTACCGGTTCATCATATTTTTTTATTTATTTATTTGACAGAATAATATGAAAAATTACATTAGAAAGTGTGGTTTGTATTAATGTAACAATAGCAGTTTTGTATAGGAGCGCGACAAATGTATATAAAATGTTCTCGAACTTTCTTTTTATGTTGCTTAATGTTAGGCCATCTAATAACTGGCCAGTTAGTCCATTTATTAATCGTGGTAGCAAATCCCTGAACGTTCTCTCGTCATAGACGATGTTCGGTCTCGAAGTGCATAGCCGAACTTACGTTACAGCTCGGGTCTGTACTTCTCAACTCATTTATTTTATGTCATCTCGAAAATAGATGAACAATTAATCTCTTTAAGATAAAAACAAACTTTTTTTTGGGTGCTCCAGTGAGTATACAAATGTATAAACATGAATAAATTTTTAACAGTTACAGTAAAATCAAATAAGACAGTTAAACCCGTCACAATCTCGTTTTAATTAAGCGTACAGTCGTTATAATTATGTCAAGATACAAAAATGTTTGTCGCCTGTCATGTAAGGGAATGCGGTGAGGATAAACGGGAGTATTCCGAGGAATAAATAAATGTCATAGCTCCACACCGCCATTGACTGATACACAGCCGTGATGAACGATGCACATTTTACTTGTTTCAATCTGTGAGTCCTTAGCTATAATATATTGCTGCAGCACTAATAGGGGTGTAAAAATTCTAATTTAAGACTCAAAGTTGTTACAAAATTCCGAGCAACGTAGGTATCTAAAAAACAATATTGTCTGATTTGAATTCATAGTGTACCTAATTAATAGTTAAGAATGATTATGATGTTTATTTACGATCTAAATAACATTTTCAAAAGATTTTAAAAATCAGTTTAATTACAACTAGCTGCCTCCGCGAACTTTGTTTCGCCTTGTTTTGTGTTACTAACCTTTTTGGTAGCTACATACCAACATTATGAAACATTTTGCTATGCTTAATAAATTGTAAATTTTTTTAATCCAAATTTTCTCTCGGTAAATACCTTCCTCAGAGTTCAAGAAATAAATAAAAATTACTCGAATTGTTCCACCCGTCTTCGTGTTTTGCGCTTGGCAACATATTTTGCGATTAATTTTTATTTATAAATTAATTATATTTGTATAAACTATCTAGTAATACTATGTATAATTTAAGCTACAATGTCATGTATTAAGTCTTGTGAATCAGTTCCAGTTTCGCGAAATAAAAATATTTTTCAATGTTTTATATGAAGCTACTACTATAATAATTGTCACATAAAGCTGATGTATAATATTTGAATGATTAGTGTGTATTAAAATAAATTTTCAGTAAGACGTAACGCAGTATATGGCGAAAACAATAAATTCTAAATGGCCAACAGCTGTGGGAGTTGTAAACGGGATTTTCGAGAAAAGCAATGCTTTATTATTTTGCAAGTGCGCAAGAATTACGAGTTATGTGGCATTGATAGCTCGCAGAACTATTCATATTTAATACACATTTAGCTTTAGTATTAGGAACGAATTACGAAACAAGATAAATATTTGGAAGAGATTTTTAATAACAATTTCTCATACAAAACAATAAATTTGTCGCGTTTAGCTTGACAACTTACAACAGGGGTCTAATTATTTAACTGTTTTCCGTTTTTCTAGATATCCGCAGTTTTAAAAATGGTCTCATTTGAAAAGTCTTGACTAACCCGTGGCTTTTGTGTCTACGTTTATATCAGTAATAAAAATTTATTTTTGGCAGTTGCTACTTTCATTTAAATAAGAACAATTTGTAATCTATATTTATTAGATTGTCTAGACAAATACTGTTAAATTCGACACCTCATATTGTATCGTCTTCATCCAACATGTCGATAAGTTGTAAACTTTCTCGCACAGTTCCAATAGATATAATAAATGATATGCTATGTAGGTTGTATAAATTATCCGCGATCTCTGTTGCTATCTTTATTAACACTCTACCAACCCACATTTAGAAATCTCCGTGGACTGTTCGTGTTTTCAGAACCGTCCCGTAATTTCTGGATTAACTCCTTTAAAGCGCCTACTGTTAGTACGAAATCAACTTCGCACTCATGGCCGAAGTTATTATTCAATACTCTGAATATTATCGAGTATGTTATCTGCCACATTTCAATACGCACAGCCCGTTTAATTAATTATCATTAATATTTTGAGAAAAGCTTTCGAAAAGTGTCAAATTGACAGCACGCATTTTGTACTGTCATTGATCATAGATTATCCAATCATACTTTGACTTTTGACTACCCATAGTTAACAATAGCAGGGATTATAGAACACGGTCGCATAAAAATAAAAAACCACGTCATAATTTAAATTATCGAGAAGAGGCTAGTATTTATTAAAAGGAGGAGGCGTAAAGAAATCTAATAAAGGTATGAAAATAATTATAAAGCTTAAAGGGTTCAATAAATGTAGTTCTTCTGTGGTGGCTGGGTGCGCAGACGCAATAAATTCAAGCCGGCCGCACACGACGGCTCTGCGTGACGTCACACCTCGTGTGATCGATGGCAAGTAAGAAAGAGATCACACTCACACAGTTCCTACCAGTATTATACGCCAGAAAGAGACGGCTGACCAATAAATAATTTCACGTTAAATTATTTTAAATTCCCTTATGCAAGTACATTGACTTCTTGTATTTTTGACTTATGTGGGTTCCGTGTTATCGTCCTGTTATAATGCGTGAAAAATTACCAACCCAGAAACACTACATGATTTTTTTACGGTTTAATATACAAAAATATAATTACCAATTTTTCCGGGGCCTTATTAAATTATGCAAATTCTGTCAATAACGTTAAAATATGTGCGTTGGGTCCGATGTATTTGTCACCTTAAGCTTTTATAATCTTATGGACGTTATGCGTTGACAAATATAAAAGTATTACATTCATAAGAATGAATCGATTATTTGAAGAGATGTGCGGGGGTGAAGTTGGGCGCGGGGAGGGAAGGACACCTCATGACACCTGACCGCCATTTTGGCCCGTGAAATATGTTTATTTGGCTCCCTTTGTTATTGAAATTGTGTTTGCCTAACTCCTTTATATTGTTCGATTGTGTCAGACTCAAACCCGTTTAGATGTCAATCGAGAATAGGTTTGGATTGGGTTTTGAATATTGATTATTGATACTGAGAAATGATATATAAATTTCAATTAAGTAGCTTTTAATCGCATTAGTTTAATAAATGTTAGTGTTTATCTTTTAATTCTTTGGAATAACAAATAGATAGATAGACTAGATGATGCGATCTTTACTTAGGTATTCCTTTCTAAGTTTTGTAAATGTTTGAACCATTTTTATAAATGTATTCCATCTTTGGCTATATAATTAGCATAATTGTTTTTTATTGCATATAGTGTATGTTAGCTGTAGTAGTACGAAATAAATAATATATTATGATTAAAATAAAACAATTTACTATAATATACGAGAAATTAAATCTATATTATTCTTAAGGAGTTATTTTTATAGTAAGATAATTTGAGAGCAAAATCATTTTCCGATTTTATTTTAAGTCCCTTAATATCCATTGCTTTCGTTGCACACACAATGAAGTGTGTAAATATGTTTGTACATTCAATCCATCATGGCAGGTTGCCGCGATCCTCAGCGGAACAATCAATCATAACAAATTCACAAGTCATCGGCTTGAAAAAACTGCATTGTAACAAACATTGTCACCTCAGTAGAGCAAACAAAAGATTGTTAACAAATGCAAGTGGGTGTGCTGGAGCAGGTTCGAGTTTTCCCGGGAAACCTCCCCGCGGCGCGGCGACGCTGTGTCTCACGCGCACACAAAAAAGCAATTCATATTTTTTATACCTTATCTTGTCTTATATCAACGTCCAGGAATGATAAAGCACCAATAATGATGTTTCATTTTGTATACTGTAAAATGACAGATTTTTTATGACAAGTAGAAGTGAATCGAATTCTCAAAGAGTTATTCTGAAATCTTCGATTTAGTGATTTTATTAATTCAGTTTACGATTTTTTATAAGAGTCACGCTACATTAGATAGCCTAACGATAAGCAACATAAAAATAATATTGAAGAAGTATTTTTATTTGCATTTGTTGCGCTAAACAAGACTTCTATTGTTACAGTAATACAAGCCAACGTTTTCAAATGTATAGTATATTACATTAGATTTAAATTATATTTTTCTGTAAATAAATATATATTTATATCTATCGATGTTTGCATATATTATCAGTATATTAATAGAGAGCTAAAACCTTATTACATTATTTACCATAGACATCATAGACCTGCGTATTTATTATGGTATACTGAATACCCTAAATGAAAAAGTAGTCTACAATAATTGCACTATCATATTCGTCCCTAGATGTAAAAGGGCTAATTGACTTTTTAAGAACCATTTAAGATTATTAGTGAATATAGAACCTATAATGTTTTTAACCCGTCAAAACACTCTCTAGAAGGCGTCGCAGTCCGTATAATATACTGTCATAACAACCTTAAGTTTTTAGGTTAACTTATTATTAAGTCAATATTTTTAATTATGAATTTTTGGATAAATTATTATTTACCAGTTATAATTCTCTATTATAGAACAGGATGCAAACGGGCAGAAGGCTCACCTGATATTAGCTGATACCACCGCACATGGACATACTTAATGTCTCAGGGCTAACGAGAGCGTGCATTTTAAGAATTGGTACGCTCTTTTCTAGAAGTCGAATTGGTTCGGAATTACTTCAGTGGTTGGTTCCTCGTATAGGTGGTGCGCGGCAAAAATGTATTTACATATATTATAACACTTTATTTTTCACACTAGAAATTCCTCGGCCTAGATTGCCGCTAAGCTTTAAGAAAAAATACTCTAAATATAAAAAATAACCCTTTTAATTCAAATTTAATAAATAAAACACCAAGTTATGCGGGCACAAGATATATCGAGAGACGCAGGTGCAAACACATTAAGTGTTTTCTTATTGTTGTAAGGGATTGGGTTATCAGTGACACTATCTCGGCGGTTCGACAAATGTTTTAGCTGTCAGAAGTGTGACGTCAGCCAAATCGGAGCTCCTGATCAAAGATATGAGGTAGCCTTATTGAATTCCAATATGCTATGTCAGTTAACATTTGGAGTGTGCAAAAGCTGCCGAAATTAACGTTCAAAAGGTTATAATTATTTTTATAAACTAAAGTTAAAGCTGTTGTAATCAGAACAAAAAATAAAAAGAGTTAGTACATAATTAAGATTGATTGGTCCTTCAAGAACAGCGTGCCAATTCTTAAAATGCCGGCAACGCATGTGAGTATCATTTAACATCAGGTGAGGTACCCTTTTGCCAAAAACGCTTTCTATTATTGATAAAGAATTATTAATTGATAATGTAAAATTGCGCCATCTATAGACATTGACATTAATAATCTGTACTGTATGAGAGATTTAAAGTACAGATACAGATCCCAATATGCACAGACCATTATTCTCGTTATTATCAATAGCCTGTACACGGAACGTTAGAATCAATGTCCCGAACTACACACAAGAGACTCCTAAACGCATTTCAACGACCTAACGCTAAAATTAGGAATCTGATTGCATTGCGAGTTGTAACAAAAAATTTACAGAAACGAAGTAACTAATTAACGTACGAATGAAGATTTATGTACCGCGTTGTCGATATAAAGTAACGCTTCCTTTATGAACCTCAAAACGTCCTAATTACCGCGCGGTAGGAACAAAATGAGCGTCGCGACGCCCAAACGCTTTTGTGACAGAGAATTAATTGCTCGTGGCGACATGTGCGGCCCGCTACTGAGGCGTTAAGCGAAAGAAAGCTAGAACACCAGACACCATTTAACCGGGGAAAACAAAGACAGGAACTTACTGTCGAATTTAATAATATTATTTTTGAATTGACACCGCAAATGATGGTTCTTTGATAGTGATTTATTTAAATAAAAGCAGTGGTGCTACAACCTTTTTAGATCTGGGCCTCAGATTTCTGCATCTGTTTCATGATCATTAGGTAAGTAAGTAATCAGCCTCCTGTGCCTGACACACGGCGTCGACTTTTTGGGTCTAAGGCAAGCCGGTTTCCTCACGATATTTTCCTTTACCATTCGAGCGAATGTCAAAATGATTTAATTAGACATCAAATTTAATGTCAATACATAGTTTAGGAAGACAAATGTGTCGTGATATTCACGTTTTTGATGTATTAAGAATATAATTTAAATTATTCTGATAAGATTAGGAGAAATTGTTAATGAGATTCGATAAAACGTAAAACTTTTAGTCGTAAATCTGTGACTCTAAAGCTTAATTCAAAACCTTAACACATTAGCAAATACAGAAATGAGATATATTTTGGGTGACAACAAACTCGTCACAGACGATCTTCTTGTGTCCGTCAGTCAACGTGCACGCCCGCGTGTGGCCGTACGATAAACAAAAATGTGCCACGTCGCTTTGTCCACTGGACATACCTTTCACCGAGTTGCAATTAGTGAGACAGAAATACGTGTCGATACTCAGACTAAGCAATTACAAACATTCGTTCTGTGATCTATTTTAGAAATCAAATCACGATTGATCTAATCTAATAATAGTTAATTACTCTTATGTCACTGGATGCTTCTGGACGAAAGAAAAAAGAAAGGTCTTCAAGAGAATGTTTACAGTGCTTAAGCATTTGTTTGATGTAAAATACGTAAAAGCAACGACAACGGACCAAGAGGTTAATTTAAAAGTTGAATTGCTAGTCAGTTAAGAAATTTTTGAATCTACCCTCTATTCATTGTTAAAGTCTATCCGTATTCATATTTGGCTTCAAGTTTTGCTGGTCTTTGAGTCTACCCTCTATAAATGTATTTTTTTTAAACAAACACAACGTTGCTATGCTTTTATGTACGTTAAGTCTAGTAAATCTTTATTATACTTACAAGTTGATTTTGGTAAGCTGTGACAGCAGTAAATACGCATTCCGGGAAGATAAATGTCTTGAATTCCTCTTGCTCCAGATCTGTTATGGGAGCGTTCACCGCGCCCTCCCGTCGGAGAACTAGGTGGATACGAGGCTGATATTTGTGCATGGAGTTCAGCACCAACTGAAACAAAATGCAATAGTTTGTTAGTGAAACAAAAGACTGTCTTGATTTCTATTTAGTATACTACTACTACATGCCCCACTTTAGGAATTTTTGTTTTGTTTACAGCACTAAGACCGTGCTGTTACTAACTCTAACTAAAATCGCTATAATATAATATAAATGAGTTATTATTATTAAAAAGGATATTATACTTAAAATAAAACTTTATCATTACCTGTCCGTTTTTGTCCATTTCGTTATTAGTGAGCTTGACCTTTTCAAAAGAGACGACCTGTTTGCGCAGCTGGTCGCCCGAGAAGGGAGAATCAGGGTGCGGGTAAAGACGCGCTGGCGCGGGAGGATCCGCTTTGCCCGCCACCAGCCATGACGACCGGTGGTAGGCGTAGCGATAGCGTTTGCTATCCACGGGCACCACGTCCAGTAGAACGCCGTAACGCGCCTCAGCGCGGCATCCCGCGAAAGAGACACGCACCGTCGGGAACATGCGTCTGTGACAAAACGAAGCAATATTTAAATATGGAACAGATGTCTCAAAACATTGCAACTCGGGTTGACAGATGAAGTAAGATTCTGTCTGTGGTATTGTAGTCTGTAGTGTGTTATATTGTAGTGGTGGACATTCAAAAATGGAACTGATTTAAGCTGCAACGTATATAATAGGTATGTTGCTCTGGTAGTACACATCTTTATCTATTCGAACCTCAGGCCTAGGCATTGTACAGAACAAGTACGCGAACAAGTAATGAATACGATACAGAAAAAAATCCGTTCCATTTTTAAAAACATTTCAAATTGCCCCGCCATAAACGTAGTATTTATTTAACACAATTCTTCATGCATAAATTCTCATTCTTTTGTTTAATTAAACCGTGTATTTTCACGTTAACGCAATTATACAACAATTACTCGGCCGAGTTGTTGAGTTCAATCGTCGTCGCCTTTTAGGTTATCGCCAATTATCGCAAGTAATTATAATTTGTACCTAAAGGTTTGAAGTTAAACATATATACAAAATTAAGTACTGTAATATATCTTATAAATATAGCTACTATAGATAGAACAACTGTCTCTCTGGTTACGCGTTTGATGTGCTAGATGGACAATTGATTATTCATGGGTATGAGGGTATGTGGTATACCTTCTAGTGAAAAGTAGGTACCTATGATTAGATAAAATAAAAATAAAAAATAAAATATGTTTATTTTTTATTTTAAAGACAAACATACGTAGTTATTATTCCAAATTCAAAAATCTGTTTGACACTTAAAATGACTTCAATAAGAACGAAACCTCGCAGAAGCTTAGCTATTTTCTTGTAAGCATAATTTGTAATAAAAGTATTTATATTACACACATTGCGTCCCCTTCCCCTTCTTAACATTCTTTAACGTCCCATTGGAGGAAGATAGATGGGTACACATTTTTATCTGTGTTTTTGTCTACTTGGGAAAATTGTCTGTGGTTGGTCGAAATCTCATTCTATGCGGTTTCCTGTTATATTTCTTATAGTTTCTTTATTTTGTGTAGATTACATATAAATTATACTCGTTATTATTTTTTGTGGATAGAAGCGGATAAAATTATGTAATTTATTGTACTGTACTTACTACCATTTCTTTATTCAGTATATGTATGTGTTTAGTTTTTGTAAGCCTTAAGCGGCATTACATACAAAGCTAATACATAGAATACAGGACTTATCTATATTATAAGTACTGGTAGTATCTCATCATGACTTCCATCGATTGCGAATTTGCGTTGCCGTGCTATATTTTCTTTTGTAAGGGTTTGTTCTTTTAAGAGCAAAAACTTGTTTTTAGAGGCATTTAATCCGCTTTTTACAACTTTTACACCTTCTTTAAGAGTAGGTACAATCCCATAAAGGCTGGCAAGAGATTTTTGGATTCCATAAAACTATTAGAGAAGTGTTGGCCTAGTGGCTTCAGGGTGCGACTCTCGTCCCTGCGGTCGTAGGTTTGATCCCCGGCTGTGCACCAATTGCCTTTATTTCTATGTGCGCATTCAACATTCGCTCGAACTGTGAAGGAAAACATCGTGAAGAAACCGGCTTGCCTTAGACCCAAAAAGTCGACGACGTGTGTCAAGCACAGGAGGCTGATCACCTACGTGATTCAGAAATCTGATGCCCAGGCCTAAAAGGGTTGTGGCGCTATTTTTATAAAATTATTCGTCGCTTGCTCATTCTATTAAGTACGCATGTTAAGTTTCAATAATTTGTTAACAAGATCCAGAGAGTTCTAAAATGATAATAAACTCATTGTTGTAATAGAAAGTGGTGTCAGTAGCGAGTGAAACACTATCTCCTAATCGACATAAAATGGTAGCCATTGAGGCGGGAACGGAAACAAATCGTAAGACGAGACGTTTTAGATATAAATGATTGTCAGTCGCTGTTTCTACTAACAGAATAAAAATTTCATGACCACCCAGATTTGTTTGATTATGCCATTCGAAATAAGAACGTTTTTTGTCTATGGATAAAATGTGTAGTACTTTCTAGAATAGTGCTAGTATCGTATTGAAGGTTAAAGTTTATTGTAATTTATATAAAATATCTCATTGTAAAGATCTTAAAATTTTTTGCACCTTTTTTTTTTTATTACTATTTAATTTGCAAGAAAATGGTAAAAATATTATGGTGGTACAATCATCACATATTCAGCCACACAATGGCGTGCAAAATTTTTCTCAAAGGAGGATGTTACAGTATTCAATCTGTTCATTTTATATATGAATTAATTTGCAAGAAAATGGTACAAAAATATTCTCAAAAAAAATTAGTTCAACAATATATTAGGATCTTTCAAATTGTATAGATTCTCTCGTTAAACGTTTAAGAAATTCATTCCTGTAGCGAACAAGATTCAGGGAGGACGAAAATAAGAATACCATTAACAAGATTTATGTTCGTTTAGTTGCGCTTGCGCTGATCTGTGAGTCCACTTTGAATTCATTATTAATGTAGGCTATGTAAAAAGCCTCTTGGCTTGAAATTATAGTGGTTTTGTGTTCGATCACCGGCGAAACACTTGTTTTGGGACGGTAGGCAAAGTTTAACATAATTGCTAAGTTTTATAGTGTAAAATTAAAATACCTTCACAATATGTTTATAACTATAAAAGTTGCCCGGAAGAAATAGCTAAAATCATATGTACTTAGTATATTTCCTATTTGTTTTTGATACTTGTAAATTGTATTTGTACAATACGTGTTACGAATTCAATAATTTTCGTGTATGGTCCAAAGATTGGAGCAGAGTTGGCTTCACCATGGAACTCTCATCTGTGAGGTCGTAGGTTCATACCCTGCTGTGCACCAATGCAGGTTCTGTCTATGTACGCATGAAGGAAAACGTCGACGGCGTGTATCAGGCAAAGAAAGCTGTTCACCTGCTTTCCTGTTAGAAATTTGAGGCCCAGACCTAAAAAGGTTATAGCGCCCCTGATGTATTTTTATAATAAAATGTAAATAAATATATTTCAATTTATTATACATAGATTCAATAGCGTTACATATTTTTTTAATAGATAGGCTCTTATGAGAAAACTAGTATTTTTTAATCGTTAACTGTCGACTGTCAACTGTCATTGTCAATATATAATTTATAATCTATAGCCAATTATTCCCTGTAAAAATAATGACACCAAATCGCAAAACAAGATCTTGAGAGTTGAGATAGTATACGAATGGTTAATTAGTATTTCATTACAAATTAAAACAATTATAATGACATTTGAAACAAATATTGCATACTTGAGCGTTAAGCGGGCTGCATGGGTGCGCATGCACATGTCGTCTTAATTAGCGGCACGGAGCGAGGTGCGAACTCGTCAATCATTGTTCCCGCGTGACGGCTTTGATGAATCTCCTCTACGCACTATTGCATACTATTAGACCATGAATCCTTGTCATAATTCATTTATAAGAGTCGCGGGTTTAATTACTCTCTTTAATTATAATTACGCTTCCATAAGTGTATCAATATGGGTCACATACATTTTGGATACAATTTATTCAACGTGCTTTATCAGATCTAGGCCCAACCTAGGTTTTAACCGGCACGTCTTAAACCCAACTGTTTAAATAGTTAGATATTAATTTTATAGTACAGGGGGTAAACAGGTAAGAGGCTCACATGTTAACTGTTAAGTGATATCGCCGCCCATGGACACTCTCAATGCCAAAGCGCTTGCGAGTGCATTGCCTTTTAAGAATTAATATGCTCTTTTCTTGAATGAGATAGATATAATAACAATAAAATATCGTTTATTTGACGAGTAGTAGATTCAGATTGATTAATTACAAAAAATCCGTACAATTAGCCATATTACAAATAGGCATGCAAATGACATATTAATTATCACGATGTCTAAATAATAAGAACAGTTAAGTTATTTATAATTGTTGTCCAAAATTATTTTCTAAATACTCTCCCTATAAAGGCACCTTGCCTTTAAAATTGATCCCTTGAAAGCTTTACACGGCAGTGATCTATAATATATATAACTTCTGGGAAGGTGATTAAATAGTTTGATAGCCATGGCGTAACAATTTTTTAACAATACGTGGTGCGACATGCAACCCACAGCGGTTTTGGATCCCTCTATAAGAATGATAGAGATTTAAAAGCCACGTATAAAGCATACTGACAAGCTCAAAGAAGTTGTTGGGGAAGATTGGGAGAAAAATGCTCAAGATAGAGAGAGATGGAGGCATATACTCTAAAGGAGGTCCTTAAAAAAATATATATACCTACATAATTATTTCTGTATAAAATTTGGGTGTGTATCTTTTGTTAACATAAATGAATGTTTCAAGTAATAAATGCGGTTTAATTATTAATTAAATGATCATGAAACAGATACAAAAATCTGAGGCCCAGACCTAAAAAGGTTGTAGCACCACAGCATTGATTTTCATTTCATTATTATAAGACGCAGTGTAATTTACAAATTATCTCATAACTCGTGGTAACAGATACCGGATGTAAATATGAGTGCAGTTTATGAAATAGGTTCCGCCATTAGTGCAAGGTTATCACGCTGTGATTAGGGTCCTCCCGGCCAATCAGCGACCGTCTAATTATACAGGAACGCGCTTTATTAATAGCAATTATACCGCCATATTGCCAACGCGATTTAATTAACTCGGTTCGCTGATTAGAGACATGTGGCGGTTTTAACTAAGCACCACTTGCGTAATCTTATCAAAACCTTGTATATAATGTACTACTTACTATACTAATAAAACCTAACTCAAATAATATATAATACTAGCGGACCTGATCAGACGTCCTGTTACGTTTTAAATACAAAAAAAACATTCTCAAATCCACTTAAACAAGCTGCATCAAAACCAGGCTAGAGTTTATAACCAGAAGATTTATAAATATAAATGATTAAAACGTTTCAATTATCAGATAGGAACCAAAGATTTTCAGAAAAGATATTTATAGTCTAAGAATAAAGTACATAAAAAAATGTGTGTGCATACACAAATGCAAGCGACAATGCGGTCCGTTAACATGTGATAATGTATGTTGTATTTTTTATTTATTTATAGCCTTATATCAGAAATACAAAATATATACATAATAACTATTGTTTTTCTTAATCTACGATAACTGATTCTGTGTGCCTACGGGCAAAGGCCTCCCCCATTGTCCTGCATTTTTCCTTATTGTTTGTTGTATTATTGTATATCAATTATTTTAATAAAAATAATACACATTAAACAAAGCAAACTAAATAAAGTACCTTTTTTAATTCTACTCTCTCATATCTATTACAATTCTCCTGAATTTAAATAAAACTTTCCTTCTAAAACTAATCACATTCAAATTTACGAATAATATATAATATACAATTTGCATCTAAATAATTGTTAATAAATTTGATCAAAGAATACATAAAACTAATAACTTCACAAATTAAATAGTATATAGCCTGTACACATTAATGATAAGCCCGCTATTACAACGTATTAGTGCTATAGTCCGTACTAAGTGATTTCTGCTGCATAATTCAAGCGACAACAATCCGCACTGGTCAATGAATATTTCATATCCAATAATGGTACTACTTACAGTTAATTTTATGGTCACTGCCGCCCTGTGCCCCACCGCATACGGTTATTAAACGTACATATAGTGGTCTATCTATTATGTATTGCTAATGTCATTGCCGACTCATTGGAAAACATATTTTTATACCTACTTTTAGTGAATACTAAGAACACTGTAAATTGAAACTAGGCAGACTTTTTGGAAACAAACACCGACCACACAAAATCGTACACATTTCTTAAAAACAAATTTTTCACTAACGATTCAAAACTGTATTGTTACTTGTTAATAACATCAATCAATCAACATATCAACCTTTCCTATGCTGGAACGGAAAGTATTCTTCTAGTGCAACAGTAGTTGTATAAAATTGTAAGTGTTATGTTAAAATTACTATGTCAAATTGAAGAGACTAGCGCCCACGACACAGGCAATGGGTGTGGGGGCTAGTGCACTTTTTAATTAAACCTCCTTTTTATAAAGCTTTTTCTTTCTTTTCTAGGACCATAGAGTAATAATGTGAAGTGATTTAAATTTCGAATTACGATTCTAGGGAATTGAATTATTTGAATAAAGAACGTCTTCGAAATTGAGACGTCACCTGACAAATAAAACTATTGAATTCTTTTTTCGTCTTCATTCGTTGGTATGTCTTCAATGTAACATTCAAGCGATAATACTTATGAAAATTACTGAAGTAAACTATTGTTTAGTCACATATATGCTAATTTCATTGAACTATGTACCTAATGCATTGAATGATTGTTTAGGTGAAATTATAAATTTTTATGCGACAAATTACCATTCATATGAACATTGGGCGACAATAGATTTTTATGGTTGGTATATTCGATGGCATTAGGGATATGCTATTCACGTAATGCGATAATAATGACTTAGCCAATGATATTATCTATATATAGGTACTGTATATACAATAATTTGTGGGAGATATAGATGGTTATCTTAATTTTATTTATGGTAACTTTAATCCATACGCAAATGTCTTTTATTTAGAAGATTTACTATAATTTTTGTAATTCAATTATTTATATTCAGTTTTGATGCATAGCCTAAAGTTACTCTTTCAGTTGAATTGTGAGTTTTGTTTTTGTTAGTTAAAATAGAGCTATAATACTTTAGGTTAGCTTTATTATATATATTCATGTATATCTCAACATTATTTATATAACTGATATTTTATTCTTATTTTTATATTGAAATCTCTGATGTTATTACCAACTTTAAGTTTGGTATTTTCCATGTTTTGGTACGGATCAGAGTCCTGGTTAATTCGTGCACCGGACCGAAAGGAGATAGAGGCATCCGTAATGTGGTGTTGGAAGAGAATGTTTTTGTAGGAGAGTTCTCAACCAACTAAAGATCACCACAAGACTGTCAACTGTTTATGAACGAGTGCTACTTTTGCTATGGCCTTATTTTGACAGGTATAGTCTCGACTCTGGTAATGGTAGAAGTCGGGGTAGATAGTCTAGCCAAGTAGACCAACTTTAAACTCTTTAAAAGTTGCATTTATGAGTTGTTGATCTATACGCCTTCTTCGTACTCCTCAGTTTTGTTTGATTTAGTTATACTATCCTTTATATACGTTTTAATTGTAATTCGTTTGTTTCAATTACTATTACGTGTCTATTTAATTGTCTACTGAAATAAAACAAACTCACCCATATTCTACCGAATCAAAATATACTTATAATTTATAGCAGAGTAATGTGGTGGCAACAAACAGGTGCCTTTGTGTAGAAAAAGGGGCACAGATATCATTTTGCCGATATGGTGCGTGGATTTGTGATGGATGCGCCGGGGCATTCGATACGGGGCATCCTTGTCTGTTTAACTCGACGTGGTTACGACTCGTCGCCTACTCGATTGACGGAGTAATTTTACACTTTTCACTAATGACGAAGTTTAAAATTATATTTAATTACTACCGGTGTTTTTTAAAGTTAAATATTGATTATTATATAAATCGTTAATTAAATTAGGTTTATTGTATGTTTTGTACTAACATTTCTCTACTAATTTGATACTTTGATGAATATTAAATGAAACAGTGATACATAATTGGTGGAAATCATTGTAATTACATTTAAATAATTTAATATACATTAAGTCTAAAACAACCAAGTGCTACAGCCCCCTCGGGATTCTTATCATATTATTAGTAGTGTCGATTGCTCGATAATTCTGCGATATAATTAATAATAATTCGTTAAATTTTCTCCCACGCTAGAAAGACACTTTGCCTTTAAAAATTTAATCACCTTCCCCTTGAAAGCATTACACAATAATTACATAATAAGCGAAAGGTCTCTCCTCCTAAGGCATTCCTCACGATGTTTTAGCCGCGATTTGAACACACAACCTTTGTGTTGACGTATACTTAACCACATCCAACATCGCTCTAGTGTCATGACAAGTATGAAAATAACATCTAGTATTCACTTTGACTAATTTATCTGAGTAATGTCTTTGGTCCTGATGAGCCTGGGCGGTCCGGGCTGTACGCGATGACAAATTACCATGTGTAATAAGATTATTGGAAAATGGGCTGCCAATCATTCTAAGCATGACGTAAAATTAGAGTTGATTTATTGGAATTTAATTCACACATCCATTCTTCAGCGGTGACCTTGAGATTATCATAAGATTCGGATATTTTGACTTAAACAATTAACTCGAAATAAACCAACTGAACACGATATATGTATAACAATATCTGTTATTCGATGTGTAATCTGTGGTGAGCTTTGATGTAGTCAAAAGATAGATTTTTAATTTTGGAAACATTTCCAGATTTATATTAGAACTAATTAAAAGGAGCTTATATCAAATAGATTAAATGGCTAGTGAATATTATAGCATAGAATTTTAAAACTTTTAGACATTCTGAATTAATTATCCAGCTTTAAAACATATTATTTGTTCCCATCAATACGATCCGTTATACTATTTGTGAAATTTGAAGCTCTATATTTGACGTTTCAAAATTCATGGTTTTTTTGGATGCGTGAAAGATTGATGAGAGTTAGTTGCTTAATGAGCTGATTGGGCGTGGCGAGGCTTGGCGCATAGTGAAATATTGTTCTTCCTGGGAGGTCTTAGCTTCAAATCCTTGCATTTTGTCAATCCTATGATTAATGTAAATGTACTAAGAATGCTTATAGATCAACAACTCTTAAATGCAACTTTTAAAGAGCTTAAAGTTGGTCTTCTTCTACTTCGTAGTCTTCATTACTGAAGGTGTGCCTGTCTTTATTTGGTTAGAACAAAGACTAGGCTATCAACCCCCACTTCTCCTTGCCAAGACCAGCTTGTCAAGACTATTTTCCTGGCAACATATTGCCATAATAAATAAATAGTTAACAGTCTTGTAGTGATCTTTAGTTGGTTAAGAATTCTCCTACAAAAAAATTATCTTCCAACACCACACCTCATGCCTCTATCTTTTCTGGTCCGCTCCAGGACTCTGATCCGTATAAAAATATGGAAAATAGCAAATTTAAAGTTGGTAATAACATCAGAGAATTCAATATAAAAATAACAATAAAATATCAGTTATAGGTATAATGTTGAGAGATCCATCAACAAAACATGAACATGAAGAAAAATAATAAAAACTTACAATTCAACTGAAAGAGTAACTTTAGGTTATGCATACTCGGCCTCAGTATCTGTTTCATGATCATTTGTTTTGTCTAATAGGCAAGTAGATGATCAGCCTACTATGATATACGCTGTCAACTTTTAGGGCCTACTGCAGTTTACTCACGATATGCCTTCACCGTACGAGCGAGTGTTCAATGCGCACATACTCGTAGAAAGTCCATTGGTGTAGGCCAACACTGCTTTATAATTAAACTTGCAACTTTAATAACTGGCAATGAGCATGTAAAATATTGTGTAAAATTTACATAATTGTAGAATATTTTTAATGCAATTTCAATTATAGCTCATAAAACAAACGCCATGTTGACACAACTAGAAAATTATAAGGTAACAAAACCACGGCCGCAGATGTATACGTATTAATTTGTGGTGAAATAATTAGTGATTTTAAACAAATATTAAACATGCGTACTTTAATTACACAGTAAATTTATAATGGTTGCTTGTAATTGCGGACTAACGGATATTAACCTATTTACGATTCGAATTATATGTCTATATTAAAGTCTGTTAAGTTATTTACTGTATGAAGAATGTGATAAAATATTTTTAACTTATGATTCACTCCATTACTACCCTCTGCATGGGTCTAAGATTTACGACCTCTTCAGCAGTCATTCTTATTTCAGTAAATTTATATACACTCGCTAGCTGACCGGCCAAGCATTGCTGTGGCTCAGGTTTTAGTTATATTACATAGTAGTAACTTATTCAAGGGAAACGGTAGTAGAACATCAGTCATGGGGACCACCATGCTTTTTTGGTGGTAATGCCATTAAATTGTAGCTTATGTGAAACGTTGGTACTTTCAACACAGCGCCATCTGTTAGAATTGTGACTATCAAATAATAAACAATTATTTTGCAATAAAATAATATTGCGGGTATAAATTGAGATGTAAGCTATCTTTTAAGTTAGATCAAACTGCACACGGTGTGCAAATTTGATTGGAATCGGTTCGGTAGTTTAGGAGTCCATAGCGGACGAACAACATGACACGTAATTTATATATTAAGATAATAAATTATACAACAGTAGTTTCGTAGTTTTTGTGTTTATCCAGTTTATAAGTTTACGCCATGCCTTCGTTAGGGGGAGGCAGAGAACAATACCAATACATAAGTTTAAATAAGCTTTACTTTTTAGTTAATTAACCTAATAAGGTAACAAACGCGTCTAGGTCCTAGGCCAAAGATCGCCGGTGTGCGTCAGACACAAAGGTCTCGTGTCAAGAATAATGAACAGAGGAACAAGAACAACGGAACAGAGCAATGAAGCTAGGACGTGAGCTTCTACTTTATGTTATCACGGATGAAGAATCTTTTATATACTTTTGATAACTCTATCGTAAGTATCGATATTTCGACTATGTGTTTGCGTGTTGTTCCCACGAGAATGTAAGTGCGTGCTCCTATTTCACCATGCCTCCTGCTGATAGAGGACAAGTCTTTGTTTTTTTTTTAAATTTATGTTATTATTATTAATTACTTGATATGTCATGTGGAACATGGTGTAATGGTTGCAGCTCCTTACAAAAGTTGTGTAAAAAAATAAATGGCGATTAAAAAGAGTGGCGGAGAGTTTATTGCCAGTTCTTCTCTTCCATTCTACGCCCTTGATTTGAGAACTGGCAGTAAATGTAAAATTAGAAGCATTAATATGTATTTCTATACTGACGAGTCATAAGTGTACATTATGTTACCTATATTATTAAATGATTTTTTTACTTTACTTTACTTTAACAATAACATTGAAAAATTGGCATATAATTTTTGTATAAAAATTATTTTATTATGTCCTCACTCTTTAGTTCGGTTGTAACTAAAAGAAATTTAATTTTAATTTATAAGGCTGGCTTTAGAATCTTTTTGTATCCAGAATACAATTTAAAGGGCGTAGACGGTTGGAATTTGCGACGCACTGCGCGAAATTCCGCGTGGAATTGCTTTTATTGTCGACACTGTACTAATGGTGTCACATTGCATGCCACATTCAGCTCTCGTTTTAGTCTGAAACTTGAATTTTGTCTACCTTTAAGCAGTCTGATATTTTCTTATTTATGTAAATATTATATTATTATTATTAGCATTTTTGGCAAGGCTAAGCTGGGCCTGCCTACTAGGACCGGCCTTTAAGTCCTGTCTGTGGACTGTTCTGTCTATGTGCGTATTTAACACTCGCTCGTACGGTGAAGGAAGGTAAGACATTGTGTGGAAACCATGCCTCAGACCCAAAAGAGTCGACGGCGTGTGTACTGAAAGAATAAATCATCACGAAACAGATACAGAAATCTTACCAAGGGCAAGAGTTGCAGCGCCATTGGTTTCTTTTTAAACTATGCATGCAATATTAATTAGACAGTAGGTATACAAAAAATCTGTGGCGCTACAAGATTTTTAGATCAGGGCCTCAGATTTCTGTATCATTTACATGATCATTTGTCAGTCTAATATGCAAGTAGGAGATCAGCCTCCTGTGCCTGACACACGTCGAATTTTTTGGGTTTAAGGTAAGCCGTTTTCCCACGATGTTTTCCTTCACCGTTCCGGAAATCGAACCTATCGTAAGTTCAGTCTCAGGGATCAGATCAGTCACACGCTGAAGCTATTAGGCCAACACTGCTCTAGACATTATACAAAGTTTAATAATATTTTTAGTACATTGATAAAATAAAGGTGATCGAAATACTCTTTTGTTTCTGAGAAAATATACTGTAGGTACCATTTAACAGTTTGTGAATGTGTGTGTATTACTTAAATGAGATAACGGGTATTTCTGCTTATCATAGGCCCTGACAGACTTACCAGCGAACTTTTTGTTCATCTCAAGAGATATTTAACATATAATAAATAAGATATTTTTATAAGTGAACTTAGCTACGAAATTGAATGTTCGATTTACTAACGACTAAGTTTAGATGGAAAGAGTGTTCCTTTTGAATTCGATTGATGAACTTATTTTAATTCTCAAATAATGATTCTTTTATATTTAAAACATTCAGTAATGCCAGTAATACATGTAAACATTTCTAAACGATTTCCTTGTAGCCAGGTAATTGCTACATTACTATTGTACTTAAAGTAACTTTAGGTTACACGGGTGAAAAACGTAAGCAAGAACGTGTCGAAATAATTTCCCCCGAATCCGCGTTAATGCCCGCAAAACCCGCAATTTAGTCACGTAATCGTTCGCTATGGTACACCTGTGAGGAGTTCCTTAAGTCGACACGGAAATCGGAAACTTTGTTGACAATATTGCTTAACGTATTATAAGTCTTTTACCAGTTTTCTAAATAAATTATCCAATTTTTTTGCAAAATATTTTATACTTTTTAGATCTCTTTTAGCCTGTTGCCCACGGAAGAACGCTCATAATCCACAAAGCCTCCCAGTCCAGTCAGCTATTCGATTAATTACTGAGTTGTATTTTTATTATTTTCGACGTGTGAATAAATAATTAAAATTACAAGGCAAGTCTTACCAATCTTAGATTTTTAATGTATTTCGTATTTTAACTAATAATATTTAATTTAAGTCCATTTAAGGCTCAGATTATATAACAGTACTATATGTAAATTACACAGTCTAAAACAGTATACATAATATGTATAGGTACATAGCTTTTGAATCATTGAAGTTATACCTATTTAAATTTAAATCAGTTTCAACGTCTTATAAAAAAGATGGTTTTCCTATTTTTTAACAGACTATTTAATTTTGAGTACATTACAGACACAAAGCCTTAATAAAAGATTCGAGAGTCATTATCGCCAAGTGTGAGGTAATAATTAAGTTTCTTTCGCAAACTGAGTGTTGCGTCATTAGTAAATGAACATATTATTAAAGATACTAATAGTCTATACTTAGAATGTTTTCACTTCGAGTGAACGCCGGTGTGAAATGTGTTCACACGCATATCTAGAATGCAATTATTATACATAAAATAATAATTTTGATTATGGTGTTATGCAAGTATAAATCTTCTACAATTAATGGAAATATTCTATAATGTTATTCATATTCATTACCTACGCATTGTATTATTTTTACAAGCAAAAAAAATACTTTAAAATATCTGAGAATAAAGATATTAGATAAGATTTTAAAATTAGTATTCGACATTTATACTGGTTACAAACAATTTATTTCATTCTTTTAAGTACTTGTGTAGTTAGTGTAAATCTAGTTTTGTATGTTTTTCTTTATGGATGGATGCATATGCCTTCATATAATTAAGAACTTTACTATCCTAGCCTATAATGTCTAAAACTAATAACCAATTCCTATGGATGTATAAGATATGTAATAAATGTTCTTAGATTTTTCTAAAATAATTTCTTAGCGATAAAACGCTTATAACAATAACTATTATGGATTAGTCGCCTCTTTCGGTCACATAATACTCACGCTGAGATGGAAACAGACGGAAATTTAGTTCAGTGTATGCTTTAGGAGTGACTGAATCAAACTATATAAAACCCGGTTTCTTATCAAGAGATGTTTCCACAAGTTATCTATCGTTGACATGTTCCGTTTTAACTGGCTACGTGCCGCCCCCTAGCGTCAAGCCGACGACATTAGCTCAGGGCACGTCGCCTCCACACGTTGACATGTACATATAATGCGGAACATAGGAAACTAGGTATATACAAGCTATCTCTTCGGTGGCGTTAAGCTAAAATTCAGTTTAAACATTGAACAAGGAACAAAGAAATACATGTACAACACTGGCCAGTTTATAAATAATCACGCTCTTATGATCTGTTTGCTTCATGATATTATATTTACTAACTTTCTTATTTAAGGATTTCAGATACGAATTATGACTAAAGACACGCTTTTCAGAGATACTTTAAACGTGTACAGGCCTACGTTATTCGGTGCAGTGAAACTTTTAATAGCAGTAGCGACTTTGATCCAAGTGTTATTGAATGGAATTTCTATACAGTTCTCTGCACGTAGCACTTCTGTCACGATCTTGGAATCGCGCGTTACAAAACCTTAACATTTAAATCGGAATATCAATCGCTATTGGGATAATAGTGAAGCAGATTAACAGCGTTAATACAGAATAGCGATACGTGGGCGTGACAAAATTTTAATTTCGAAAATTGAATTTTCCAAAGTATATTAAATATAACTAGAAAATTTTTGACTCCGTAAAAAATGCTTACGATGTTATTAAAGCTGAACCGTTTTCATTATTCAAGCAACTAATTAACTCGTATTAATTCAATTAAGTATTAAATTTTTTATCAAATGGTCTCTGCAGAAAGCTTTTCATAAACATCGGCCATATTGTCTATTAACAGCTTCCGAGGTTGCATAAATATTGAGATTTTTTAAACTTCACGCTTAATTTTGTTTATCGGTAACAAACATTAAAATACTGTTTAAAAGTTTCAAGGCATTTATCAATGAGGGGGTTAATTATTAAAAACCTAATATGCTTAATTAATAAAAAAGGTGTTTATAATTCGTCATATGATAAAACTTTATACAAGCTAATAGTTATATTTCAGTATAGTAAATAATAAAAAAATTAAAATGCGGTTTTTTAATTCAGTTCTGATATGATTTTTTTAAATGACAACTTTGATAATATGATGACCCAAGGTGTTCATATAAATATTATATATCCTATATTATTTTAGTGCGTACGCTGCGTAAACTTTTGATAAAATACTTAAGTTATGTACTACAGTTTTATAGAAGACGTACAAATATATTATATATGTAAAAGACCGATCCTTATTACAAATTTAATCAAATTCAGCCGACCGACCATGGTATATCTACCAATAAAATGCTTCTGTTACATCAAACAGTTTTCTTTGAACGAACATCAAACGGAATGACACTAATTTGTACATATTTACCCGAAGAACGTTTCAGTTAATATGCCTACAAATGGAAAATTATTGGAAATTTACGGTAGCTGCATATTTATTTAGTTTGTTGTCTTAGGTAATTTAAACTCGTAAATTTGGAAAATGATCTAGCAAAAACCATTGTACCTACAGTAAATAGGCCAATTTTTTTTTCAAACGTACTTTAATTACCTAAAAGAATTTTGTCACTGAGTAAGGTACTTTAACTTGGTCTAGTGGTTTCAGCGTGCGACTCTCATACCTGAGATCATAGGTTCGATCCCTGGCTGTGCACCAATGGACTTTTTTTTCTATGTGCGCATTAAACATTCGCTCGAACGGTAAAGGAAAAACATCATAAAGGAACAACCTTAGACTTAAAGTCGCCGGCATGTTTCAGGCACAGGAGGGCGATATTTTACTATTAGATCGATCATGAAACATACAGACCTAAAAAGGTTGTAGCGCCAATGATTTATTTTATTTAAGGTACTTTAAAACTAATTACAACTCTCAAATACCTACTTTACGGCTTTGTACGTGGCGTTTAACTCAGTATGATTCCCGCCGAACATAAAAGCTCAAAAAGCTGCCTCCTGATCCTGAATGACTGCTACCGTGACTACGACACACGACTTATAAGTTTGTGTTCCGAAAAAGTATAGATAAACATGCCTTAAAAAAGCGAAATGAAGAAAATATTCGTATCAGAAATTCTATTTATAACACACGGTATATGATAAAAATGCAAATAATGGCTGACACAAGTGATTATGTGGTTACATAAGCGTATATACGGCGGATGTCAACGGAGGGTGGACTAAGTAAATAAACATTTTCCGCGTACTTACTTCCATAAATTAGTTCCAGCTAAGACGATTTATAAATAAGCGTGAACTGTGTGTATTAAAACTTGGATGAATGCCCTGATATTTCCTTTACCAAACTTACGTACGTTCACTTGTTAATACTTGCAAACCGCGAAAACGATATTCCATTTTTAAATTTTTCGATGGACATACTTTTTGAACACTGGCCTCATTAAAAAAATATTTTATATGACGTTACTACCTATCAGAAAGTTAATTTTAATATAGTATTAAGTGAGATATAGATAGTAAAAATATGGGCACGATGATTCCCGTTTGAATCAAACTTACTTCCAGACTATTTATTGCACGGAATAGGTTATATATAATATAAAGGTACTATAGGTATAGTTATTTTTGTTTACCGCAAGCATAAAGCCACACATAATTAAATAATCATAATTCATAGATTTTGTATACATATTTTGATGATAAAAGTGAATACACAAAATTAAGTACAAAATCCGTCTACGATTGAAGGGTCTCTTCAATTTATTAATTCATTCATTTTCTGTAAATCTCAACAATGTAAACTTATATCCAAAGTTTTGTAATTAGTCTTAGATTTCTGTTTTTCTTTATAATATAGTATTTTAGTTTCAAAAATTGTTAAGTATTATATTTCGTTATACCATTGGAAGAGCGAAGTACCCTGATGTACAGTTCTCCCTAGACTTAGTTCAGGGGCTCTATATATATCTGTTAAAAATGTTACTTGTTAATGAATAAAGATTTTTGAATTTTTAAATTACATTCTTATAAAAAAAATTAAAAATCATACGCAGTTTTTATGCTCAAATTGGGCCCATGACCTGTATCAGTGTTTTTCCCACACTTTACCCTATCAAAGAGAAACCCCAAATGTATTTAAAAACGCAGTAGAAAGTGTCTGTCAAATGACTCCCAAAACGTTTACAGACAATAACCTATCATTACATATGGGGTGATACGAAAATTAAAAGTTTCAAAACAAAACCAGCAGATGTCATATTATGTCACAAGAAATGAAATATTCACGGTGAAAGCGGGGTTATGTAAATAACTGGCTACGAAAATGTACATAATTAGTTTACACGTTTTCTCGGTAGCGCCCTGTCTCCCCTCGCCATATTGTGGGTGTTGGGGGGCAGATTAGCCCGACTTGCTAAGGGTACATTTACATGAATCACTCTTCGAGTAAGGCATGTGTTCTCTTCACATAACCTAGATTGCATTTTTTATGAATCAATTATTAACAATAGGCATGTAGAAATAGTACCTAATTGCTTATTAATAAAAATAATAATTGTATTTAATAAGAACAATTGGATTAAAACATAATTTATTCTTAATTTCTGTCTGTAAATTTACAGAATATTTAAGATAATCATTATTTAATTTTCATAATTCACAATGTATAGGCCGATGGGATTAAAGAGCTTTTACTTAAGGCATATATGTACTGTCGATTCGTGGATTAATAATACAATTGTAATAAACAGTATTTGTTTTATGAACGTATTTAAAATGTGCACAAAGAAAAGGATTGTCTTAGAATGATATTTTAACAAAATTAAATTCAAAGCGGGTAGAGTGACAGCTAATCTCTTAATAAGACACAAAGTAAAGTGAATTTGCAATGAGACAGCGAGCTCTTTAGAGGGGCGGTGTCGGCGCGTCAACGTCGCTAGGGGGCGACGTGCCCCCCAATTCTTTTGTCGTTTTCAGCTCAAACATCGCGTTTCCCGTTTGCATACATTTACACCGGGGCTTGCACCCTCACGACGCCGTCTCTCAAGAATAAAATTAGTGTCGGCGGCGTGACACAAAATTTAAACGTAATAAGATATTTATAAAGAAATTTCCAATTCAGCGGCAAAGTTCAAAATTTGACTCGGACTAAGGAGTTCTGGCGTTTTCAATTTAAACTTGGAACGAGTTAAACAATGTTCGCGTTCCGCAAACTCCCTTCATTTAAGTAAATTAGATTGTTTGAACTTATTATTTGGATTTTTAAATTTTGGATTAGGTAACAGTTAATTAATTAATATACAAAAATAATGTATTTTATTTACATGAGAAACTTAATATGTATATACGAACGAGATACACGTCGCCATAAGCCGTCCCAATTTTAGTCTACTAGGCTCATCCTGATATGTATCTTTAATGCCCTTTTGAATTGGTTAAACGCGCTAATATTACGAATGTTACGCTTTATGATTAAATAATTGCACACCCTCATACTTAATACACTTCTTCAAATAATTTGTACGCGGCTTCGGCAAATTATTGAATTGATGTTTTATTTCGTCAAAAACTACGTGACAATTTTCTTGGAAAGCGAAAAGTAAAACAATAATTTGACACGAATAACATTGTTTATGTGTAAATTTTACATAAGTCTACATACTACTCAACCAAACTATAACATAGGTAAAGAGAAAGCAGACAATCACCTGCTGATAACGATAGGGTAATCTAACACGTAGCGATGTTCACTTGCATTTCGCGCGTTCACCTCGCGGAGTCGACTAATGCGCATATAAATCAGCAATACGGTCACCCGCGCCTCCTCACCGCCGATAAAATACCAAATTGTTTCCTGCCGGGTGGGCGCCGCCCTGCTTCGCTCTTAAACGCCGTTTCAAGTTGCACTTGTGAAACGAACTTTTTACTGTTCTCGAAATTGGCGTCGCGAATTGCTTTTCTTCCTCGCAACTTTTATGGGCGTCGCGGGATCGCGCTTTACGATAACCGAAAATGGTAGGTACGTTTTTTTTTTCGAATCGCGGACTATCGCGAATCGAGGCGACACGCTGGCATTGGCAAATGCGAGCCAATTAGAAGATTAAGCGTTGACAATTACAGTGTCGGATCGCGATCGTATATCAACAATTATCGTACGAGTGCGATAAATTGCAACGTACGTGTAAGCGCGGTGCACCTAGCGCGACGAATATTATCACAATTTATTTTATTTGCACGAATTTATTTTATTTCCGACTCTCACAACTTGCCTCGAACAGACAACTGCAACAATTATACAGCTGGTTTACGATATAGACAATAGATAAAACAATTGAAGAATTCTAAATAAACATGAAAAAATTAAGTTGATCTAAATAATTTGACAGCGCAGTCATAAAATTTCGATAATATAGTCGCTTTTATGTTATTTACAGTAGGGATTCTAGTGAATCTTTCTCATCAAAGTTTCCTATACTCATAAAGTCGTAAACATTAACATCAAAGCACGAAAACAATTAAATTGTAATATTGTCGCGACGTAATATTTCGCGTTTATCATCGAAATGTGAATTTATATAAAGGATAGTGGTGAGAAGTAAATCAAGACAGTTGTCGTGTGCCAAGTTTGTGATTATAATGTGTTGGCAAACTGACATCTCCACTATGTATTTCTTTGATATCATTTGAGCTATGAGCTTTCAATTATCTATATTTCATATGGCCACAGCATCTCAAAAATTTGAATCGAGAACATGGATAATGACAATTGCCATTTAATCTAAACGTCAAAAGTTGAATCTCTTTGTTTTATTGCGTTTATTTAAATTAAGCAATAAAGATGGAAATAACAACCGTCTTATATATTTTTAGTAAATTTATTAGTTTTTGTGGGTTTTCAGTGTAGTTTTTCAATTATATATATTTCATATGACCACAGCATCTCAAAAATTTGAATTGAGACTATAATGACAATTGACATTTGAGATTTAAGCTAAACGTTAGTAAATCTCTTTATTGCGAATCGTTAAATATGGCAATAAAGATAAAAATAATAACTAATAGTAAATAATAAATAATAGTTTTTAGTAATTTTAGCTAGTTTGTTTTTATGTTTTCAGTATAACTTTTCTTTACCTACACACGGACAAAGGGACGATAAGGTTTGTCTTATAAAAAATCTGATATTGTACAAGATTCTCAAGTCCTATACTAAACCGAACAATCTACTAGGTAATGCTTAGTTATACAACAGTGTTAATCGTCCAATTCATATATAAATTACCTAACAAACTGCATCTGACAAAATATTTGCTGAGCGGATGAAAAATGATCGCTTTAAGCAACAATGAGACGGGTTTTAAAACGCAGCTTACCGCATTAGCTACACAGACGGACATATTTACATTCTATTACGCCTGTTATGATAATCTCATGGGGATGAATGCAGTAGCCGGACTAGTGTGCATTTTTATTGTGTCCCATATGCAAATTAAGAATTTATAGTGAAAACTGATTTGAATTTTCGAGTTTTTGTTATTTAGAAGATTCTGAGTATAAAGTAACAAGAAATAAAACAGTATTTAAGTTATAATACAGTTGTATGAAGACATAAATATGTATAGATAATAGCTAAAGTGGTCGTAGGTTCGATCCCCGGTACTAATTGCCTTTCTGTGTACGTATTTAACACTTGTAGGGCAATGAAAAAGATCCCGACAAAACCCATATCAGTCTTAGAGAAAGACGACAGCGTGTGTCAGGCACAGAAGGCTAATCACCTGCCTATTAGGAAAAACAAATGATCACGAAACAGTTACAGAAATCTGACCTCCATTGTTTTTTTTTAAAGAAAGAAATAATGCATAGAAAAATAACATAATATAGTATGTCAAGAAGTGCGCCGTGTTCATTTAGACTCACTCAGTGCAATTGTACTACACATGTTCTAGTACATAGTTATATCGGTACATTTTATGTGCTTTGTGTCGTTGTTTTCTACAGATAGTTCTGGCTTATTAAGTTAAGCAAGTAATAACGAAAGCACCTGATTCAGCAAAACATTGCGACAATGAGATCTCAGTGGAACAATTCAATTACATTGAAAGATCCCTCATAAGCGAATCGTTTTTCCGAGCCATTAATTTTTTCGAACGACACGAGCTAGCGGGGTCGGCCGTGGCTATCTTGCGAGATAATGCTGATTTATATGAGCGGGCGACGGCCGCGATTCGTCGCGCTTCGTCACCGCGTCACGGGGACGCGACGCGAACGTCGTGCGAATCGCCGAGCCGCAGCCCACGTCCCACGGCCCACAGCCCACCGCTGTTTGTTTAGCCACGCAGATTTTGAGTAAGGCAACGTTCATTTGTGACGGTTAGTTGGCGAGATTTATGCTAATCGACGGGGCAGAGCGCGCGTGTGGCAAATTATCCCTTTGTGACGGGGATTTCGTTTATGGCCTATTTTTTCACAGTTAAATTAATTACGCTGACAGATAACCCTCTGTCCAGAGGTGAACGCCATATATATACATAAACCATGATACACTTCTTGATCATGAGGTATGAATAAAGTCATAAATGTGATAAGGCGTATTTCTAAAATGGCGGCAGGTGTTATCAAAGGCCGCGTTAGCGAATTTGTCACGATCGGTGAGCTGTCGCGGTGATTTACGTCGTAGCGATAACGTCGCCGACTGCGATGCTCACGGTGCCACTGATATTGTAGCAAAAACCTACAACTATTTCTCAGTCCTATTTCTCCCTTTTACTCAGACAACCACATCACTGGAGGCTTCCCGTTCCCCTTTAAAATTTCTTCATTGAGATTGTTGCTACTGATTTTGTTGCAAAAACCTACAACTATTTCTCAGTCCTATTTACCAAGTGACGGCTTATCAATTAGTTTACAGAAATAAACCACCAGTTAAATGGACCACACAATTACAAAGAGTCATCTAACAGTGTTACAAAATCTTCGAGCTAATTAGCTCGATTTGAACACCGATTCCGTTTGTTCGATCGCGGGCAGTGTTGGGCAATTGCCCATTGTTCTGCCCCGAGGCGCGACGGCCATGCCTCGCACCACTGAAAACCTACCACCTACCATAACGGCTATCGTGTATAGCCTTCGTCTCGTTACAAACACGCTTCCGATTACTACTGACCTACCACCGTCAGCTAAACACAAAATTCTCATTAAAGTATCGGAATATGTTTTACCTACCAGGGTTTTAAATATGCCCAGACCATAAATATTGATGATTACCTACATTGCATTGGATTATAAACGTGCGAGATTTCCACTCAACAATGTAGGTACAGAATATACTCACATACACTATACAAAGTAGTTGCTAAATCAATATTAGCAAATGAACAAAGTAGTTGTTGTTCATATACTATAAAATCATATAAAAATCTATGTGCATTTTAACAGTTAAGTAATGGAATCCGATCACAGTTTGACTTGTTGAGTGCAAGTCTTAGTGTTATTAATTGAGGTTCGTGCTAAAAATTACAAGTTTTACAGTGGCTTAAGCGCGCGACTATCATCCCTGAGGTCGTAGGTTCGATCCCCGGCTGTGCAACAATGGACTGTTTTTCTATTTGCGCATTTAGGTAACATTCGCTCGAACGGTTAAGGAAAACATTGTGAGGAAACCGACATGTTTTAAAACCAAAAAGTCAGTGTCAGACACCGACACTGACACGGTGTTGTTGTTGTTTAACTTTCCCCTACTTGCCTATTAGATTTAAAAATGATCATGAAACTGATTCAGAAATCTGAGGCCCAGACCTAAAGAGGTTGTAGCGCTACTGATTTTATTTTTACAACTGGTTATTCATTATTTCATTTCTAAAGAGGTGAGCTAATGAAAAAGCCTTTAGATAATATCAATACTGTCTTTGGTTCGTACACATTCCTACCATTAATTAGCGCTTACTTAACGCTTAGTTAATTAAGTTTTATTAAATTAATCATAATGACAAGTGGCAAAACGTTTCTTAGCTTCTTAATTTATTTTTATTTATTTCCTCTGTATAAAACAGATTTACCATTAAACATTACAACATATTTGATACCACGGAAGAGTAGTCTAGTCACCCAAAACAGTAATACCTATAGTGGTTACCTGGAAGAGATCGCTCGAAAGCGATTAGGCCGCCGATTGGCCTTCTTTTTATTTAATTATTTTAATTGTACTATATTTAAATATACTTGCAACGAAATTTTATTAAATACGGAACTAGCGTCCGTACTAGTCACATACATTGCGGTTTTATAAAATAAATATTATTATTGTACTTTAGACTCAGTTGGAACAAGAATACACTTAAAAAAACACTCACCTTCCTGTCTTTGTAATGATCATCTCTGTTCCCAATTCGTTGAATTTATCCCAAAGTTCCTTCGTTTCTAAATGACATTGTATGTGTTTCATTTCTTCGCTGGACCATCGTTCGGCGAGCAAGGGGTTTCTTGGGGTAGGGGAGAGAGCCCTGGAGCCCCCAGGACCTCCGCTCATGGAACCAGCCTCTGACGTAGATGAGACATCAACGGGGGAATCTCTGTCGAATTCGGGTAGAGGAGGTGATGGTGACCCAGACGCTGAGGCGGTGGCATCCACGAATTTTTCTGTAATAATTTAAAAAAGTATAGGTTCCGTTGTCCTATTTTCGTTAAACGTTATTTTTATTTCACCGTATTGTCACCGTGACCACGCACGCTGTAAAGCACGCGAAACGTCGGTAAATTTAAAATTATGTAAAATAATTGTAAATTTATAATAATACATAACTTCAATCCGGTTAAAAAGTGTTTTCTTTTAATTTATTTTATATTTATTAAATTTAAATATAATATTTATCTAAGAGGGCATTGTTGTAAAACCGTCTTCAGAAATTATTTATTCGCAATAATTGTTTATTCAGCGTAAAATAAACACTGGCTTAATAAAGGTAAATAAATAGCTAAAACATAAAGATAGTGACGAAAAAGATATTTAATTCAATAGGTACTAATAGCACTCGCTCGTACGGTGAAGGAAATAATCGAGAGGAAACCGGCCTGCCTTACACAAAAAATCAACGGCGTGTGTCAAACACACAAGGCCTACTTGCCTATTAGAAAAAAACAAATGATCACTAAACATATACAGAAATCTGAGGCCCAGATCTTGTAAGGTTGTACCACTGGTTTTTTTATAGGTATCTACGAATATTTATAATAGGTTGTATTTTTGCGTAAAAATTTAAAAGGTTGTTTACTCATTTTATCCGTTTACCTTGATACACTTACAAATATTAAATAAAAATTTTAAAAAGTCGAAATTCTCTTAATAATTAATACTAGTTTACTCTACAATATGCCTTGTATAATTATTATAATATATTTCTTCATAATTGATTATGAAGTGTGGGAACCTCTATAACTCGAACATCAAGGGAGACGCTACAAAATTCGAATTATACAGTATACGACTTAAGGAGGATTTTGACTTTTGCGGACTTTGATTTGACTTGTCTTCTACGAGATTGATTCTTAACTAATTTTGAGTTAGAGGTGAAGTAATTAAACATTGAAATTACAGAGGTAAATACATGATTTAATTTATAAGATTCAAATTATAGACATAATTAGGTTATAAATATGTATTATGGGACTTATAAATGTGTACTAAAACGGGTTGCAGGGAATCACTGATTATTGTGAGATTTCGAGTAATGGAGGTTTTGGGGCTTGAAGGAAAGGAAACAAAACATTTTTGGAGGCTGTCGACTTGTCAAGGTTCCACTTAAAGTGATTCTAATATGGAAATTCAACTATGGAAATATATATCTTTAAGAATTAATTAAATAAAATGTAAAATAATAATGTTTGTTTCGCCATAAAATCTAGAGATCTTAAACGTAATTAATGTTTAAACTGAATCAAAATTTATATCGTATAGAATACATAATTGCAGCCTTTTTACATCTAATTATACAGTTTTGACTCCGGAAGTAAGTCGTAAATGCCATATTTAAAGTAGCTATATTTTAAATAGATTCGTAAAATAATATTTGATTTAATTCATAAAATGCAACAGGTTCAAAGGGTTGGGACGTACACCGAATGGCGGATGACCAACCCAACGGCCCTTACTGAAGTCACAACCCGGTGGCAAGAGAAAACCCGGTAGACCGAGGCTGCGTTGGTGGGATTATCCGGGACCTCGAAACAATAGATGGACTCAAGAAGCACGAGATTGCAATGGCGAAAGATACTTGCGTAGACAAAAGTCCATCAGGGGCTGTACAGCCATTTATGATAATGATAAAGTCGTTCTATAGGAAATTAGTGTAAGTTGGTTCTCTCTTGTCTCATCTTAATGTGGGGGAAAATTTGGGGTGTAGTATCAACAAAATCTATTGAACAAAAACGAATTCATGAAATTTTTGAGTCTTAAAAACTGCACTTGTTTCGTAAATCAAATGTTCCTTTGAAATGTTTACAAAATCTTTGTAAATTGAATAAATATATGAAAACTCTATTTCTCTAGTTTTTCTAAATTTTTAAGTTTTGCTAATCTAAATTCTATTTTATTTTTCCACTTCGAAATAATTATTTGGATGTGATTGAATTAATATTTTGTTTGCGGAAAACAGTTAATAAATCGTCGAAGTATAGTTCTGGTTATTTTGTATTGTAAATTTGGTTTATATTTTAATATTCGTATTGGCAAGAATTTTTGATAATTATATTTTTTGATATATCTTACCAGATTCAGTAAACTAGTTTCATATTATAATAATAATCTCCGTCATGATTTGACCTATGAACCTATTAAATTTAACTATAGTTTTGCTTTAATTTTGCGATCCCAAAAATTCTTTTATTTTGAAAAAGAATGTTTGACTTTAATTCACACGGTACTGTAACGGTATCTACTAATAATTTCGTATGTCCTTTTAGGAAGTTAATATCTACGACAGTAATTAGGTATTTATTAGGACTGCACACCCTGACACTTAAAACGTGCCAAACAGTTTAAAAATATTTTTATTATACTTATCAAAATATTAAGTCAATAATAAGATCGAAATATGTGGCAAGGGTACCAAATGAAAAGAAATCGGAAACGGAAGTTAATGAAGAACAAGAAATGTTAAGCTCTTATAATAATTTTAAAACTTCATTTTGTATCTAATGGCGTCACAGACGAAGATGTTTTATAAAAAAGACACTGCTCTATCTTCTTTATTTTTTACTCCTATTCTCACATCCAACAAGACTCACCTAATGGCGTCAAAGTATCTTCTCTAGGGTCTCTATGTCTTCGTCTCTCTCGTCTCTCCTGCCTGTCTCTGGCCATAATAGCCGCAATAGAAAAGTCAGTGGCACAGGGCCGGGCAGAGCATTCCTCGTCCATGACTGGCCGTTCACGGCCCTCACCTTGAAGCAGCATCAAGCTGGCCACCTCAGGAAACCGGCTACGGGCCCACACGTCACCGACCGTGCATCCCATTACAGATCATAACCAATACACTGAAACGATGCGACGTCCACTCTAAAATAACATAGTTCGCGAAGTTTCGGTAATAGTCAAACTTTTTACGCGCGGTAGTACGGCGAGCGCGCGTGCGAGATAGCGCGCTGTGGTTCAGACTGAGGCGTCAAGTAGCGCCGAGGCGGCGACGCGTCGCAGGGAGGGGCCTGCATCCCGCCCTACGCCACCACACTTCGACCACGCTTTTTATTATTTCTTTCTTATATCTACCGTCTCTTTCGCACTGGCGGCACTTCGCGTCCTCTCTCTCGCGAGTTTTTCTCCGCGTGATAACTATTTTCGCTAAATGGCTCACCGCCGCACTGAAAAGCCTCTTGTTAAACGGTGAGTCGATCGTATCAAAGTATTTGTTACTTGATGCATTTTGAGATCAGCAAGTTCCGGCGATTACTATTCGCTATTATATCGGATAAATAAATAACTCTGTATTATGGCAGCCTTTAATCGGCTATAACGATGTAAAACATTAATGGGCTGAGATAAACTGCCGTATTACTTCGCGTCTTCAGTTCTCGTCTCAAAGAATATCAGGAATATTTTAAAAGTTGATACATTGTTGCTAAAGTAAACTGATATTTTTATATTAAACTTTACTTATAAATTTATTTTGACCTCCATGACAAAAATTCATGGAAATTTTACTTAATAACCAAATTTTTTGCTATTTTTATTAAGCCTTATTCAGTGTCGACAAAGATAAAATACGGCCTATCAAAAATTTAATCAAGCAAATTATTAGCAAATCACTAATAAATAATGACTATTATTAAACTATTCCTCATACCTAATTGGTTGAAATTGAAATTTAAAAGGTTTGAATTTTTTAAATAAAATAAATCCCGCCTAATAGGTCTTATTAAAGGTTTGATTTCTATACAATAGGCAAAGAAATTATATGTAATAATTTTTAACTGAACGAATATATGTTTACTCTTAATAAAAATAATATTAAAATGCATGGGTTAAAATGTGGTTAAATGAATTTTAACAAAAAAACTTAGGTTTAATTTCACTTCATTTCGTTTCAACATAATTTTCATTAGGTAACTGTTAAACATTAAACATTAGGTAAACGACATTTTACCGAAAATCGAACCAAGGTGCAAGGCTAAGTGTTATTTATACACGAAGGAAAATTGCGGAAAATTAAAAGTCTGAAAGTCTGTTTGGCATGTTTATGATAATTTATTAAGTGTGATAGGGTTAAACTAACCACATCGGTTTGTCGTAAATCTTATCAGTAATTGTTTATGCGTTTCGTTTAAATTGTGAATTTACGTGCCCAGCTAATTAATTCATTCTATGAGTGAAATATTCTAGACCTATTACATCGACAGTATTTAAAATGTCTTCTAAACAATATTATTCTAGTGAAAATCTGAAATACAAATGTATATATTATTGCCAAATTTAGATTACTAAATTAGATTACAAAAACTCTCTATTAGGTCGCTAGAGGTAAATCAATTAAAAATCAAAATGGCGTCATTTCCTCAATTGCCATAGCGTTAAAAGTCTTGTCCATATCATAGTAATAATGCTTTACCCAAAATTACTTCATATCTTACAGTGTATATCTACTAAATTAATAAGACTTGGCTCGTTAACAGGTCATAATAGCATATACCTATTATGACCTGTTAACTTTAAAAAAAATATATACAAAATTGTGAGTAGTCTGTGATTGAAAGTGACTACACATTATCTATATCTACTAGCGAAATTGTTAAACAAATTCAGGTCATCTTTGATACAATAACTTCTCAATTATAAAATGCCTTAGTATAAAAAAAACATTATATTATCAAGTACAAAGAAGTATTTAATCTGCTGTTTTTTTTAAATACATAACAATCGTTTTTATAATTGTTTACGGCAAAATAATAATTAATTACATTTAAATCAAAGTTTATGTTAAAAATGTCACTGGGCACTATTTTAAGTTGTCACTTACTTTTTGGTACAAATCAACAAACTGATTAAAAATTAAAAAGTATGAATCGTTCTCTCGAAGGGGGAAGAGACGCCCCTTTGAGGCGGGACAACATTTTGCCATTGAAATTTATACTTTATAACAATGGTATAGAGTTAATTGTACTATGACGATTTATAGTGCATAGGGCCCCGCTAAGTAGTAATAAGCTGTGTGTTTTTTCTTGCTCTTCACAGTATCATCAATGTGACATTCAATTTCCATTTCCTAGACACTGGACGGAATAAAATTTTTTTATTTGTAAGAGCATAGATATAACAATATTTAAATATAGAATATATTATATCCTAGCACAGATTATAGTAACAACTGTTGTTAACAACTAATTGATTTTCATTAACTGCCAGTACAACATTTAAAAAAAACAAACGTTATTACCTCATTGTTTTGCTAATCTGTATTGAAAAATATAGTTATAAAATTAAAAATTACAGATCAAGCAAAATGTAAACAAATTTAAAACCACAATCCCACCAAATTTGTACCATAACTTACAAAGGTTACAATCAGAAGAATATTTGAAATATCGAAAGATTTGTGTTTCAATATCGGCCGATGCTAAAATTTCATTGCTTTGGTAGTGAAATTATACAAGGATTTCTACTGCATGTAGGGTAACGCATCTGTAGCACTCGGTAACATTAATACGAACATTCTTTTGCAACCAACGTGGCAGAAAATTTATGTTTAAAGAAGTTTATTTTCATTTTAAACATACATGTCACTTACATGAGAAAAAAATAATAATATTAAAAACATAAAAATCTAACGCAAGAATAGAGTGTCTTCCCCTTAATAGAGACTAAGTAATGTTATTAGACACTTTCTTATGTTAAATATACTTTTTAGTAAACCAGGTGAGTTTTAAATGACTTAATAGTTTTAAGTTAAGCTAGATCGTGAATGATGTCTCAGTGTCATAATATCAAATTTAGTGACAGTGTTGGACGTCACAATCAAGTACTGACATTACATATATATTTTTTTACATTTAATGAATTTTAATTGTATGACACTATCGTATTGGGTATATAAATAAAGAAATATATTTAAAAGACTCACACTGCGGTAAAAGAAAAACAAGATTAAAGACAATGCAAACAATATAAATCTTCCATTCGATTCCTTGTGTTGTCCCGGGTGGGGTGACAATACGGACGGCTCCGTCGGGACTAAATCGTATGGTTGCCCAACCTTTTAGCCTTTTTGCTACGCTTTGTACCTTTCTTGATGATTTTGTCTTGTTTTTTCTTAAATAAGACAAAAAAGGAGAGTCACATGAGTGCGACGATAAAAGTTAGCTCTATCAGAAGAGAAAGGTTTTCATAGTAACCTATTTTTTTTTGAATAATAAGTGTTGGCTCCAGCGTGCGACCCACATTCCTGAGGTCGTAGGTTAAATCTCTACCTGTGCACCAATAGACTTTCTGTCTATGTGCGCAATTAACATTTGCTTGAACGGTGGAGGAACACATCGTGAGGAAACTAGCTTGCTTTAGATACAAAATGTCGACCGCGGCGTGTGTCACGCACAGGAGTAGGTTGATCACCTACTTGTCTATTAGATTGACAAAAGATCATGAAACAGATTAGAAATCTGAGGCCCAGACTTAAAAAAGTTTAGGTTTCTTCAATGAAAGTGGCAATTTTTTAAAGGCAACGCACTCGCTAGACCTCTGGCGTTGAGAATGCCTATGGACGTATCACTTAAGATCAGACGAGCCTCCTGCTTGTTTTTCAAACTTTATTTTAACTACATTCAAAATCTGTTATAACGACATTGAAGGGACTACTCATATTTGGTCGTAAAAATAGTCGTAACAGTCGATGACGTTGTTACTGTACCTAATACATAGAATTCAGCCAGGGCCTTTGATTTTGGTCAATATAACCGGTATGTTGTTCTAAACGATGTCGTCGTAAACGGTTTTGACTTTTCTACACTAGCGCAACACAAAGTGAGCCTTGTGCAAAATTCAAAAAAGGCTTATCGCGACTACGCGGCTCTTGTTGAGACAGTAAATAAATCTTAATTTTTTTATTAAAATATTTAATTTCCTCAAGATGTTTATGAAGTAATTTTGTTTAGAATTTTGTCATTAGTGGTCAGTAACGGGTATAAATTAATACTATGGCAACATCCACGTAGTCATAATGTGCAAACGCCAAGCTCTCCGCGTTTGGCTGACACTGTTTCGGGTTAGTGGAGACGCGTGGTCACACTAGTAGCGATTTCTAATACATTTATTTTATTTCTAATCTTGCAGTTACATATTTTATAAAATTGATTTATCATTATAAATCGTGTATATTAGAAATAGACTATTTTATTGTATTACTATTGTTGAATTATTGAATATGTAACTACAAAATTAAATGTACTATTCTATAAATACTATTTAAACACCATTTTTAATGTTTTATTTTCCTTGATATATCAAGGAAAGGATCTTCTATAGAAGAACTGCTTCATAACGTTACACACGTTCAAAATGACATTGACATTTTTGCTTTATGAAAATTCTCTATGTAGATTGTCAATTGTCATTTTTATTGTTTTTTTGAATTGTACATATTAATTTCAATATAACTGTCTTAATTATTGTAACATGCCCAGTGGGGATGCCTAAACAGCTATGGTTTGACAGTTCGCAGATTCATCATTCGCCAAGATAGATACACTATTTGCAATATTTTGCAGACTACGTTCGCTTAGGACCTGAACTTCGAACGAAAGCATTTTTTTAAATTTGTTTTATTTACTGCTTAGTTATATAATACGATACAATACAGTAGCAGTTTAAAAAACTGTGTTACGGTACGCAGGCCTGTACCAAACTCTAACGAAAATGTTATTTTAATAATACAAAAACCAAAGCAACATATTATGTAAGATACAGACAACTTAAATGAAACTAAATCGCACATAACTAAAGAATATTTCATTTTTCTAACTACTCGATTTTCCGCTGTCACTCTGACATTACAGAGTCAACGAGGCGGTGCGAGGCGCGAGGTTGCTTTATCTGCGCTGGCTCTGCGCGAAACAATATATTTATTGGACAGTAGCCGCGATCCTACTGGATGATCTATTCCCCCGTTTGTGTTGCTTTTGTTATTCTCACACTTTATGAAGACAGTTTAAGCCTCGTTTTTATATAGTTTAAAGACCGACTAGTGATTTGAGTAGTTTTAGTACTTTGTTGACGTAGCAAAAAAACCAGTGGTGCTGCAACCTTTCTGGTCTGGGCCTCAGATTTATGTATCTGTTTCGTGTCATTTATTTTTCTTCTAATAGGCAGGTAGGTAATCGAACTTCTGTGTTTGACATACCCCGTAAACTTTTGGGTCAGAGGCATGTCGGTTTCTTCACGATGTTTTCTTTACGAACGAGTGTTAAACGTTCACATAGGTCCATTGGTGCATACCCAGGGTTCCAACCTACCAACGAAACGCTGTCGCACGCTGAAGCCATTAGACCAACACTGCTTAGTTATAGTTTATAATTTATGTGAATAAATGAAAGCATAATAATTATATTAGTTCGCATAACCGCCATGTTTTTTTTCCACAGATTACTATAAGACACTGTCAGAGCGAGATGGGTTTCTAAACGAAGGAACGAAAAGGTTTCAATATCTGTACGTTCATTTGTTTATTTTTCTTTAAATAAAGATTACGTGTCTTATATGATATGTCTTATAAACTATTATAACTACAAACTCTTTAAAAAGTTAATCGGTAGCCATATACGCAAATAGAGTTTTAAGAGATTACACTAAGCCTATTCATCCAGGTTTCAAGAAAATAGCGTATCAATTCATAAAGGCCATCAAAGCAGTCACGACCCTAGCATTGAGAGTGTCCATGAGCATTATGTATCACTTCTTTTTGACGGTATTATAAAAAAAACTTCATACATTCTTACTGTCAAAAATGTTACACATATTTACGCCTGTAAATTTAAATGTATAAAAAATTGCCATTTTACTAATACTGGTAAATAAAATACATTTTGTATTCATCGTGTATAAGGAATAAATCATATTAATATTTGAGCCATGGCTGACGCACAAACCGTGCCGGAAAAAGGAGAAAAAAATATTTGAGCCAGGCACAAGCATAGTGCAGCGAGGCGTAGACCATCCCTTATTTCAAGACAGTGTTGCCACCACTGTTTATTTGAATTTAATTTTAATCTCTGGCAACATTAAAGAAAGACTAGGAAAGTTATAATTTATTTTGATGATGTTTTATCACGTTCTTTCATTTAAAAGACTAGAAAAATATGATGCATTAATTTTATATTATGACAACCGTCTGTATAAATTAAAATGAATCTCAAAATATGTAAAGCGCAAAACTCTACGGCGGCTTGACCATTTCGATTTTTTTTTAAATTAATTGAACTCTGAGGAATGTTTTATGAAGAGAAATTTGAATTTTTCCAATTTACGGAGAAACCTAAAAACCGCAAGGGTAGCTATGAATACTGTTCCTAATCCTATTTCCCCGATTAAAACTTAACTAAAACACCCAATAGATACGGAGAAATACTGTTTTTCACAAAGGAAAACGTTACCTACGAGATTGTTTACACAAATACCTTCTACAATGTTTTTAACCAAAGCCAATCGAGCCAATAAAGAGAACAAGGTCTCAATCAGACGTATTCGGTCTCCAGAGACTGGAACAAGATAGATCGCGGTGTCAACACGAATTTGCATCCCTTGTTTGTCTCTTGGGCAGGGACGGAATAAAGATAAAAGTAAACAAGTGAAATCGGTCACCCAGGTAGTCCTTGTTTATGTTGCCCTGGTAATTTTAATTGAACAATTTAAGGCAGTATTTTTTTAATTTATTATTGCTTAATATAATATATAAGTACTAAAAGTTCAGAAAACACCAAAAACCATCAAGGGGTTTAAACTTACCTTTGTGCCTGAGGGCTACACCACAGTACAAGTTTGAAATTCCTTATAAACTAGAGACTAAAGAGAAAATTATACAATTAATACAAACAACGAAACGAAAACATTACAATGAACAGAAAAAAACAACGTTTTTAAAAAAGTTACATAAATTTAAGATATATGTAAAAATTACAAGAGATATTGTATAAAATTCTTGTTTGAATTCTCCGTTATGGCATGGCCGAATTTCATGAAATTTTTAGTACGTTTCTGTATCTGTACCACTAAAAGGTAAGGGTCCACCCTAAAATTATTTATAATTTTTGGTATTTATCTTCAAGATTATGTATTACCGTTATCTTGACCCTTATACCATGAACCCTCATTATTAATAGCGATATTAGTACTATAATAATATTTAAACAAAACAATTTTTGGTCAGCTAATGTATAAAATGATTAAAACATTTTTCGTGTTTATATATTTTTTTTAAATATATTCACAGTTCACTACGGCCCTGAACACCGCAATCTCATTTGAACAGTGCACCGAAAAACATCGCTGTAACACAATTATCCGGGTTTTCAACTGAGACGATTTTTCCAACGTGTTTTTCCTTCTGAATAGGAAATAGGATGTCAGACGAAAAATTGACAAAAATATGGCCTACGGAAATAGTGGGTTTTTGCGATAGGATCGCTAGATTTATATGTAAGGTTTTGTTTGTGGAGATTTTTCATTTGTTTGCATTTTTGCGTATTGAAATGATATAGCGGAGGGAGGCTTTTTCTGATTGGGAAATATTTTCTTTCTGTTTTAGTTGTGACCCACGGTGTGTATAAATACTCAATCAGTAACAGCAATATAAATTTAAACTAAATAATAATCACTTTTCTCTACTTTTTTATTGATAGTTAATTTTATTAACAAGAAGGTGATCAGCACGTGGAAAGACAACCCTTCACTTAACACGACTCTTATAAAAGAGGTAATAAGGATAAGGTAAGGAATAATGGAATAAACTAGATTTTCGAAGTTTTTGCTGTATACTTTACTAGTATGAAAACCCACGTACAACACCACTATGTGGAACCAGCTACGTGTCGAGGTATTCCCGACCCACTTAAGGTCCTTTATGAAAAGAGCGTACCAGCCGGCAGTCGACTTCTGGCATCTAGTCAGTTCTATAAAAAACTCATATCAACACCAAACGGTTGTAACATTTAATGTTTCTTCAACTCATTAGGGGCAACCAACAAAAACTGGACAAAAAAACGTTGCCGCGAGATGACAGATCCGATCCCAAATATTTCAGCAATCCACCAATATCCCGAAACAAGAGACCGAGTGTGATTTATGAACATCGTAAACCATTACAAATTGTTTTCGAAGACGTAAAATCGTTAATTAATTTTTTCATACATACCCGGAAATGGATGAGCACAGATTTGTGAAAGTTTTGACACGTATGAAATGATGAACGGATATTTAACAGTAATTGTAACGACTGGCTTACATTTGCAAATACGATTTCTGTTTCGATTGTAGCCGTAGTTACATCAGTGCGACGACAATACTAAAATGTATAGAGAGGAAATTGAAGGAAAATATTGTATTATAATACATATTTATTATAACTACTGCAAAAAAATATTCATCGTGGTAGTCTGATATTTTTTAAATTTGGTATAATTATTATTTTTATTATGTAATTAGCATTATTAATATTTTTTATTAATGAACTTTTACTACTCGCACCTCTGAATTTATATACAAATATTATATATATCTCGATGATATTATTATTGCTAGTAGATGGTATTTCCATCGCTAATAAAAACCAGTGGTGCTACAACCTTTAAGGTCCTCAGATTTCTGTATCTCATATTTTCTAATAGTCAAGTAGGTGTTCAGCCTTCTGTGACACACGCCGTCGACTTTTTGTGTCAGAGACATGGCGGTTTTCTTACGACAACGCTTTCCTTCACTGTACGGGTGAATGTTAAATAGACACACATGCACATAGACAGAAAGTCCATTTTTGCACTGCCGGGATTCGAACTTGTCGCAATCTTAATCCATTAGACGAACACTACTCAATAGCTAATAGACTGCTTATTATGTCTATATCTACCTCTACCTCATATCCTCTGTACAATACAATTTCAATTAGGTACTTAAAGTATCATAAACCCACCCGTGAGAATCAAGCTCCGAATTATAAGAATCACGCAACGAATCATACAGCATTTTAATGTCTTGATTCTTTGGAATCACGCTCGACACTGATTACTTTGATTACGACAAAAAGCTATCCGGAAGCTACAAATAATTATTATAACAATTATCACCCATCTGGTGTTTTCGTTACTTAAAAATGTTCACTTTGTAATTTCTATATTAAACGACTTTTACGGTGACGTTTAATAAATTACACTTATTACAACTATGATTTTATGATCCTGCGAGATTAACAAATAAATTTGGATTCAGATTTCTATATATTTTTCTTCATAGGGTAATAAGTACGGCACAGCATTCATTTGTGGGCCTCAGACGCGGTGGTTTCCTTCACTGTGAGATATAATTAATTGCGCACATAGGTAGAAACTTAGCTAGCAACCTGGATAGTCTCACAAATACTTTACACATCAAATACAATGACTATAATAGATAGAATAGACAACAATTTAACGAAATATCAAGTATCATATCAATTTTTCATCAACATGAAAAATTCCAGTACTAGACAAAACATTTTATGTACAGATAATTTTCAAATTTCGAATACGAATCATTGTGAATTCTCCGAATGACGTAGAGGTGTGAAGCGCACGCCCTCTGCGGGCGGCGTGAGACCACCCTGAATCGGCCACCGGCGACCTTTACTTTTTGCGTACCTATAAAAACCAATAGTCAATGACCGAATCTTTACTTTTTGTCATCAGTTCGACAATTTAAAAAGAGGTCACGAGATAATGATCTTGAGGCATACGTCAACAAAGTTTTCCATTTGAGTGTGGTCCAGTGCGCTGTCGACGCATGGTAGGCACGCGAGCAATGCAAGCTTTCTGCTTAATAAATGACCAGAGCGAGGTATTAGGCATTTCGAATATATCATTTATGTAAATTGTGACGAAGACATATCCATAGCTCGCTATTCGCTCCACACGACTTGCATTCCATACTGCATTTGTAAGGCTACAAACGAGATATCACAAGTTGGTTGGCCTATGTTTTGTTTTGAATTAAATTAATTTTTACATTGTATAAAGTGAAGTTATTAGTAACGAAAGTAAGGGAAGATATTCTTGTTAGTCTAAATATGTTGACATTTTCTTTAATTAATACATATAAATAATTTAAACTTTGTATATCTAAAATAGCTGTATGTTTTATATATGATGTTTGCTGTATAATATAAATACCAATAAAACGTGTTCTTACTTCTTAGCTAAGCAAAAACTAAAATTAAAAATCAATTCTGATTTTTAAACGACTTTCTCCACGGTATACGCGAACGAATGTAACGCCTTTTTCAAATAGCTAAAAATCCATTGTACATCATAAAGCCAGGTGTACTCTGGATGACTTTTAAATGTCTTAGAATGTTGTGGCTTTATGTCAATTGCTCTTGACGTTGCAAGTCTATTGTGCCAATTGTCATTGTCATTTGACATGTATTTGGTAACTCAATATAAACAAGATAGATCTCTCGCTGTGAACTATTTATAATGCTATTAAAACTTATTATTCAAACCTATTTATCATGCAATCCATCTTCTGTAGTGATTGTAAAGAATCTGCTCTTCCCTGTTTGTTAATAACTGTCATTTGTTTTGATGCAATTGAAAAAAAAATTGGAATCGCATAATAATTTGAATGTGATTAGATATAATATAGACTACAGTTATAAGGAATTTAAAATAAATACTACTATAACCACGTTGCTTACATCTAATTTATATCCTTTCATTTTCCCCTATCATTAGAACTTCTAGTCAACCTGAAGTGATTACGGAACAGTTCACATAACATCGACTGATTGACCAAGACACTTGTGGCTTCAGCATGTGGCTCTCATCCTTGGTCGTAGGGTCGATCCCCGGCTGTACCAATGGACTTTCTGTCTACGTAGACGCACATTTAACATTCGCTCGTAAAGGAAAACATCGCGAGGAAACCGGCTTGCCTTAGACGCAAAAAGTCGACGGCGTCTGTCCGGCACACGAGGCTAAGCACATACTTGCCTATAAGACAAATGATCGTGAAACAGATACAGAAATCTAAGGCTCAGACCTAAAAAAAGGTTGTAAAGCTACTGATTTATTCATTTATTACCCTCAGATTCATTGTAAATAGCGCTAATTGTGTCAAAAGCGTATTAGATTTCTCGCGTCTTGACCCTGAATTCAAGCCTCAGTCAACGACGGTCAAGTCTTGATAGCCCATACAAAAATTCATTTAAGAAGGTTTGCAAGTGTTTGGACACGACGTGCGTCATTAGTGTTCGCACCCCTGCGGTTTCAGATGACTTTTTCTTGCGCAGCACTTTGGTGGTCTAATTTTTTGCCGTTAATTGGTGACAATGGTGATCACAGAGTGAGATGCTTCCCTGACAGATGTTTTCTTGTGTACACATGCACATATTTAATGTCGCATTCTGTTGAGTGGGACGAAATGTATAGACGCTATATATATTTGATATTTACTGAGTTACAGTGGCCGTTAATAATAAACTCTAGTATTTAAAAATTAGACATAAAATTTAGTATTAACGGAACACACAAAATAATAATAATAAAAATAACGTAATAAATTTTAAGTGTGCCTGTGTGTGTGCGCTGTGGTTGTAACTGGCCCTGGCTCAGAAATATGCTGTGGAGCAGACGTGTTCCACAGCGCTGGTCATTCTGCCAGAAACCACAACGGTTAGTTTACGCCTCAAACGCAAAAAAAGAAAAATAATTTAATAATAATAATAGTAGAAAAAATAATAATCGTTAAAATTCACAGTGTAAATAAGTCTTGGAAGATTTGTGTGTAAAAGTATATAGTAAATAAAAAACAATAATTGGTAATAAAACTACTATAAGAAATAGATAAATAAATATTTTTGGGCGAATCTGGTTTTTAACCAGATTTCGTGGGATTTAGATTTATACAATAGGATTAGAAGTTAACAGGTAGATACCTATTATGTACTAGCTATAAGCCTTAAACTTCGGCAGGAAGACTGCGACCTCTTCTTCTTCTAACTGTCGTTAATATTCAATAATTGAACTTAAAACCATACTCTATTTACTTTCGAAAACCGAACGAAAATATGTCCGGTAGTTACTTAATATACCGAGTTTTAAAATGTGTAAGCATTTATATCATTGTAAAAGTTAACTAAACCTCTATATTTGTTACAACGTATCAGCCCTCAACCATTATTTCTCATCGCAAACACTCATCTCTCAATGATAACCAGAACACATAAACATCAAATTGAGAAATGTATTAATTTAAACCATTAATCAACGAGTTTATCCAAAAGTAGCTCAAAGATTCGGCCCATTACTGAGGCAAGTGCGCGGGCGCATCGCTCCTTTTAAGATAAGAGGGGCATATGCAGTTTTTCGTATATCTATATTTATATCAACTCGACGGCTACACTAGAGTTTAAAAAGGTTTTATAAATAACAACACTTGTAGAGGCACCCAATACTTTGACGATAATTTGGCTTTACTCAGTTACCTCAGCAATACATAATACGCAAACATATATAATAGTATTAATATATATTTAATTTAGGTTCTAGCTTTAACCTGAGACCTTTTCGGTCGAAGTATTCGTTTTAAGACCATATTTATAGATAATAGAGTATAGAATAGAAATAAATAGATGCGATGATATTAGAAACGAGGAAGGGGGTAGGGACGTTTGTATAAAGTGGAGTTCATGCTCTTAAATCTGAAGAAAATAACTCTCTAACAACTTTCTCATTCGAATAAAAACTATTTAGATGACATTAACGAGAGTGGTGCACTAATTCACATAAATATAAAGTTACGTATCTGATTAATTTATTATAAATTTTGTTGCAAACAGAACGTACAATCCTGCTCCTTAAATTCGAATTTTGTGTTAACAAATTAAAAACTCTTCAAACTTGTTTTTGTATAAATTGTCTCTAAAATCGATTAACTTTACGATCTAGCCGAACTTATGACTAATAAGTAATTAAAAATTACCTTAATTTACTAAAAAGTCTCTATTAAGGGGAAAACTCTCTCTAATAAATAGTTAGTAATTTAATAGGAGTGATATATCTATATTTTTATTATTGTATGTACTATTGTTATATCAAGCGATGAGTACAGATTTTATGTTGGGAATACAGACATTATCAAATGCTTTGATTCACTTGCCAAATGTTGTGAAGCATAAATATATTAACCTCTTGCCTGATAATAATTTGCTTTAATGTTCTCTACTGCATTATAAACGTAGTGTATTCGATTCTCGAGTGCACAAAATATTTTATAGAACTTTATGAAAAAAATATTGTTTATTGAAAGAAAAAAAACTTAACGTAATTTTTTTAAAAATGCACTAGCCCCAACACTAGGATTCCCTGTGTCGTGGGCAGGGTCTCTTCCATTTAGCTTACTTGACTTAATAATTTCTACATAAAACTTAAAATTTTATAATTAAACTACTTGTACCATACTTTTCGTTTCAGCATACGTTTTGAATCGTAACAACGTGGTTTATTATGAAATGGGCCTCAGAAGGAAAAACGTTTGGCGAAGAAAGTGCGTGTTTTGGGTAGCTTATATTATGTAGTTATTAAAGGTCGAATTTTTTTTACGATTTTTATATTTATACGCGCGATTTGTACTGGCTGAAACGCAAAACGTTTTGAGGAACCCAAAATGAATGACACCCAACACGATGTGTGACAGACAGAGAATTGATTGTCTATTTGCTAAAGAGAAATAAATGTCATACCACATTTGAGGTTTAAAGCACTTTCTACTACAGATAAAAACAACAATTAATTTATAACTACATTGTCACAAAGATCGGAAATATATACTATCTTATTTGTTGATCTTACAATAATTGTTAAATATATTGTAAATTTTTAACAAGTTTTAACCTTAAAAGAGTGTATAAAATTTTTTTTAAATAACAGGGGCAAAAATCATTCGACTTACACGATGTTAAGTGATACCGCGGCCCATGTACACTCACATTGCCAGAAGGCTCGCAAGTATGTTACCGGACTTTTAAGAATTGGTATGCTCTTTTCTTGAACCCTAAGTCGAATTGGTTTGGAAACACTTTAGTGGACAGCTGGTTACAGATAGTGCGTGGCAAAAACTGCCTTAAAACATTCAGTTGTGGAACGACGGACGTCAAGGTGATACGGGTAGAATTTTGTATTCTGCCTCGACGTCCGATAATGAAACTAAGTAAAATAAGTATGTATATTTGGTGTTACCGTAAATACAAGACAGTGTTGTCTATTTGTATAATTTTAACTAATTACGTCTAGGTACTCGTGCACAAAACACAATTCAAGTAATTGCCTTTACCGATACTATGTATATGAGAGCTATAGAAATGTTGTTTAAGAAATCTAAAAACTACATTTAAGGATAAACTTATAACTTTTTTTTAATTCAATTTGTTTTGATTTTAGAATACTTATTGTCTGAAACAATAATTGACACCTAAAAACCTAGTAAGCTACATAACGAGCCTTAAAAATATATTTTTGTTAAAAGCTATATCATATTAAACAAATATCCAGTCAAAAACGTTTAAAAGTACCGTAAAAGTTGATTATTCGCAATCAAGACTAATTACACGTACAGTGGTGTTGATGAAACCCTGTTTTTCCAGATTACGGCGCGTAAACGCAACGCCTCCAAAGTTAAATATATTGACAACTTTCCCACACTGCAAGGCCTAATTGTTTTAAACGCAAAGCTAATTATGTAGAGTGAAATGTTTAAACAGAGGTCTTAACACATAATTCTTTAAGTAAAGTACAATTTTTGAAAAAGGGTTTTTAAGCGAATAAGTACTGTTAAATAGAGAAATAAAAACTAAAATTGGAAGAATAATATAAAAGTATTTTCTCCAACTTCTATTTTGTTCCCTTTGGTGTAGAAACTCTTGGGCCGTGGGGTTCAAGTGCACGGGCGCTAATTAAAGATTTAAGCTTGCGCATGGTAGATAGTACCGGCGACCCGCAGAGCTGGTGCTTTCCTCGCTCAACGAATAATTATCGCAATACATTGAGGAAATGCTGCCAGCGTCAAAGGTACACACGGACCAAACTTTTTAAATTTGTTTTAATTTCCTTTACATTAATTTTTAATTATTTTTATTATTACTATGTAGGTTAAGAACATTATAAATACTGTATATTTGATTATTGTGACTAATAAATATAGTTAGTCTTAAATTGGAAGTGTAATATTATAATTATTTTTTGTAAAATTTATGTTTTGCCGTAATTGTCATGTATTTTAGAATAGATAGATAGTATCTTATCTTATAGAAAATGCATTATAAGTATATGATGTTAAATAATAAATAAAATGTCATACATTTAAAGAAGAAGGTTATGAGTTCGACGTATTCATTGTGTATAACATAGCACTACTAAAATAACCTAAAAGGATCCTTTATCTAACTAATTAACTAATATATCTTGAAGGCGAATAAAAACAAATGTAAAATATTGTTAATCAAATTTTGACTTTTTAGTGAAATTTCGAGTCGATTATATATATTAAACGAATTGTATGGCATGTTCGCAATTGTTAAGTTACAAATACGCAGACGGCGCTGATCAATTCTTTCATGCTATATTCGTTAGGTACGAGATGGTATTGAGTTGTTTTATCTTTTAAAGTGGCTAAAAGATTTACGCACGTATGATTAAATTTCGAACTCAGAGCTTTCATTTAAAATTCATAAATTAAGCAGTCTATGAAATGTATGCCCCATAATGAGAGGCTACAGGACACGGAACACGACATGAAAACTTGTGTGTGGCGTTGCAGTACAGCCAATTATGACTCCTATAAGCAGAAAGCACGATTTATTATTTTGCATACTGTTGTTCATTCTGCCATAATATTCCTAGTTACTTCCGATCAACATAATTTTAAATTTAGAATTTTGGCTGGTGCCATTTAATTCTGCCTCATGATTTCAGCTAATAGCCATTCACAGTATTGAAGCAGGCAGTAATAAAATCCGAGCTCGTAAACTGCCACTCGAAGCTACTGGCGCCCGCCGCCATCATCAAAGGCGGAAACCGACAAAGATGCCGCACTCCTGTCAACACCGTCACGCTGTTACGGCCAAGTTTAAATATCGAATATTAATATGTATTAGATTTACACAGTGGACCATAAAAATTGCAACCATAGTATTGCAAGGATAAGGAAATTTCCTGACGTAGGATTATCTTGTATGCGAAATTGTAATACCTTAATACTTTTAATGTATAAATGTGACATTATCTAATTCTTATATATTAATATACGTTTAATTAAATAACGTAAGGACACTTTAAACTTTGTGCACCAGTATCTTTTCAATTTTTTCAAACAAAAACAAACTATGTGTTCTGTAGTTTCTTATTTTTGTATGACTATATGTACTAATTTAATGGACAGGATACTATATCGAATCACATAATTAAATAAATATCTAAGGTACCTCTAACTTTACCTGTATTCTACGAGCTCGACATCTTTAAGAACGATTATCCAATTAAACCTCGTAAGTATGTATTACATAAACAAATAATCTAATTAAAAATCGTGATATAGTATCGGCGAGTATATATATCAATAACACCGCGGGAGTAATCTTAATCCAACTGGAACGATCCCAAAAACTGTGAGCGTCTTAAGATGGGAGACGTCGTTTTAATTGGTCGCATTATACTTGATCCCTATATTAATAGGTTGATTACTTGCGGGCCTGCGGTGGAGCGGCTTCAGACCGTCGGACGGTCTGGAACAGTGCATCCCTTGCAACTATGCGACAACGTTAAGAATATAAGTGCCAACCGCTATTCTACAACTCACGTTAGTAAATCTAATGAAGCTCTTTAAACTCGCAATTAGAAGGGATTCTGTTTAATGCTTCTCCGAGGCGAGCTGAAATATCAATATTGGATATATCAGGCAATAAATTTGCGAGTGTCTGCTGCTATCGCGTTCTCTGCCTGATGGTTTCGATCATTTGAAAGAAGTATGCAAAGTGCTTCTTTTGAAGGCGTATTTTATATTGATATTGTTTACCAAGCTGTATAGTGTGTATAGTCGTCGCTGTTAAGTTGTGTAGATTGTACCTGTACTTTGTTTAGTAATTTGTGTATGTACTTTGTATGGTAGACTCGATTAAGTTATCTTATAGTTCGTTGAACTCTGTTGACCAAGTGGCTTCAGCGTGTGACTCTCATCCCTAAGGCCGTAAGTTCGATCCGCGGCTGTGTACCAATGGACTTTTTTCTATGTGCGTATTTAACATTCGCTCGAACCTAAAAAAATCGACGGTGTGTCGCCGTCAGGCTGATCTTTCTATTAGCAAATGATCATGAAACAGATATATATATGTGAGGCCCAGACCTAAAAAGGTGGTAGAGCCTCTGATTTATTTTATTATTTTTTATAGTTTCGTTGTATATAGTCATAAATTTCTGTGATGCATAACCAATAAGTAATGATTCAGTAAGCTATTTATTTCAGGAACCGTCTGCAGGGCAACACGTGTATTGAGTCAGCGAGGTAAGTGCTGCCCACAATTAAGATAACACCGATGAAGACACACTGAAGTGTTTTCTAATTATGTTCCCCATCAATCACGGCTCAGCCAGTCTCGACCAGATCGCCAATCAAGTAATTGCATCGCGTGCATCCGCTTTTCGGCCCTCGATAATAAAAGGCATTTTATTGGCCCTAATGAATTCTCTAGGGCCAAACGCTACCTCAGCCTGCGATTAACATATTCCATTGTAATCAATTAAACTGACCGTTTGTTTATTAATATTGAACGATAATGGAATGCTGATACCGTTGAGTGCACGTTGATTGCCTCAAAAACACGCGATGTATGAGTCAACTATCCAGAGGTATGTCGTGATGTGGCATAACGAAATAGATTTCCATTTGTAGTATGCGTTAACCCGTAAAAAATAGGTGATGTTAATCGGACATCGAGCTGACGGCAGCGGCTTGACGGGCTCACACGAAAAACGACGGCAATGTGATCGATTGTTAAAAAAAATGCATTAACACGTTTCGAAGATCTTGATACTAACAAAACATGCGTTATTTAAATTTTCAAAATATACAGTAGTTGGTAGATATTGCAATGAACTCTTTTTAAATAAAAAATCTGTGAAGCAACTTAAAGATATTTTTATTTTTATAACTTGTATTTGTCTTATGTTTTTTTTAATAAATGAATAGGATATCTTGATGAAGAGTCGCGTTAAATGTCATCCTCTGTCACGGCTACCACGAGATTTTTTTAAATCTATGTTGCGTCGAATCTTGACAAATATTTATTTTTCTTTTTCTTCATTGTGGCCAGGATTTAATAATAATTAATAGTCATTGTTGTTTGAACAATCAATTTTCTATCAATCTAACATCATTCTACGGAGATTTGAATTTCGAATCTATCATTCGTAAATCATGATCAGCCGATGATCGGACGTGATGCGACGTCAGATTACAATGCTCCTAGCTTTCTGCGGACCATAGACGATTATAGCAGGCTGAATAACAAAACTCACATCTTTGTTTATGGTAAAATGAACTCTAATACAACACAATAAGAAAACTATTTCAATATTCGATATGGTAGTTATACTGAATTATTTCTGCCATCAGAGCTCATTGTCCCTCTTTGTAATTTGTGATTGCCGCCGAGATGCCTGGATGACTTGCGGGTGCGCATCAGTGGCCCAATCAACTCGACTTTTAACAACTTCTATCGCTTTACAACGAACAATGTAACAACGAAATCTCCACCACACTGCGCATTCATTGCTGGGCAGAAACGAAACAGTAACATTTGAAATCACAAAAAAGGAAATGTATTAAAAATAATTCGATAATTTAAAAACAGAATGTCTCAAGAGACAAATATTGTTAGAATTCGTTTAGCCCTATCAGTTATTTATCAATTACCGGGCAAAGTTTTATTTTATTGACCACTTAACCATGAAAAACGCTACGTCATTGTTTTATTTGTATTTGTAATATTGGGTTGGATATCAATTTCTTTGCCATAAATAATAAACGCTAGTTTGTGCTTTATTAGTATGTTTGAACACTTATATTGTACCCGGACATTATTCTGTTATACATATTATATATTTAATCATATTGAAATTATTTAAAAACAACTATAATCCTCAAAAAATATCTATAATCCTCCAAGTTTTGTGATACCTGGTCGGTCCATTGTGTTGAGCATCTCTTTTTCTTCATTTTCCTGCTTATTAAAGTTTTTCATGACGTTTCCGGGTAATGTGACCGAAATATTGCAATACTCTCTGAAGACAGATACTTGAAAGCCTGCAGTTCCTTTAGACTTGAATATATCCAGGGAATACACAGCATACATCGACACACGTTAACTATAATAGTCACAATCAAACATAAATTATTAAATACAAAATATTGAATCTTTAGGAAGTCGAAAAAAAAGTAAAAATTATCATAAAAACTGTGTATAATCCGTCATGGAGCGACAGGCGGTTTTGTCACAATTACAAAGACTACCGAACAATTGATACCGGGGGACCACCAGTACCAGTTATTAAAAGCTTAACCGTGATATTAATAGGTTATAATACGATTAAACTGATCGAAATGCCTTTAAATATTTAAAATTATTTATAAAACAATTGCAGTTTTGCGTATTAAATTTGTTTGTGACTGAAAAATAAAAGTATATCTATAAAATATATCTAAATACGAGGTAGTGATGGTAGATTTACCGGCGACAAAGCTTTAAAACACTCCTTGCCAAATGCCCCATTTCTTACATAAAACCCGTCATAAAGAGTAAAACAATAGAAAAGTGGGGATGGACATTAAAACAGCATATAATATAATTAAAACTAGAAGACCTACTGCACGAATAGTCCATGACTGGCACTGATTTAGACTTTGGGCTTCGGCAACATGCTACAGCGATAACAACACTGAAGAAATATTGCTGCGTGCTGCTGGACTATCCGGCGTATATCCAGGTCCGAACTAGAGCAGAAAACAAACGTGGCTCTGACAAAGCATAATACACCCCGAACACAGAATTTACTCGGAGAATCTATGCGAACGGATAGTTCCGCAACTTCAAGTAAGAAATAAAAATGAAACAGTGTTGCAGACTGTGACACCGCAGATACAGCATGAAATATAGTCCCAGCAAATAAAAGTACATACATGTCTATAATAAAGGTGGAAAGTGTCTATAAGTAAAGTAAATAAAAAAGAAAGAGGTATTGGAATTATTTATTCTTGTACTACGACTTCTGGTCTTGTTCAGTTGATATGAACCTCTCTCTCTCTCAGTCATAAACGTTAGTATCTTGTATACAATTTGTAGTTTAGAGATTGTATAGTGCCCTCCCTCTAAAATGAAAGCCCTGGATTGGATTAGCCAAGAAATCAATCTTTGTTTCAGTTTGGAAATCGAAAAAGCTGTATAAAGAATTGTGTGTATTCCAGATTAATGGGACAATTACCGTAGATTTTGTGACATCACTCTGAATAAAAACATGATTAGAATTGGGCGTATTCAAAAGTGGTTCTATATTTAAATAACAAAAACTAATGTTACTATGTGAACTACTGTGAAATAAAATCAAATTTTCTATGTTCCAGATTTAAAACACACCCCATTCTTAATAATATATTATAAAACACCTTGCAATTCAACGTCGAATCGATTTATAGGTTGTCCATCAATGTCACGCTTGCCAGCCTCAGACTTATCATAAAATATAATGAATCGCCAAGAAAACGCTTAAAAAGTTGCCATCTTTTACAAAATTGACATCTGGGCTGGGGAATATCGAAAGGTTATTTTAAAAAGAGGCACCTGGTGTAAACAACGAAATTAGACCTCACAAAATGTTCATAAATGTACATATTTTAAAGTTATTTTATTTTAAAGAAGTTTGTTGGTGGTGGTAATATACAAGACAGTCTATCTGTACACCAGAGGAGAAATACACTAGATTTTATCCATTTGTTTAAGTGTAAGATTCAGAGTCCATACTTAGCCCATACGTTGTATCCATTGTTAACATAAAACCCCTATCTTAAGAATGTACGTATTGTGAATGGATTCTACGTGAAAATACATTATGAGGAAACCGGCATATTTAAGACGACACGAAACCTGACATATGTTGGAAACTGCCTGATCATCTACTGGTCTACAAAAGGAAATTATAAAAAAACAGAAGCAAGATGCATGCAGTTCTTCAAAAAACGCCAGTAGTGCTACAACCGTTGGTCTAAGCTTTAGATGTCTGTATCTGATTCGAGGAAATTTTATTTTTCTTAGTAAGAAAGTAAGGAGCTAAACACTGCTTGTAGTTCTTTTATACCTAGGTCAAAACCAAGGTACGGTTTATTATGAAAAACCGTCTAACCGACTTCAAACCCCCAAAATTGTAGTCGTTACATTATTATAATACTAATTCTCATACCCTTGCATAGAAATATTCTATTAACTTTTATTTTATATACTTTTGTTTTATTAATTTTTAATATATTTGCATTTAGTAATTAAGTATTAAGAAAATAGCGGGTTCAACATGGACTCGCGCTGCAAAAATGAGAAAAGACTGGAGAGCTTTAGAGGAGGCCTTTGTTGGAAGACAAGTTGTAACCGAACACCGTTTGCCGATAATCAATAGATATTAAAATTGTTAGTATATTAGTTAAACTCTAGTTAATAGTCAAAATGTGTTTTTTGGTCATAAGTAAATTAATTTTAGGCGATGTTAACGAAACTACTCTGTGTAAAACTTGGTTACAACAATAAAGGCTTTTTATTTTATTTATTTATTAAAACATTTGGTAACAGTTTTAAATGTCGTCGCACTTATTTGATGATACTAACTATGCAGGAGTCTCGGGGGACCTTCATTGGAACACCTCCAAGTGATTTTTGCTACAGGAAACGCGTCTAAGTATTTTTTTTTAATTTAAAGTTTTGTGCAATGTATTGAAATTTGTAAACAATCCGCCATTTTCTACTTTTCTATTGGTTATAAGAGATGTGACATTCACTTTAAAAAATCGTGTTTTTAATTTATCGATTGTTAATAATCGTTTCTTTTTTATTTATCGATTTTTTCCACATTTTTTAAATTTAAAGTTATAGAATAAGCAAAAATCACTTGGAGGTGTTCCAATGAAGTTCCCCTGAGACTCCTAAATAGTTAGTATCATAAAAAAAAGTGCGACGGTATTCAAAACCCAACCCAAACATTTATTATAAATAAGTTTAATTCTCTCTACACTAGCAGAAATATTAAACTACGTTTAAAATAACAAAAGTGTCCATGACAATATTAACAAACTTATACTCTTTTGTCATCTAAAAAGGAATCTGCGGCTTTATTGTCCGTTCCACCAAATATTCATTGAAAGAAAGTGTCAGTCAAATGTCAAAATATTACCTAACTATGAAATTTTTGCCTAATTCCCCATAACAAGGAACACAATGGGACCCTCCACAATTCCTCACGATTTTACAAAAAAATACTAAATGCGAATCGAGCTAAACAGCTGAGCGGCTAGTAGTTTCATAGAGTCAAAAACAATCGCGTATTTTGTTAGCTATAGTATTCTGTGTAAAGCTAACGGTTTCTTCAGAGATATTGGGGGCCGTTCAAGTATTACGTAAGCACTACCGGTGGGAGGGTTTTTTTTTTATTTTCTTATTTGATGATTACGTAATACTTGACCGGCAAACTTCTTGAGTATTAAACAAGGGAGTGGGGGAAAGTTTTCGCATCGTACACAAACGCGGGACACAAACGTGAACTGATTTACCAATCACGCGATCGACACGTCACTCTCCCGCGCACCACCGCAGGCCAGTGATACCTAAAAATCGCTTCTGCGCAGGAAAGGACATTTGTTCAAGATGGTTGCCGGTATTTGTAAATTAACGTAACGTAGCGTATTTGTAGCAATAAACAAATGACTAATTCACAACAAAATAATCGAGACAAAACAAAACTATCAAGTTACCGTAGTAGATAACTAAACGACATTGCGTTATAGCAGATGTCAATAACAGAATATAAAAAAAACAATGTCTAAATAGTCCCATGTTATTAGGATCTGCCGCACACGCACAGTATGCCGGCGGCATTCTAAATTATAGACAAAACTTGAAGATGTATTATTTTTTCAACGCGCCCGGGTGAGAAGTGCGTGATTGGTGGCCGGCTCGTGATTACAGAGAACTCAACCACTTATAACCATTATTTAGACCGTAATAAAGTGCTAGTAAAATAATTGTTCCCACCCAAGTAAAAATTCTATTTTCAAAAATTTATCAAGTGTTGATTAGTTTATATATATTCCTCATGTGTTTGTATTGTTTAAGAAAGAAAAAAAAATACTATGTCGTCAGTTTACGCAAGTAGGTACTACTTAATATGGTAATTGTTTAACGGCTATAATAGCGAATTTTTTTTTTATAAATTATTGTTTGCATTTAAATTATTAGGCTAGTAAACCTTTTCCTAGAAAAGCGGTGCCGTTAACTAACGGCCGTCATTTTACGGTTGTTAATAACAGGCATCTTTACTTTTTAACATGATGCTAAAAAATACAATCATTTTCGCTCGTCCAAGTCACGTTTCCACTCATTGTATTAATTAAATATGGGCTACACGCGAAAAACGTTGGACTAATGTTTATCACCGCTATGACGGACGTCATCCAAATGACAGCACCGCTATTTGACGTTACGGTGACACTCAACGTTCTCTCGAAAACCTACTGCGATGTTATTTATAGACAACGTATGGGCGACGTCACCCAACGTTACATTATGGCCGTTAGATAACGGCACCGCTTTTCTAGAAAACCGAAACCTAAGCTTAAGAAGATGTGAAAACATTTTACTAGACTAATAATATCTAATACCCGAACAACAGATTATATCAATAATACTATAAATTTGTTCTTATATCTGTTAAAGATGTTTTATTCAAAAGTATCAACAAATAATAAAAATATAAATTCTAAGACATTAATATAGATTACGTGTGAATTATTTAATCAATATTCGTTATTATATTAATTTTATTATCGTAATTTAATGAAGAGGAGGTGAAATAGTAGGTAATTATAAAAAATAGAAATACTTTTAGAGGCTAATGAAGGCAATTGTTTTAATATTAGTCTTAATTATACATGACAATACTCAAATTTACTAAACCGTTTTAACAATTATTATAGTTTCATTAAGATGACAACATGATTAAAGTAGACTTTAGAAATATTGATACACATGTTTTTTTACTATTATTATTTTTTATTGTAAGCCTTTCCTGAAAATACTAGGTATCCATGTAACATTTATATATTTAAGATTTTTGTATGTAATATAACAAATTAGGGTTAATATGAACAGGAACTGAAATTTGGTATTGTACATTCATAACATATTATATTGTATCTTTATCGATTTATACATCCTCCTTATTCAAAAATAATAAATTGATTTTCACACTTCAGATAAAATGTGGTAAATATGCAAATTCTAATGCTGATCGCGAGTAATAAGGTAATTTAATATGATTATAGGACGGCGCGCCGATAGCACATTTGAAAAAGGCCGCTGGCACGTCTGAGATCATCGCGGTAGTTAAGTTTTTTAAAATAACAATCTGTAACAATGTATCATAAAAAATCTAATCGTAAATGGATAATGCAAAAACAGTGGTTGATATTTGTGAACAAGCTCGCAAATACCAACAAGATTACAACTTCATTATTTGCGGCATACACTGAAGTAAATCCGAACTAATTCGAATTAGGGTCCTTCAAGAAAAGAGCGTACCAATCCCAGAAAAGGCCGGCAACGGACTCGCGAGCCCACGGGCCTTCAACATCAGGTGAGCCTGCCCGTTTATTTCTTCTTCTATACAAAAATATGTTCTTTCGCGATTACTGCATAATTAATTTTTAACATTTTATTATTGTTATATTTGTATAAAGTAGGCAATTAATTTAATTTCACCATATTAAGTGAGAAATAAATTTGATTACATTTTTTCTATTAGGTATATGTGTATTACAAAATGTATAGAAATATTACAAAATTATTGTATTATTTCAATTTTATTTTTTTAATAAATATCTCAGATTTAACTATCTCAAATATTACATGTAAAATAATAAATTCTACCTTATTTAAACGTAGTGTACCGGAACAATGAGAAGAAACCAATCAATAACAAATCGTAGAAACAGTTAAAAATTAATTTTGACATTAATACGTGTTTGTAACATACGCGGCGTTGTTGATTACAGGGCGGGCGGTAATCGGCCCGGTCCCTATACTCAGTTTAATGGTCTCGCAATTTCACTCGAAATAACAAAAAAAGTCGAATCCTTAAATGAGAATTGGCGACGTGAGCCACGAGCAAACGCTAACCTGTTACTGTCTAGTGTTCTAAAAATATTACTAAATAAAATGTTTTTATGCGAAAAATACAGCGTTTATTATTTTATCTATGCAAGAAGAATTTAATAAAAACACAGTGTTGTCTGTGTTAATTGGTTTTTAAATTAAATATCTGACACGTGCGAATTGTCCAAATAACCTTCAAATGTCATATGTCAAAAACCTTAAATGCGTACCTATATAAAAATTCATTAAATGCACTACTGGCGTTCAAACTCACCTCGGAGTACAGATTGCATCCTTGACCAGGAAATTTACACGGTAACGGTTTTGAATACCATCGCACTTTTTTGACGATACTAATTATTTAGGAGTCTCGGAGGACCTTCATTGGAACACCTCCAAGTGAGTTTTGCTCCGGAAACGCGTCAAAAAAAACGTTTTTTTTTTTTTTTTTTTCACCTGGGGAAACCCGATTACGGGCCCCCGCGCCTGGGCAAGTGTGATTGGCGCGGGGAGTGTGGGGATCAAGGTCGTAAAATGCGATGGTCCCCATACCCACTAAAACCACCAGGGCCCAATACATAGCCATAGCACGTGTAGAGCAGTAAACAAAAGCAAAATAAGCAATATAGCAAAATAAAAAATCGGTCAGTCAGTGTTTAATTTATAGACATATTTGACAGCTTTAATTAGCTCCAAAAATGGGTCTTTTTTATGTTTTGTATTGTTTCGCCGCCACAAATATTCATAGACATGATCTGAAAAATTTTCAGAGTTATTATAATTATCCTTTTTAAAAAATCTTTTTACTGCCCTCCACTGTGACTCAATCCTTTGCGTATGGGTTCCATCTTCAGCCACAAACGGGTTTTCAGGGTCTGAATGATTCACTTTTTTGATGTATGTACCCATGGTCTGCCAGACAATCGTATGCTTTCCAGAAGTCAGTATGAATGATAGTACCAACTTCAACATGTTTTTGAATGAGAGGAAGTAATATATCAGCTGATCGAATATTATTTGGGCACACTTCCAATCTTAGGTCTTCAGATTTGTCTTCGATCATACCAAGGACCCAATAGCCCTCAATATGTCGTCCTACAACAATTAAAGAATTAGTTAATAAGCTTAATGAGTTAAATAAATTTTGTAGATGTGATAATAATAGGGTTATTGGACAGCTCTGGTTTTTAAATTACACTCTAGGAGTAAAACAGACTAATAACACATATAGTAAATATTAATTAATAGTGCTATAAAATAATTACCTCGATTATATTTTCTTTTCCCAAATTTAGATTCATCAATCTGGACTATCTTCCCTGGGCCACCAATCTTTCCTACCGCTTGAGTTTTATCCATTTGATATATAACTATAGTTTCCCTACAATAACTATACCAATCACATATAGTAACTCGGCTTAAGGATTTAAGTCTATCATCTTTATATGGATCTTCACGCATGGTTGTAAGATAGCTCCAATTTTGCGAAAACGCATATAATAAATAGAAAACATGAACTAATTCTATTTTAATATTTTCGAAAAATGTTCCTTTATTTCTAGGAACTTTAGTTTTTGATCTGCAATTTCCTTTCGTGCAACACCATGAACCAAATGTTTTATTCGTCGATTTAGCAATTTTCATGGGTTTACGATGTGTACTACATTGCTTTTGAGAATGCACTAAACCATTTTCTTCAGCGAATGCCACACACTGCTCATTGGTACCTAATTTTTTATATAATCTAATCAGATTCCACAATGAGACCACTTCCTCACTATTCAAGTCACGATTCACAACGGACCCATCGTCCTCAAAATCATTTTCACGAGTAGAACTTGTAGACGCCATCACTATAAATCTGAAAATGATCGCGAGAAATCAGTGTTGATTATGTATGTAAAGCCAAGTTTCAAAAAATGCAAATAAAATAACGCACTTTCACGTGAAAATAAAAAAGAAACGGATTTATAAAGTAAACTTTGCACTGTAAAACTAATTACCGCTAGTCTAGCATAAACCACATTCAAAATGGCCGATTAAGTTTATAAAATTAATAGGGATGTGAAAAATAATCGATTTTTTTTAAAGTGAAAATCGATTTTTGTATTCGATTTTAATATTAAAAATAATTGAAAATTCGGCGACCAAATATTCATATACTAACTCTAACCTAACCAATCTAAATAATATTTGTTTTTGTGGACAGCTCCGATCTAAATAGAAATTGTTTATTCAAGCCTCGGCTTCTCGGCGTCCTGGTCGCCTTCGGCGACCAAATATTCATATACTAACTCTAACCTAACCAATCTAAATAATATTTGTTTTTGTGGACAGCTCCGATCTAAATAGTAAGTGTTTATTCAAGCCTCGGCTTCTCGGCGTCCTGGTCGCCTTCGGCGACCAAATATTCATATACTAACTCTAACCTAACCAATCTAAATAATATTTTTTTTTGTGGACAGCTCCGATCTAAATAGTAATTGTTTATTCAAGCCTCGGCTTCTCGGCGTCCTGGTCGCCTTCGGCGACCAAATATTCATATACTAACTCTAACCTAACCAATCTAAATAATATTTGTTTTTGTGGACAGCTCCGATCTAAATAGTAAGTGTTTATTCAAGCCTCGGCTTCTCGGCGTCATGGTCGCCTTCGGCGACCAAATATTCATATACTAACTCTAACCTAACCAATCTAAATAATATTTGTTTTTGTGGACAGCTCCGATCTAAATAGTAATTGTTTATTCAAGCCTCGGCTTCTCGGCGTCCTGGTCGCCTTCGGCGACCAAATATTCATATACTAACTCTAACCTAACCAATCTAAATAATATTTTTTTTTGTGGACAGCTCCGATCTAAATAGTAATTGTTTATTCAAGCCTCGGCTTCTCGGCGTCCTGGTCGCCTTCGGCGACCAAATATTCATATACTAACTCTAACCTAACCAATCTAAATAATATTTGTTTTTGTGGACAGCTCCGATCTAAATAGTAAGTGTTTATTCAAGCCTCGGCTTCTCGGCGTCCTGGTCGCCTTCGGCGACCAAATATTCATATACTAACTCTAACCTAACCAATCTAAATAATATTTGTTTTTGTGGACAGCTCCGATCTAAATAGTAATTGTTTATTCAAGCCTCGGCTTCTCGGCGTCCTGGTCGCCTTCGGCGACCAAATATTCATATACTAACTCTAACCTAACCAATCTAAATAAAATTTTTTTTGTGGACAGCTCCGGCGCTACGGGAAATGCAGCCCCTCCACCCTTGCGTACCAAAGCACAGGCATTTTATTCAAGCCTCCGCAACCTCGGCTTTTTGGTCGCCTTCGGCGACCAGCCTCAGCCGCTACAGCTTTCATAATGCCTGTGCTTTGTTACAGCGGGTGGGGGCTGCTCTTCCTCCGCGCCTCCGATTATTTATATACACTCTAGGGGTAAGACAGACAAGACCACGTGGATAGTGGGGTGCTCTGATTCGGTTTTGGGTACTTTTTGGATATTAAAGTAAACACTTTATTCTAGTAAAAATTAAATAATATAGAAAGTTGCAAACAATGAAATACAAGTACTAATTAGAAAATACAGACGAGTAGGTATCGATAATTTCAAAAAATTTCGGAACCCTATAATCTATCAACACGAAATTAGGTTAATTTCAATGTTGATTATTCTATAACTTTAAATTTCAAAAATGAGGAAATAATCGATAAATAAATAAAACGATTATTAACAATCGATAAATTAAAAACACGATTTTTTTAAGTGAACGTCACATCACTTATAACCAATAGAAAAGTAGAAAATGGCGGATTGTTTACAAATTTTAATACATTACACAAAACTTTAAATTTTTTATAAAAATATTAAGACGCGTTTCCGGAGCAAAACTCACTTGGAGGTGTTCCAATGAAGGTCCCCCGGACACTCCTAGATAATTAGTATCGTCAAAAACGTGAGGTGGTATTTAACACCCAACCCAATTTACACTGCTCTGTGTCATAGAAAATTAGCATTAAACAAATATTATAAAATATAACCTCCGTTGTGAACCTCATACACCGAATCACGTTTAATTAACGTAAAGTTTATTATTAATTGCAACACATAAACACATTCGCACACTTAAGAAATCTACAAGCATAAGAAATGATTCGATAAACAACTATTATTTAGAGTGTTAATCTCAAACTCAAATTATATTCATATAGGTAAACGAGTACACTTATGAATGTCAGAGAAGAAGTTAAAGTAATTGTAAATTGTTATTGTTGTTCTGTTATATTGTGCATACTCGGCGTAATGAAGACCGTGGGACACTTTAGCATAACTCACTTAGAATATATATACATAATATATAATCTATACAAAGTTTGTAATTAAATTATTATTTTTATTTTTATTAAAATAGTTATTATAACTTGTTTTTTTTAGACCTCCGGCGGCAACCAACAAAATTAGAGGATAATAAACCTGTATCTATCTATATTTATCAACATGAAGACCTATGACTTCAAATATATATAAAGATAATATATAAAATTATAGAACGCAGAACAAACCTTAACGCTTATCTGTTGTAACAAGTTGCACGATATCTTGGGTATATAGTGGTCGCGTTATATTGCCCGGGGACCATCTGATATGGCTTGAATATGATGACAGTTCGCAACAGTACAGTCTACATAGCAACAAAGCCTTTAATATCTGTAATAGGACATAACCCATTTATAACTAGCCGAACTTAATACAGTTTAAAGGAAGAAAGATATATTTATATTTATTTTATTACAATTTTAATAAATGTTTCTAGTCATTTATTGATCAGAAAATAAGTTGTAGGATGTTATTGATTAATCATTGTTATGTTTCTTGGTTTATTTTTCATGTGGAACCAGCTGAACACTGAAGTATTTCCGAATTCGACTTGGGGTCCTTGAACAAAAGGGCGTACCAATGTTTAAACGGCCGGCAACGCACTTGCGAGCTTCTGGCAACGTGAGTGTCCATGGGTATCACTTAATATCAGATTTAATATCAGAGCCTCCTGCCCGTTTGCCTCCTATACAATTAAAAAAATTATGAGATTCGCACTTTTGCACTTTATTATTATTTTTATATGTTTTCCATTTAGAGTAGATAAGCTTAATATCGTCCGTTAGACTACGTAATGTTTTGATTATAATTTAAAAAAAAATTATATTGTGCAGATTCTAAATAAAGTGTAAATAAATATTCGTTCGTGTTTACAATTTATAACGTAAAAATACGTTTTATATTAACGTTTATTAATAAAATTCTAATTTTGAATTTTAATACAATAAACACGACTGTGGTGTTTTAAAAATAAAACAAACATTAAGAAAAGGAAGAACAGAAAAACCTGCTTTCGTAGCGTAACCAAAACAGATGGATTTAGCGAGGGGAGATTGGGGTGTTTTGAAAGGGTGAAACGAGATTGCCAGTGGCCGTCTGATACCGGCTAATACGACAACAATTCGCAGCCTCCAGGCTTCCTGAAAAAACACACGCGATTTTAATTCCATTTTGAAGTGAAAAGTTAAAAGCTAAAAATTAAATTGTTGTAATCAACGTACCATAAAATCCTGAAATTATAATCTTAGTAATCTTCAAACCTAGATGATTTCTATTGGTATGTTCTATAAGCCGTATTTAGTATTGTTTTCTTTGTTGAGAATCGAGATGGATGGTCATCTTTAGATATAATAAAATTAATATGGCTATTTTAAAAGACAACAGAAAATATATGTTGATTAGTCAAGTCTAATATGTGGAAGCAAGTGTAGTTAGATTTTGTCACTCATTTATATCGCAATTTGAACCGCGCTTCATTTATTTCATACCGTAGATTCTAGACATAATATTTCCTAAACCAGGCAGATGCTTATCAAAATGTTAATAACAGAAGTATCTGCTAACGTACATCATCAAACAATAATTTCGAAAAGGGTAATTATCATTAGGGGGCAAGGGAGTCGCCCCCCGGGACTCCCGTCGGCAAGAGACAGTTACACATTACGCAATAAAGAGCCGTTCTCGGCAAAGGAAGTGTGAAAATGAACAACATCAAGGGGTTATCTTGAATTACTCACTAAAAACTTATTGCGTCTGGGGTGAAAGGGGGTAGGATTTGCGAACAGATAAGGGTATTGGGATCGCGACGTTCTCATCCAATTATACGGTCGAGCGAGCACGCAGCGGAGATAAAAAGCGAAGTTGCCTCTCCGCGGGGATTGTCGCTCTAACCTTTTCACCTACGACCTAATTTACTTTTTCACACAAATTAAACATAGCCTAATATATAACGTCTGTGTATTTGTATTGCCTCAAAAATTGTATTTACCAATAAATAGCTTTGGTAGATTTTTTATTTTTGGCGCGTTAGCTTTTCAACAAACCCTCAGTTCTGGAACGACGTCCAATAATGAAACTGAAATTAAATAGATTTATGAAGTGCAAGAACGTATCTCAAAGCTGCATGGGAACTAACTACTAATCCCGTAAACATCCTTAAACTAACTCCGTCTCTATCAAAGTCATAAAACACTTTAATTCAGGAAATGTTAAGTCAATTCCAAGATTTCGTAGGAAGCAATTTAACCCAAAGTGTTTAGGGAATTGTCGTGCACGCAACCGAGACCGCGCCTTGATTCAATTAGGTAGCCACGAGAGAACATATCTGACGCCTACCTTCTGCCGAATCATTACTATGTTAACAATACTGCTATAAATAAATGCCAAAGTTAAAGTTAAAGTTCTTAATATTTTAAACTCAGACCGATTTTAGATCTCTTTCAACTTGTTCTGTATAAAAGTGGAAAGCAAGCATTATTGCTTTTTTAAGTCGCATTATTATTTTAGTCGCAAAATTATAATTATATTACTTAGTTTTCTAAAACAGAAAGATACATTTATTATATAAGGCTTCGAACCGACTCTCATCCCTGAGGTCGCATGTTCGATCTCCGGCACCAATGAACTCTCTGTCTTTGTGCACATTTAAGACTCGCGTAAAACTATTATATGGCGTGTGTCAGGCACAGCTGATCACCTTTTTGCCTATCAGAAAAAACAAATGATCACGAAACAGATACAGAAATCTGAGGCCCAGATCTAAAAGGTTGTAACGCCAGTGGTTTTTTTTTTAATTTACAATATATTTATTTTATATTTACTAAAGTTTCGATATTCACACTAAAGGTTTAAGATTGTGTGTTACTGTTTAACATTTCCGAATCTACCTGCCTAAAGAATATCCACACAACGTGTTAAATTATTCACCCGCTTTGCAATACGACGACGTACAAAGTCTCCGAGTCACGGTAAAACTTATGAATTTCGGATAGTTCGCGATATCCAAAATCCTTAGGTAAATAGTACTGTGACCCAATAAATAACAATGACGTTTTGTTTTCGGTAAGCCCCACCCTCTGTCACAGAACCCAATCCAGCAGCGTGACCGCCCGTATGTAAATAGTTTACCAAAAGTCGCCGCTCGTCCATCACGCGTTGTCCCATAAATTATGCCGCGGCGAATCCGCGGTCGAATCATTGTTTGACTTTTATCTTATTACGTATATCTCCCGATTTTGTTCGCGTCATATTTCTTCTGACTTATCGGCTTTTATCTATCGTTTTGTGGCAAGTCGCGCTATCGATCACTCGATCCCCGACGGGCCGACAAATGTCTCTGTATGTTTTGAGTGGATTAGGCAAACTGTCGGTGTCCGGCGGTCACCGGTGACTAATGCGCTCCGGAGCTTATTTGGATCGCGCACCGACTTATTGTCGCTTATCTGATGATGCGTCCGCGCCGGTGGGTCGCGGCGGGCGCCTGCCGCGTTCCTCCATCCACACGGATCACTCCCCGATGACTAATGATCCTTCTACTGAAATATCTTAGAAATATTCCCACTGATAGCTGCAATAACTTAAGTCACGCTCGTGACTCCCAAGGAATGACGTTTGATTTAGTATGTAAATAGCAAGCGATTTTACGTCGCGCTTTGTATTTTTATTTGCATAGGTCAAATGGCCCGACCTTATACGTTGATCTATTATCGACATTAGTCAGTATTGAATAAAAAATCGATAAATAAAATATAATAGTAATGCGTAACATAAGCACGGTAGTCGAACTCAACTTGGCCACCGTCATTCGATACAGACGACACCGAAATCCGAGTTAAATTAATGAAAACATCTATAAATACTCATAAGGTGAACCTTCTTGTGAATGAAATTCCAACCTGTACGGTTTCGAATCCTTTTTTATGACTGTCATAAATAAACCGACCAATTTCCAGCGAGTGTCACAGAGCGGATAAAGGAATCATTTTTATAATATCCTCAGCGCTTAACAAGGGTACAAATAATGCCCACGCGTATTCACGCTACCATAAGTCGGGACCGAGGCTGGCCACTCACTGCTAAACTGTTAATATAAATAATGAACTGTGTTATGGCCTGACGGTAGGTACGTCTGTTGACTAACAAGCTTTTTATGCGAGACTCATAACTTGTGCCATAATGTGCAAGATTTAGTGTCGAACAGAAGCAATTTTATATCATTCGTTCTTTGTGCATCTTTTAATTCGTATAAAACCTATGTGATATTCCAGCTAAAGTTTATAATTTATTCAGTAGACACACCATGACTATCTTAATACATAAAAAATCAGTGGCGCTACCTTTTTAGGTCTGGGCCTCAGATTTCTGTATCCTTTATCATTTGTCAATCTAATAGGCAAGTAGATCAGCCTCCTGTGCCGGACACACGCCGTCGACTTTTAGGGTCTAAGGCAAGTCGGTTTCCTCACGATGTTTTCCCTCAGCGTTCTAGCGAATGCTAAATGCGCACATAGAAAGAAATCATTGATGTATTGAAAAGTCCATTGATGCACAGCTGGGGATCGAACTTACGACCTCAGGGATGAGGTTCGCACGCTGAAGCCACACACCACCAACACTGCTTATTGCGACTATATTAGAGATTAATTACGTTTACATTTGAATTTAGGTAATATTTTTACATATGTAATATCTATACGTCATTATCATAGAGATGGTATTTAAAGAATGTACTTAAACAAATGGCAAAATGTTTTATAGAGAATAATGCGCAAATTATTCACACACTTTACGTGCGCTTGTATAAAAATTATGATGTTTTGGACACAATATGAAACCTAATATGCTGGAATCGAGAAAAGTCTAGATTTACTGCAGGCTGCAACCCACGCAATTGCCCGACATCACACGGGGGGCGAAGCGGCTTCTAATTTATTGTCCCACCTCACTCAGTCCCTGACTTATGACAGCTGCGGTTTGTTCCTTTTGTGCACCTATGTTCTACAATGTACATTGTATGTCCTGGTACTTTTTATTATGACTTTATAATTATAAGAATTTAATTAATTGTAGTGTAAGAGAAGCGTTTGGAGGTAAATAAAGACCGTGTTTGTAATATTGTAAGTTTTATTTATTTATTCATTAACAGCAGTCAAAAATTATTATAATACATAGACTAACTTCTATTTTATTTCTACTTAACAAACAAAAACAATTTACATTCATCTCTCAGTACTCCCAGAACTGAGGAAACTGATGACAGCAGCAGCAGGTTGAACAGCGAGATCATAAGCTGAATTGGTGCCTGGTGGAGCACAGTTCGTGAGCTCCAATCAGACAATAGGGCATGCCTTCGGATTCTGAAATATTTGAAGCAGGCCCGTGCAATCTGTTCTACCCCTAAAAACATTTAGTCAAAAGTTAATTTCTGATTGCTCTCTCCGTAGTTAGAAATTCATACCCCAACGTGCCCAGCCAAAACTCAGATAGGTACAAGAAGAATACTATATTAAGAGTTTAATAAAAATGTAATACATTTTTCGATGTCACTTTCTAATATAATGGAATCACAGCGAAAGTGGTGGTTTCAGCGACCCAGCAAATACCTAATGTCAAAGTTGGTTTGATGCCTCACTCAATAAAAATTGTAACTATAATAAAATAACGTATCTATAACACTACTAATTTATACCAGAAGGACTAATTTATACAGGAAAGCTCAGAACAGAGCAGAGTGGAATAAAATGGAGGACGCCTTTTCCAAAGTTGGGCAAACAGATGGGTTGTCGGTGTCACCGACTCACTAGTGATAATAGTTTAAGTTTAAAATTATGTAAAATTTTCCGTCTGAATAAAGGCTTTTATTATTATTATATGATATAACTGCCATCTATCGACAGACCAGACAAAACTCGGTCTTCTACTTAAATCTATCGTCAAATCAAGTAAACTCGTTTTAAATATCATCCGTGGTAAACTGTGAATGAATACTATAAAATGTCTGTGTGAATGATTAAGTGTTAAGTTGGAGGTCCACAACGCAGCATGGCCACATCCTCCATTCACTGTCCACTGTATAATATTACCGTCGAAAATATCAAATCGACAGATCTTATCTCTGAAATAAAATTTGAAGATGCTCGTAAAATATAAAATGCGCATTCCTTTATGACATGAATTCCATTCTAAATATTATAATTACTTAAATGTGTTTATTTTTTAGATAATGTCGGCGCTGATATATTTTTGCTTTTTTATATTCACGTTAATAATCTTATGTTATTATAAATACCTAAGTATGGGCAAAATAACAAAAGACAATCAGTGTATATTTAAGAATACATAATGCCTTGCTGGCTTGTGGCTCCCTATTATCATTACACCACCATCACCAAGTAAGTATGAACTCAAAATCTTGTAGTTTTTTTACCAATTCACGAGTGAAGCAGTGGGAGCCGGTCTAAGGAAGAATTCAGAAACAAGACAGCGCGAAATATGATATCTTTACGTACGGAAGTCATGCTTAGCGGTAAATCTCGACTCTGAATCTTACTCTAAGATCGATCGATCGCCGACGCTTTCTAGTGCTCTGTTTTGTGATGTTCTAGACCTACCAGCAGTGATTCTCAAGGCATTTGTTTCCTGTAACTAAGGATTTTTTATAATGAGAAAAATTGGTCATATATAAAAAAACTATATTTTTTAAAAGGTTTTTATTCCGGAATAGCAAATTCTACATATTGCTACTAAAAAGGTAGAAAAACATATTAAACGGAATGAAGTTTGCAGAGGCAGCTAACACTTAAATATAATGTACATAGAAGTAGCCTTTAACTAAAATATTGTTAAACCTTGGCCTCAAATCTTTATTTGATGTTTTTTGGTGCTAAACGATTCAAAGTCTAATGACCACAGAGAATATTTAAATTTATCCTCCTCCAAACTGTGTTTATGGTACTCTGGCGCTCCATGGTGAATAGAGTCGTTATTAAATGTTAACGTTTGGGTAAAGTTTTTTATTACAACTCCTTAACTTATTACATCCGTTTTATATAAATATATCGTGAAAGCGATATGGGTTTAACAACATCTGAGTACTTATGACGTTAATCTGGGTTCTGACCAACGTTACGAGGTGTAATTTAACATTCGAAACGAGCATGTTACGCTGTGTTCTAAAATCGGCGTAACATGCAATAACAACTCTGCGCTCCATATTCGCCAGCCACTCTGAGGCAAGATGTCCGACAGCGAGGTTGTATTGGGATCTTTGATTCTACTAAATTATTGTTTAATCCAAATTAAGAAGAAGAAAAACCGTTATTAGACATCAAACTTATTTAAAACGTATCTGGTGGTTTGTCATTGATAGCAATATAAAACAAAAAAATATATAAAATACAGTTTTTTCTTTGTCCCACTCCATTTTTCAAGAAATAATACTAGAGCAACGACGTGTGCGCATGTGCTCGTTACTACTTTTTACAGCTGACTGAACCGCGTAACACACAAAGGATTCGCCAAAAAACAGCAGGGAACAGTCAAAACGAGCGGCTCGTTGCTCGCTAAATTGTGCAATACCAATTTGTAATGATGAAACTGATGAAAGATTAAATTATCTATACAATTAGATATTAGGATTATATAGTTATTAGTATTTTTGCGTAAACCAAGGTCCTCAAATATCTCATTAAATCGTATTCATCTCTTTTGACCGACGCCTTTACCAAAGTGTTTAAAAATGAAAACAGAACATGAAAGCCATTTCTAATAAAAGCCTATTTTTTAAATAAGTGCGTATACTAAATGAAACTGATGTCTCTTTAAAAACATCGACACAACAGGAGGCAAGCTATATTGGGCAATTTAAAATATTACGCCCACACTATCAATACATTTAAACACTATTCAATTAAGTTAAATATAACTAAATTGTTTTCGAAAAGATTCCGTTTAAAAGGTCATAATGTTAACATAAACATAGACAAGATATATTATAAAAGAACGTTGCACAGCGCAAGCGTGCATGTATATTTTATTATAAAGACGGTGTGATACGAAGCCGTACATACAAAAGTATTAAACTGGAAATGGGCCGTGTGATAGCAGATGGGTCAACAAGACCCTTACTTGGAATGGTTCAGGGGGAAGAAGAAAGAGAGGACCCCCACCAGAAACTTGAGAAGATGGAATAAAAGTGATAGCAGAGCAGAATTGGAAAGATGTCGCAAGGAATACGGGCAAATGGCAGAATTTGGAGGAGGCCTACACTACTAGTACTAGTGTAAAATATTATAACCATGACTTAGTGTAGTGTAGTACTAGAATAAGGGCTATTTTTATTTTATTAGATTCCACCAGTGAAATGAACATATCTTATTTATTTGTCCACTAGCGGTTATCGTATGAAGAAAACTTAGTGATAAACTGTTTTTTTAAACCTTTCGGATTTTCATAGCTACCAAAATTAAAACACTAATTTATAATTGTTCTCTGTAACTTGAGCTGAGAATGACGAGAGATTGAGAAAGACGTTGGAAGACGGTCGGGCTAAGTCGAGCCGCGCCCAAGTCAAGTTTACAAAGTCATATTCAGAAACGTTGTTGTCAAACTTCGCTAAGTCTGGGTTGTATTGTTTTTAGTAGACTAAAGAGAAATACTTGTTATTAATGAAACTTCTTTATCGAGGTTGGAAAAAAATTTAGTGTAACATTTTTTCGTTTCGCGTCACATTTTTCGGTTACGCGCCATGTTGCTTTTTGAAGTCAAACTTCTTTATCGGCGTTGGAAAAAAATTTAGTGTAACATTTTTTCGTTACGCGTCACATTTTTCGGTTACGCGCCATGTTGCTTTTTGAAGTCAAACTTCTTTATCGGCGTTGGAATGAAACATCTTTATCGACGTATGGGAGAAATTTTGTAGCAAATCGTCACGTTTTTCAATGATAGTAATTCTATTACAATTAATGAAATTCTATAATAATCTTCGTAGTAATAAGGTAAAATGAAATATTTGTATTCATGTCTATGATAGTAAAAGCCTTTTGTTAAACTTTATCTAATTTAACGAATTTCTGTAAAGTTGCATATAGTAGATCATTTTTCGAAAAATAAGATCATAAAGAAGTTTCACTTCTTACGTGTGTACACCTAGTACACGCACAATTTTTATTTATTAATGAAAGCACATTGAAATATGTATATCAATTGCAAATAACTTATTTAAACTTATTTATAGCATCTTTAATTGCAAGAAATAGAGAGCCATGTTTGCCTAGTGGCTTCAGCGTGAGACTCTCATCCCTGAGGTCGTTCGTTCTATCCCTTCGGCTGTGCACCAATGAACTTTCTTTCTAACCTAACCTAACCTAACATTCGCTCGAACGGTGAAGAACTTCGTGAGGAAACCGGCATGCCTTGGACCCAAAAAGTCGACGGCGTGACAACACAGGAGGCTGATCACCTACTTCCTATTAGATTGACAAATGATGATGTAAATATATCGAAATCTGAGGCCCAGACCTAAAAAGGTTGTAGCGCAATTGATTAATTTTTTATTGCAAGAAACATCAAATTTTACAAAAATGGCTTTTTACAATGTTAAATGATGAATGATTGACATTGGTGTTAAATTACATCATTCATTAATATCTGTATTATTCATTGCATAATTGTCCATTTGGTGGCGCCACAGCTTAGTCTCGCTCAAGTCGCCATTTTCCATCGCCCAAGTTTGACTTTCGGGCGTCTTTGAATACAAATATGAACGTAAGTGATATGACATAATTCGTGCTAAGTCTTGTTTCTGAATCTCTTGATGTAATATTAGGCGCGCTTACTTGAGTTACGGGAATATATCACAATATTGCATCCGAATCCGAATCCGAATACCTATATTCATTTATTTAATCCTCTAGAAATTGATTTTGTTTTTGCGAGTCGCATTTGTAACGTATGCCTGAGATCTTCAACTGAAAAACTATTATCACCGAGTGTATGTCGTATCGAATATCAATTGTTGGTCGGTGAAGCGCGCAGAGCTGCAAAAGTGTTAAAGTGCAGTGAGGCGGGGGGCGTTACGTAAATCACGCGTTCGTATCGACAGCTCTGAAATTCACAATCACTGAATATTATATTTTCAATTTAACTAGCAACACAAATGTTTTCCACTGCTATTACTCTATATTTTTTTCCAGTGTTGCATACATATGTTCCAAATAATAGATTTGTGGTAAGTTAATTGTCACGTCTGACAAGTCTATGCCTAGTCTCACGTAAGTAAAAAAAAAATCCGGAATTCTATATTTAAAAATTAAGTCGTTTCTTTTTTTTTGGAGTTTATGGCCTGGTATCTAGACCTAAAAATCCGGAATTCTATATTTAAAAATTAAGTCGTTTCTTTTTTGTGTTCTATTGACATTGCCAGTTATTTTTATAAAAGGCTTTACATTGTTAATCTGTTATGCTACAATAGACGAAGTATAGTCTAGAATTTAAGAGCGACGCACCACTGTGTCCCACACAAGCCAGGCACGTGAAAATTATAGCCAAACGGATTTTTCGAGAGCATTAATGCAAATTTATCGCGCCACGCAGCGCTAATTGCGAGCGACGCGCATCCGCTGATTGTTTTCTCCTTCGATTTATGGCAACACCTATTGCAGATTTAAAGCCTTAATTACAAATGTTTTATTGGATAGTCGGTATCGTATTTATTCGTGGTCGCACGGCGGTTTATTGATTTTACAGTTTGTTTTTTAAGTATCAAAGTGGACTCGACCTGACATGATCTATTACTGGTTGGAATAATGCGGCTGGACACTGGAAATGATATAGCTTTGTATGCGTCGTGAATAGGATGGATTAGTTGAAATATGTAGGTACCAATATACCAATGGCGCAACAACCTGGCCCGGGCCTCAGATTGATATATCTGTTCCGTGTTCTAATAGGCAAGTAGGCTCTCTGACACACACCGTCGACTTTTTGGGTCTAAGACACGCCGGTTTCCTCACGATGTTTTCCTTCACCGTACGAGAGAGTGTTAAATGCGCACATAGACAGAAAGACCATCGAACCTACGGCCTCAGGGATGAGAGTCGCGCGCTGAAGCCATCTGGCCAACACTGCACTGAAATATATAGGTACATAGATAATATATATTAGTAGTAGTATATTTCCCTTTAATACAAACTTTTAAAAAGCTATTAACGTTAATGAACCTAAATAGTACCTAATACTAAACAGGCTTTGGCAAAAACCTAAATAAATTTCTTATTTTTTTTACTATATTGTTGTCATATTTAAGAATATAATAGAAATTTAAAATAAGCTACTTTTCAGGACACTAAACAACAACATTTCTTTAATTTTTTTACTTATATTGAAATGAAAATGAAGCAATAATTCATCTCTCAGGAAGTGTAAATAAATTAAGTGATGTGATGTAATAAAGAGCGATAGCCCTGGGCGTGGCGTTTTTCCGGGAAATTTTCAGGAAGCGGAAGTTCGCTCGTTATTATTTTACGCGAAGTACAAGCGGTGCGATAATATCCACCTCAGCCTGGACCTCTTCAGATGACTTTAATGGTTGCACGTGCTCGCTTAATAGGTGTAATAACTTAAAAACTCGAGATGTGAATCTAAGTTTTCTTAGGTGTCTATGATTTACGTAAAAAAATGTGATTATATTCACTTAACGAAAATTAGGCCTGCAGTATTTAATAATCTCCAGCATAAAATATAAAATCAGTTTTAGAAACTTAACGTAGTAAACATACCTCAAATGTTAAGTCGGTAAAACTGTATTTCATTTATCACATGTGACGCGTAAAATTAAACGATATTGTACAAAAATTATATAAAACACTTCGTAAAGATGGTACGGACACAACTTTGACTGAAGATAACGGTCTTATGTTTTGTGTTAGTCTGTGAGGAGTGTTGGCTTAGTGTCTTCATCTAAATCGTCTTCCCTGAGGTTGTAGGTTCGATCCACTGCTGTGAACAAAGGCATTGCAGTGCACATTTAACACGGTGAAAAAAACATGAAACCATTACCAGTTAGACCTAAAAAGTCGACGGCGTGTGTTAGTCTGATTTCCTACTTGACTATCTGAAAAACAAATGATTACGAAACAGATACTAAAATTTGAGGCCCAGCCCAGAGCTTGTAGCATAGCTTTTCGTAACTTCTACAATCCATTTTGGAAGTCGAACAATAAATATATATATAACATAATACCAAATAGACCTACTCTACATAGGATATCTTTGGTCGGCAAGTGTCACGACTCAAAAGGCGATGGGTGGCGTGTTCGCGTAATTCAGGGATAAGGTTAAGCTGGGTTAGGGTCGGGTGATCGCTTCGTGCCTTAAATCAATCCTGTCCCTAAAAATACACTGCTTAACAAACATCATTGTTTCAGTAGTTGGGAAGTATTTAATTCTACATACGTACTATATTCTTAGAATTATATTGCTGTATAATTATGCAGTGTAAGACAAGGATACGAAAGGGAATGAGTAGGATATACAAGGCATGGAGAGGTCGTGTCGAGTTGCCCTTTTCGTACCCAAATCCAGGACGTACTAGAGAAGGGACAAGTCAAAAGGACCCATAACCGAGGAGGTATGTCAAGAACGTATAAAGTGGAGAACTGTGGTCTCTGCCTACCCCTTCGGGTAAGAGACGTCAATGTATAGATAAATATTGCTTTTGAAAGATTTACCATGATGAATGAAACTCAAATGTGTTGCTACAATATGTATTTTAACAAACAACATTAAGAGTTTGTTCTTTTACTTGAAAACAATAACTTTTATCCTATTTCTTTTATAATGCAAAATGTTCTAACAAAAAAAAATCTAATTAAAATTTAAATGCCAAGCCAAAACTAGCGTCTTTTCACCAGCCTAACAAACAAATTAAATGGGACATCAGTTAGACATTATTTAATAATCTAACACCCACCTTACATTATAAAAACTACAATATCTTTATATACGTAGAGAGAATTTTCTAATAATTATTTAGGTTCCATATTTAAAAAAAGCTTAAGCAACAATGTATACTAGCAATTTGGTAGCGAAGCTATTAAAAATTAATCGCGCGCTCATTGATACTGGTATAATGTGAGCGGTCGCATCCGGCCGCGAGCCGTTATTACCCAGACAATTCAATTCGACACATCTTCGGAGTTTCACCTCGCCCAATAATTACTGCAGGGCTATTACGAAATAATGCAACCGGTAGCTAATCGCACAATTCTAATGCGATTTACTACTGCATTTTTGTAATACGACCGTTTTGGGCCGGAATTTATTAACATATAAAACAAAAGAAGTAAAGTAAGTAGCCTTGGACACCATGGCCTACACTGCCAAAAGAGTGCAGGTCGTTTTTCTCGCCATGCCGCGCTAAACGACATTATACGCCGCTCTCTTGCCTCCGTCAATGTTCCAGCAATTTTGGAGCCAACAGGCATCGCAAGAGACGATGGCAAGCGGCCGGATGGAATGTCTTTGATCCCTTGGAAAATGGGACGGGCTTTAGTATGGGATGCTACCTGTGTAGACACCTTTGCCCCGTCTCATCTCCTTCGGACAAGCAAAAAAGCTGGCGCGGCCGCAGAACAGGCAGAAATTAACAAACGGCACAAATATAAGAGTCTTTCCTCCAACTTCAATTTTGTTCCCTTTGGAGTAGAGACTCTTGGGCCGTGGGGTTCAAGTGCACAGGCGCTTATTAAAGATTTAAGTTGGCGCCTGGTAGATAGTACCGGTGACCACAGAGCTGGCACTTTCCTGGCTCAAAGAATAAGTCTCGCAATACAGCGAGGAAATGCTGCCAGCGTTAAAGGTACACTGCCACAGGGACCAAACTTTTTAAATTGATTTAGAAATCGGTAACCCGAATCTGATGATACTGATTATGCAAGCCGTAGCGGCTAAGGCTGGTCGCCGAAGGTGACCAAAAACTAATTCTAAAGCTGTGAGTTACTTTCAACCTTACATCAATTTACATTCATCAAAACAATCAAGTTACATTCGACAACAAACGAATTAACAAACAAATATGGTGGCGCGGGGCATATTCCGTTCAACCAATCAGCGCGCGAGGTGCGATCCGTTTCACAATTTGACGGTTTCACTTCGATAGATTACAATCTACCGAATAATAATACGTTAAATTGTAAGCAGTTCGTTGAGGTTCACAATCTTTCGACAGTTTACAATCTCGCGAGATAGATTACAATCTTGTACAATTTTACGGTGACAATTATACCAGTTAAATGACATAAGAGGCTAAGAATAAAAAATAGATGGTTTTTTGACATACGAGGTTATCATTCTACAGTGGCAATATTCTTTAAATGGTATTGTTTACTTTGATATCTTGTTTGCAATAAAAATTATAAATAAAAACTTGTAATGTTTAATTTGGTAACGAGACAAATTTTTGCACTGTTTGACCAAAAATGACCAAAAATTACTGTGCTGTGCTATGACTGTTGACTCACATTGATTTTTGGATCTAACACATGTTGGTACAGCCAGGTTCAACCTCCGAACTATTATATTATTATTGCTGTTGCTGCTATTTCAAAAACGAATGGGATATCGACTTAGACCCGATTGTTCCTGAAATGCCCTTAGATTCGCAAACTCAACTAAAATCGTTAAGGCTACTTTGTACCAAACTGAAACAATGGGAATTTAACCAAGTTTATATATGCGCTAACGACTTTCACGGCGGTAAGGATCACCAAAAGCTGCTCTAATATCCCGCTCGACAAAATAACGTCGCAATTAGACAGTTGCTGTCATTAGATTGTAATAGAGTTTCGTATTTGTGAGTAAAATCGTCAAGCGTGTCACATTACATGCGTCCATTAGGCCGTTTACACAACACGGAATTGGAACTCCACAGATTATCATGATAGACAAACACACCGCTTTGTCTGTGTAATAACAGCCTATACGGGGTGTTTTACGTATTGACAACGTAACATGTTATTAGAATGGAGTAATTTATGCTTTTATTGATTGTTCTATGTTTTAATTTACTTTTCTACATTGTAGTTTGATTAGTTGTTTTAAGGGAATTTTGTCGTAAAAACCGAGTTGAACATTGATTCCTCCAGATGATTGATTCCAGTAGCAGATGCAGTAAAACAAAAATGGTTTTAAAATAGGGATACACAACATTGTTTCATACAAAAACGATATCTATATAAATAAAAATGACTCGCATATATTGCTTAACGCAAAACTTGAAGAAGGCCGGACCGATTGGAGTTTATTTAGTTTTATTTCTTGAACTTCAAGGAAGGTTTTTATGGAGGGAAAAACTCGAAAAATTATTTTATTTAGAACTTACGTTTTATTTCGAACAGAGAAACTGTTCGATGGGGGTAGCACATCAAAATAGCATACCTGTACCAGTAGTAGTAAAAAAATAATATTAGGGCGAAACGAAGTTCGCGAGGGCTAGTGTGTAATAAAAAGTCACATAGATCATAAATATAAAATCCATAACAATTCGCTGTATGTCAAAGATGTCCTTAAAAATTTAATAATTTAATTACAAACACATTCATGCATGAAACTGTTTTACTTAACAGAATATACAAATTTGTTTACGCGTTTTTTTTTTGTTATATTGGACAATTCACACCAATTGACCTAGTCCCATGCTAAGCTGGTGAAGCTTGTGTTATGGGTACTAGGCAACGGATATACATACATATTATAGATAGATAGACATATAAATACATATTTAAACACCCAAGACCTAAGCACAACACCAAATGCTCATCACATCGATGTTTGTCTCAGCCGAGGATCAAACCCGAGACCCATGGATTCAGGGAGTCAGGGCTACTAACCACTAGACCAATTATCCGTTTGACGCATTGAAGTACGTAGTTTATCCACGCTTAACAACATACTATATACGATATAAATATGTCGAATATTCGTGGAATATCCGGTCGATTTCGGCAGCTCGATAATATCCACACGTCGGGCATTAGGATGGGGCGATAAGATGCTATCGGCTCCACGTTAAATAACACGTTTCCTGCAATCATCGTACTCATTTTAATAATATGATTACAATTTTCGTTGGCGGCCTTTCAGCCCTGTAATTATGTAACTTAGACGGAGAAATGTCATGTTAATTTAGTAAATTTTAGTATCTTAATACGTCTCATGTGCATTAATGGTTGTATATTTTATGATAAGGTCTTTCGCGAATTTATTATTTATATATAACTGGTCGTTCATAAATTATATATTTCCTTGTCATTGTTGAGGCTTTGGATATTACGTAATGCTTGGAATATAAGCCAACAAAGACTAATACAGAAACTAACACACAATGAATGATAGGAACAATTACCGGCGACTGTCTCCTTAATAAACATCTGTTTGTCCTTGACGCGATATACAGTCCCTTGTGCAGAGGCTGTTTCAGCGCAGAGGCATCAGTCACCCACGTAGTCGTGGAATGCGTGGCTGCGGATTCCCAACGACAGAAATCCTCGAAGCAGTGAAGCTGTGAAGTGCCCAGAAAACTTTCAGGAGTTCACAACGGACCAATTGGGCGTCTAAGTTCGGAAACTGAGTCTACACTACACACATACATCTCCCAAATAATTTAATACTATAACTATAAGGTTAAAGTTGGCGCCTGGATATAGTACCGGTGACATCAGAGCTGGTGCTTTCCTCGCTCAACGAAAAAGCTTCGCAAGCAAGCAAATAATTAGCAAGGAAATGCTGCTAACATTGGTAGCCATGGAATAATCTTAAATTTTAGGTTAGTTTGCTTTTTAACCATTTATAATATTATAACCATTAAGGTTAAGTGTTGTAAATACTTAATTTTAATATGATAATAATAATAATAATAAACATACCATATCGTGGTATGTTTATTTGAAACGATACCAATAACCAATAAGACAATAAAAATATGAAACTAAACAAATAAAGCCTTTATGAAGGACCTATTAAAGAGAAAAGACCCCCAACTACTGTCCACCTCTATCCTGAGCAGTTTCCTGGCTGTACACTTAAACTTCGGTTAGTTCTGTCTTCAGTTAATCAGAGAGTTCAAAGTCATTCAACTTTCCACCAAATTTTACAATCTAACTAGCTGACCCGGCAAACTTTTGTTTTGCCATGTATATTATTTCTAGGATCGTAGAGGGGTGAAAATTAGGGGATGTATGCGTTTTTGTATGCTGTCTCATAAAAAAAAAAAAAAAAAAAAAAATTCGGCGTGGACATCCCTTATCACTTAGGGGTTTGAAAGATAGGTAGTAGCCGATTCTCAGGCTTACTGAATATGCATAAAAAATTTCATAAGAATCGGTCAAGCCCTTTCGGATGAGTATGGGAACGAACATTGTGACACGATAATTTTATATATTAGATTTATATTTTTTTTAACTTTATATGCATAACCAGCATTGCTAACGAAATAATAATTGCTCACAATTAATATTCCTTTTTTGGTCTTTAGCCACGTCATGTGGTTTGGTAATTAAAAAGATATTTCCTACTCATAAATCTGGTGTTAGTTACGGCTAATAATCTAATTAGTTTTTAACACAATCGCCAGTGTTCGTTATACCTGATTTGATACATTAGCGTTTCATCTTAAGGTTCCTGACGAAACAATAATTATGTCCCAGTTAAAAGATTAAAATTACCATTGTTATATCTAGAAATTAGTTATTATATATTATAGTTTCTCATGCCCCATGGAATAACGGGACAGTATTATCTGGACAATTCAGATTATATTGTTTATTTGAATTACACATAATATAAGCTACAGGCTTTTAGGTATTTATTTTTTTAAAGAAACGCTGGAGGTTCGTCTAATGTTAAGTAATATGTCCATGGACTCTCTGAATGCCAGAGGGCGCGAGTGCGATGACGGCCTTTTTTAGAATTGATATGTTTTTCCTAAGTCGGATTTATTCGACAATACTTTAGTGGCCTGGGCCTCAGATTTGTCTGTATCTGTTCTGTGATCATAATAGGCAAGAAGGTGATCAAAATTCTGTGCCTGACACACACCGTCGAGTTTTCTAGCCTAAGGCATGCCGGTTTTCTCATGTATTTTCCTTCGCATACGCGGTGGTTAATGCGCACGAGACAAGACCAATATTGCACGGGGATCGAACCTACGACCTCAGAGTGAGTCGCACGTTGAAACCATTATGCCAACACTGCACATATAATTAGAAAATTATTATTTATTAATCTCACCATATGATAAGGGCAATTGTTGGCTACATGATTTAATACTTCGCTTCACGTATATTAAAATTGAATTAACATTTCAACTGAACGTAATATTAAATGTATCTTATAGCAGGTGAAAACAAATGATATTTTTTATATAAAAAGAGTTATCTTAATGTTTATAATAAACAGTTAATATCGTCACATTATAGTGAAGTCGGCATTAAGGCGCTTAAAATGAGGCTTTCATTGTTTTAAATCGCCACCGCCCTCTAATTTAGTGTATCGCCTGTAATTAAGGTTTACCACAAAAAAACTCACCCCTTCGATGGTATTACTTAGTGCCCCGCCTCGTTTCCTGTATATAAAGAAACTTTCTAGATAATATTCGACTGTGGTGTACTCAGCTCTAGGTTTTGCTTAGCGCGAAGTCTTCGTCTACCCTTGAGTTAATAATACAGTCAAAACCGTTTACGACGACATCGCTTAGAACCACATACCGGCTATATTGACCAAATTCAAAGGTTCCGGCTGAATACTATAAGACCGCCTTATAAAAAAAAAATTGTTAGTGTAGAAAAATTATAATGATATGTACCTACGTATTTCTTTTTTTATTATAATTTTCATGTGAAATAAATAAAATGTAGTTTTATATTAGGTAAACATGAGTATATTAATCACACATTCAATAATAAGTACATATTAGGTAGGTACTTAATAACAACGTCATCGGCTGTTACGACTATCGGTTTTTACGACCAAATATTAGTAGTCCCTTCGATGTCGTTACAATAGATTTTGACTGTATTTATTTACACTTCTTTACGTACACGAAAAGAATAAATAAAAAATTCTGTATTATTTTGGCTGGGTACAAAGTTTTCGCTTATAAGTTATTTCTATTAACCCGTGCGATTGAGAGCTCATGTAGCTCAATGTAGGTACTAATTTTAATCATAAAAACATTACACATACAAAGAAAGCTATATGTTTTTGAACTGCAAGGATAAGAAAGAAAATCTATTATGTAGACGTTGAAAAATATACCGTTCTCGTGTTTTTTTTAATATTTTGGAATAAATATAGTTTTGCTCGAGAATGCAGCATTCTTTAGTAAAAGAATAGTGGATATCGGCTTTGAGTTTTTATTTATAAATTATTATATCGCTTATAAAAACCTAAACACAACAATCAAATATACAGTATTTACAATTACAAACAAACAATACAAACCTACATAGTAATAATAAAAATAATTAAAAATTAATAAAAAGAAAAAAAACAAATTAAAAAGTTTGGTTCCTATGGCAGTGTACCTTCAACGCGGGCAGCATTTCCACGCTGTATTGCGATACTTATTCGTTGAGCGAGGAAAGCACCAGCTCTAGAACCCTACGGCCCAAGGAACAAAATCGAAGTTGGAGGAAAGGCCGTTTATTATTTTCCGTTTTTGCATTTTTGTGTTTATTCGTTACGAACAAAAGGTTCAAAAATACGAATGTTTTCTCTCTATCTTCTCAGAGAAAACAAGTATTTTAGTAATAATAGTGACTATAATAATAATAATAATATTTTTTTTTATTAATCAAACAAATACAGTCCATTGATTGATTAGTGAGTTAGTAACAATAGTTTCTTAAGATCTATGTTAGTAGAATGTGTTACTATGTGTTTGCGTCCATTGCCCTCATAGGCATAAGGCGAGCATGGAAAGTCTTCAAGAGTAAATATCAATTAAATATTTCAGATAATATTTGATTACTCTAATATAAATTGTATTTTCCCTATATTTATTTAATAAAAATCGTCTACAAAAGCTTAAACGAAAAATAAAAGTGTTATTATATTGTAAGTATGGTAAAGAAAATGCCTCCACCGCGCTTCTGATTGCGTGAACGGTTAAAACAAAAAAGTTGTAACGGCTATCCAATTAGTAAAAGAACCCGAACAGAAGCGTTCTCCGACCCTAAATTTTTCTCCAATTAAATGCAAAACTCGCCCTCAAGACGTCGGTTATAAAAAATTTAAAGTCTATACAAATTCGCGGTACACAAATTTTTATTAGCTACGTTCTATAAGTAAACAAAAGAACAAATTAGCCGGAGCCTCGGAGGCCGTTCTGAGACACAAGGGTGTAAAAAGTAAAACAATAAGGATTCCGTGCGGCTACACGAGAATATTTATTGTTAATGAAAATGGCGGGATTTGAACTAACGTCTGGTAACTACCACCCTTAGCGAGTACTAATTTGGTTTTTATAGCAAGTGTTTAATTTGATTTGGCTCGGCACTATTGCGTCTCAGCAATTAATTTGGATTATACTTTTTCCGACGGCTGTGGCCGCTTAGGGGTGAACTAGTGGTAGCGCGCCTACGAGGAAAAAAATAAACTTAAGCCCCGTTTAATTTGAAGGGTGGTTCTGGGCTATTAAAGTAACACGCTTATGTATTGCAAATTATATTGAAATTTGTCTTCCATTACTGAGCGTCTTCCTCACACAAATGTTGCCCGCATTACGACCGGGAGATTTTTATTCTACGCCCACCCTTGTCTCCCGGTTTTTTACATCGGAACTTTGTGCCTTTTTTTCTCGCTAATTAAAACTCTTCTGCGCTGTTTCCTCTTTGGAACGAGATTCGATCAATTAATTTCGGTTGTTGTAAGCCATCTTGAAATTAACTTGAGTAAAAATTTTATGCCTTAAACGTTGATTTGATTATACTATTGAAAAAAAAAGATAAAATGTTTATTACAAAACGTAAATTACTCCTTCATGTTACTGGAAAAACACAAGCAAATTCGTCGGGAGGAAAATGTTCATTGCGTAAAACTAAATAAGTAGGTATAATTATTAGAAAAAAAATGTATAGTACTAACTTAACTCACCTTTACACTTTACAATTTTAATAATATACTATTTTAAAAGTAACTACCTATCATATTTATGTGCAGCTATTTTTCTTATTAAAACCTTTATATAGATATATTATTTAAGACTTATTTAGCGATTGATACTGATTAAATATATAATACTGCACACACAAATTGGTAATTTAATACCTGGTGCTTTAATAGCAATTACAATAATTTACTTAATAATATTAATTAAGACTTTGGTGAACTTTGTAAGTAACGTAAATCAGTGTTCAATCAAAAAGTACGAACTATCTCTTTCCATCACAGTGTTAATAGAATTTGTCGGAAAGAGTTAAAAGCCTTTAGTTACAACAGTGCAATAATGTGTGCAATAGGTGTGTCGAACTTAGAAGACTGATACCTATTGAAATTTGATGTAGGAAGCAGATACTTTTGGAACAGATATCACAGTAATTTGGCAGCAAAATTCCAAACAAATTTGAAATTACCACGCAACCAAAAACTGTCATACCCGAATGTCCGGTCTAGCTCGATCACTCAATCAAGCAAAGAGTGTTTTAGTGGGTATTGCCTTCCCAGCTCTTAAGTACCACTAAGGATTCCCTGTGTACCTCCTTGGCTTGGAGACACGGGGATTTAGCACATTTCTTCCTCGTATATAAAGTCTTTCAAAAGCTAATCATATTCAATCGAACAATTTCCCTATTTACGCTTATAAAAAACGTTTATTAACTATAATTTTCGTTTCATTGGAAACCACTTTACAGAAATTAATAAGACTACCGGTCAAAACCTTCAATCAGGGATAATGAAGTCGAGATTTGAAGCGTGGTTAGGACAAGCACGCGCCGAATTAAACGAAAATCGATATTGGACGTGACCGCGCTTAATAAATCTTTAACCATGAAAGCATTATGATATGTTAACCTTATAGATATATATTTATTAACTCGTGTATATTCACTTGAAATTAAAGAGTGATAAAGATTTTTTCTTCTCCTAATAAGTATTATATTTTTGAACTTATACTTCTTTCAGCGCGTTAGGGAAAAATTATGAGAGTAAATTTTTACGATGCGCGCGCACACCGTCACAAAAAACGACACCCTGAAGTTAGCGATAGTTAACACATTAGTTTTTTCTATTGTTAGTGTCGTTTTTGTCTACAAACGTAGAATAAAATTTTTGAAAAGATTTTTATCTTGTTACGCCAAAGAAGTATAACTTTTAACGCGTGTACATAAGTACACACACGTTTTTTATTTTAATTTCAGTAAGTATTATTAGGGCGAGTTAAGTACCGCGATTAATGTAATTACATAAGTACACACACGTTTTTTATTTTAATCAAAGAAGGATTATTTGTCTTCCTCTATATTTCCCTGTTTTATGTTATTGTAAAAATAAAGGGTTATTACTATTATTACAAATGTATACACTGCAAACTCAGTTATATTATTTCCTTAGATAATTATAAAATCTCTGTACGTAGTTACGGGGGTTGTAAGACAAATATAAAACTATATGGGGTACACACAATTATGTATTATAATGAGATATTTAATTAAAATACTAACATCTGCTTGGTTGTTATTTAGTGCATCTGAGTGCGGTACTCGGAGTCGCACTCTTAACGCCTAATGAACCTAAGAGTTACTTTAGCTATTTAATAAAGTTAATAAGACTGCCATCGATTCATTCATCTGCCATTAATTTAATTGTACAAGTGCTAAGTAAAATTTAATAGATGTAAGTACAGCTGCGAGATATAAACCTTGTGTTTAACAAAATATTTAAAAACACAATAAATAATTACCATGCGCATATCAAGTAATCAGTAAAGGTTCAATTTAATAGAAATTAATAGTTTTGTAACGAAATGTTTTTAGAAACGATTTTAATTACTAGAGATAATTATGTAATTGTTTCGGGACTTTATATAATTATGTAAAAGAATACACGTATTCTATAGTAAAAGCGATACACATACAATTACCTTATAAAATATTTTTAATAACTCGTCATTATCTACCCCTTTCGTTGTTAAATACAATATTGAATTGGAACCGATTTAAAAATGTTTCATTTCAATTTCCAATACATATAGTTTTTTTAAAGACCAGAGAATTTCCCTAAAAACAAAGAAGAAATTGGTATAGAGAGAAAATATATTTCAGATTTTCCTTTATGCGACTAAATTCTGGACAATACGAACATCTGAAAGGAGTAAAATAGATGCTCTGGAAATGTGTAATGGAGGCGGATTCCCTAGACAGCTAAGAAACCACACATGTCCATTCTACAATTATAGGTAAAAATTCGTCTTTCGACACTTTGTTACTAGCGGATCCTGAGTTTTTTTGGACAGATGCAGAGGTCCAGAAAATTAAAAAAAAACTTATTGTGACCGGCAGAGTGCAGGGCACCAGACTTCGAAGCCGATCCCCTACTCGCTGTACGAATCAAGTAAAGGCCCTTACAGGTTTTACCATCACCCAGGCGCAGAGATTTGCCGAAGACAGGGGAGAGTGGAGCAAGTTGCGCGGCGCCACTTACACGACATCAGAAATAATTATAAATTAATGTCATATTATATAGTAGGCAGTCTTCTATACATGTAATTTCTTATTAGCTGGTCATACGTATTGAGGTATTCACAGTGCTATGTTTCTGGTAAATGACAAATTAAAAAAAAAACATCTCGTTCTGGGCCTCAGATGTCTGTGTCGTAATCATTATTTCTAATAGGCTAGTATGCTCTGCATTCTGTTCCTGACACACGCCATCGACTTTTTGGTTTTAAGGTATGCCGGTTTCCTCATGATGGTTTATGGCAAGTGTAAAATGCGCACATAGACAGAAAATCCAATGGTGCACAGACCACTAGGCCATCGCTGCTCATGATAAATTAAAGCATTTTCTCGTCCGGAAAAAACAGCAATAATAGTAAAATAAAGTGTTATTATATAATATAATAAAAGTAATATTGCAAATACACTTGCTACATTAACGTAGATGACAAACTGATATTACTAAATTATGTAATACATATTTCCTATTAACGGTAAAATTTCAAACAAACTTAGTACCGTTTCTTATAATGGACATTACAAACACAACTAAACAATACCCATTGATAAATCAATTTCGAAGTCATAATTCAGAAGTCCAATTCTTCAACAAATTATCTAAATAAAATGGAACAGCGAACCACATTGATTTATTGAGATTACGAGTTTTGTGTGTACGGGAGTCTGTACAATTGCTGAAATCACTACTCCTATACAATGACGGAATCAATTTGATCGTCTGCTATTAGTGGCAAGGATTATTCGATACAGATGCGATGTCGAAATAGTTTTTATTGCTGTTTTGGCGCGTTAAGAATCGACGAATGGAAAAAGAAGTGTAAAGAAAACAACGTTGGCGCAATAAGTTTTTGACCTCAGATATTTAAAAACAAAATTTATATCTTTAAAACATATTTAATTATCTTACTAACTTATATATAAGAATACCAGGGATACATAATGTCTAATTTCGTATAAATTTTGACTGAATACATTTAATAATTAAATTTTCATAAACAGTGCTATACTATGTGCGCTGTAGCATAGTGCGGGTAACAGATGCTTAATTTTTCCTTCAATTTGATTTTATTTGTAGACTAGAACATTCTGGCTGGGTTTAATTTAAACTACTACAGTTATAAATTATTTAATATATTACGAATGTGGTACAGCTGAAATACTAAGTCATAATTTTTAAATCGCGGCAACTTTCAAGAGTGAAACCAAATGGTACTGAAATACTATAGTAGCGTTCTTTTTTAAAATAAAATATCTAAAATCTATTTAATAAACCTGTTTACTTTTTAATTAGTTTTAATTTTCTTTTAATTAAGTTTTAATTATTTTTATTATAACTATGTAGGTTAAGAAAATTTTAAATACTGTAGGTATATCTAATTGTTACGTTAAGGTTTTAATAAACGATTCACGTGTTTTTTTAAACCTTTGTTTAATAAATCCACCGACAAAAGGGAATTTTTAAAGTCCACAAGACAGTTCTATGTCTACAGTCTATGCTCAAATGAGTATGTTGAGAAAGCACGTCCGCGGACAATGCTGCTCCAAGTCTCCGACAAAGAAGCACTTCCTTGGATTATCCACCGATGATTGATCAATCAATGCATTAGGAGAGCGAAGTTAATTACAGCAATTTCATTTTATTTGTACTGAAACTTTACTTCAGCAAAGTTCATTGGAAAGCAATTGTTTCTCAGCTTTGTCACGCCCATGCTTAACCCAATCATGATATCTGTAACTGAGGGCAATCTAAAGCCAGGTTTGAACTTCCGGTGGGTTGAAGGACTTGCGACCAACTTTGGTTTTGTCATTCCGCGCTGCTGAAGTATGAAACACACACCTAATAGCATGCTTTTACTATTTGTTATCCTCATCAAATGGTACTTAGGATTTTTTACTACTTGAGACTTAAATTAACTTTAATAATAAGTCCTTAAAGAACTTCGACATCAGCTACAGCGAAGCACTCCTTAGAGATGGTACAAAAATAAATTGTTACCTAAATTTATTTCCTTAGGCCCGTAAACAAAAGTTGTAAGTTGTAATTAAGATCAGAGCCGGATTTAGAGGTCTGGAGGAAATAATTTTCCAAATAAAATGAACAATGTTTTTCAGTCGAGTTTTTCAATCAATAATTTATTGTGAAACCAAATAGATTCTTTTAGTATTTAAGAAACATATATAAAATAAAGGTTGTTTACTAGTCGAAATTTAATACATTTTTCCGAAGTCTCTAATGTGGGGGCCCTCTTTTTGGAAGCCCCGGTTGCCCTCCCCTAAATCCGGCCCTGATTAAGATACTTATCAATAATATTTAGATGACAAAATCAACGAACTCGCTAGCCTTTTGTGACGAAAGTGACGATTCCACGTGATGTGAGTCTTCTCCCTGCTCGCCCCTTGCCCAATATAAAAATATTAAATCATTTATAACGAATAATGGAAAAATTAAATTAATTATGCATGGATATAAACTTAAGATCCACGACTGTTTAATAATATTTTTATGGTTATTCGTTTGAAGCCATAAATAATTCAAAACCATTGCAAGATAAGTTAGAGGTATCTTTAATTCTTGATATGACTTCATGAAGAAAAACAGAAGTTCTAAACAAAATATACTTACCGTGCGCATGCATTATTTATGGGCCTCCTATTTGCGTTGGTTCTCAGTGAGTGCTTTCCTATGAATTAAGTAATTTAGCACAATTACTGTGAAGTTGTCTTTACATACAACAATCATTTTAATCAACGGACGAAGCGGAAACAATGATAGTCCTCACCAAGCATTGTGTAATGTTTAGGAGAAATAAACGATGTACATTTAAATAAAATGGAATTAAATATTGATTGAATCAAAACACAAATAAACCCAATTGAAATTCCTAAGACGTGAGCTGACGTAGACTTACTAAAGCAATATCGGCAAAGGGACAAAATATAGCTGCAAATAAACATTTAAGTTTATGGACTCGAAAGATATTACCGATTCGTGATTTCCTTTTTCTTTAGTTTCGCGTTTCGGACGGGCGGCCATCTTGGCGACATATGGCGGTAGATTTAGGCGGGAAACGTGCCCTGCCGTATTAGATTATGTCGAAATGAATTGAGCGCTACTATTGGATATGTTATTGACGTAGATTTGCGATCGGAGGAACGAACTGATATTCCTATTGTTATTAAAGCTCCCTGCGGACGTGAGCGGGGTAGGAAGCGATCGGTACGCCTCAATCGGTTAGGCCTGTTACATTTTTCTTATGTAAATACAGTTTCATATTCGATGAGCTTTATTTATGTGGGAATCGTTTAAGTGAGATAAGTCTGTTCCATTGTTCACTGTTTGTGCATGTCTTTTATTCGGAGCTTCGGAATTTATACCGGAAATATTGGCAAGATAAACTTTGGTCCGACAATAAGTACATAGAGTTAGTTGTCTGTTAGAAGTTCTTATGTTTTAAATGTTTGAAGTTTATTGCATACATACGTTTATAAATACAATGATTAAGTATATGCTTTTTTGATCCTCTACAGAAACCCTGGATATGCCAGGTAAAGTTGGTAGTAGGTAAATGACTTCCTAAACTAATAAAACTTTACGAAAATAACCTACCTATCTTAACTTCTTAATTTACTTACAGAAATGCATAGGTATATTATAACTAGCTGACCGGACAAACGTCGTTTTGCCATGTATATCATTTATAATAAAAAAATAGGGGTTGATCGTAGAGGGGTGAAAATTAGGGGTTGTATGTATTTTTTAATGCTGTATCATAAAAAAAAAAAATATCTAAAAATTAAAAAAAATATATTTTAGGGGTGGACTAACCTTAACATTTAGGGGGATGAGAAATAGATGTTGTCCGATTCTCAGACATACCCAATATGCACACAAAATTGAATGAGAATCGGTCTAGCCGTTTCGGAAGAGTTTAACTACAAACACCGCGACACGAAAATTTTATATATTAGATATTTCTTAGGCGAATAAAATGTTAGATAAGTAATTTAATTATTAAAGAACACCACATTATTTATTTTTATGAAAATATTACACTGCCAAGTGCCTACTACAATTTTTAGTTTTAACTCGTCATAAAATCAAATAAATAAATCAGTGGCGCTAAAACCTTTTTAGGTCTCGGCCTCAGATTTATGTATCTACTTCATGATTATTTGTCAATCTAATAGGCTAGGTGATCGGCCTCCTGCGCCTGACGCACACCGTTGACTTTTGGGTCTAAGGTAAGCCGGTTTCCTCACGATGTTTTCCTTCACCGTTCAAGCTAATATTCAGTGTTATATGCACACATAGAATGAAAGCCCATTGATGCACAGCCGGGGAACCTACGACCTCAGGGATGAGAGTCGCACGCTGAAGCCACTAGGCGAACACTGCTCTTTTTCACTTAGTAGTTAGTATATTCCTACTTAAAAACCTTATTCACTTAACAATGTTTTTATTTTAATTGGTCTGCCCATTACCGAACATATGAAGCTCTGGATAACAAGCGTTTATTCTGTTGTATTCGCGAAGAATTCAAATAAGAGGTGCCTGAACTCCTAGGTTGGTTTACACAGACTGAATTTGGAAGATTCTGATGATTTTGAACCTTAGGAAGTGATGTGAATAATAGTAAAATTTCTTGTCAAGACGAATAGTAAATATATTTCGTAGACTACACGTGTTTTGGTGTCGTCAAAGATCAAAGGCGGCGGCGCAAGACAAGTGCGTTAAAGCATCTTCAAGAGCCTCGCGGTAAACAGTAGCCAGTAGCAATGTGTACCAGTAGTTGGGTACAAGGCATGAGAGTAGCGATCGTATGTTGTTAGACCACCAAAGGTATCCGATTTAAATGAATCAATTTATTTTAAGACCTTTGTTTGACCTTAGAAGGGACATGTAAAATTTATAACACTTTAAGGGAAACTACGAAATTTAAAAAATTGTCAAAACTGCACGTGGATGATTTTAAATAGTGTTTATATTTAACTATTGCCCACGTTAATAATACAATAATTTTAATTAAAACTATAACTGACAATTTATGGTAAATTTCAGCGTTAAAGGTAAAAAAGGACTTTAAAATTGAAATAATAGGAAGGCTATGATAAAAAAGATACATATTTTTTAAAGAATTCATCGATAGTAAATAGTTGGAAATGCAAATTGAACTAACTATAAACTGATAATTCTATCGTATCCTGTAGGATTAAGTTTAGCTTCAACGGGTTGTAACCCGTCAAAGCAAAAACGTCTCCACTAAAATGTACACACAATGGTGTGTGTCTTATACACACGAATTAAGACGCCATTATAATTCAGAAAAATGCAAAGCTATACTTATAAAGCTCGCTAGAGTTGCTAGGTATTTATAGCGTAGGTAGGTACGTATCCCAAGACACATTGTAGATAAAATATGTTGTTGCATGGTTCACAAACATAAAATAAATAACATTATAAAGCTTCATATTCAATTATTACCAAAGCCTTTAACAATAGACTAATCAGAGACAAGACTTAGTGTAACTTGTCTCTGAATAAGGCATAATAGCCTATCGCTTAGTCCTCTGCCGGCGGCGCGCGCGGCCGGCATCCTTTGATGTAGTTATGAAAATTAATAAAGCGACGTGTAATTGCTTCCGATAACGCTGCTACGGTGCGCGGGAGCACTTTTTGTAATCTTTAATGACTTAACGAGTGCTGCACACTTTGTATTGACGTCCATTAAGCTACATCGTAATATGACAGTGCAAGGCCTGTAGCGGTTTCTGATCTGAACCATGTATGTATATATAATCTGTGCGCGAAAAAAAATCCATTATTTTAAATACAGAACCTAGAGTCGATTTGACATTGAAGTGCTAAAAGTTAATTTTCACTAACAATTCTATACATTAAAAAACAAAGGCAAGACCTGGAATTGTAAAAAATCGACAAATAATACGAAACAACACTTAGCAGAGTTCGTGAAACATTACTTTTCTTTTGATCAAGAATTAAGTTGCTATATTGACGAAATATCCTTGTCAAGTTTTAACTTAAGTTTGCGACTTAAGTACCTACTTTTAGAATACGGATACAAGGTACTCAAAGACACCTGCGTTACCATTAATTGATGATTGTGTTATCTTCGACACTGCACTACTTTCGGGAGAACTCGAGAGGCGACTGCTACCACTTCAATGGCGCCACACTGATAAAACTAACAGTATTTTAAGAACCTCTTTTCTTGCCGATTATATACAAAGTTTTAAAAAATGATTATTAAAAAGAAAAAGATTTTTATTAATCAATAAATAAAGTTAAAACATCCTATCAATAAAACCGAACTTATCTTGTCCCGAAATAAAACACTTTGTTATTAAGTTGACAAGCAACCGTAAAAATGTTCCTTTAAAATGTAAAATAAACAGATCAATCATGTTAAAGTGATCCCACAGGGCTTGAACCCCGAAAAGATGCCTTCGTCTATTATACGCACAGATGTTACAAGACTGATTTATATCCTGTCCCCCTCACACATACGGCCCCCGAGCGAGATGGCATATACAATTTTTATCATTTTTAAAAAGGTATTATTGCTCTGAGTGATTGACATTCAGTCGCTGTCGGCTCCACGGGACATTTTCACGGGTACAAAGTATCATTTTATAATTTATAACGCTAATTATGAGAGGAAACAAAACGAGGGTCATTTAATATATGTACTTCACAAAATCTAGTACACATCAATCAAGTTGGCGGAAATTCCGTTGTATAACGAATTTACATAACATTTATTCAAGGCGGAACATAAAGACATTTCTAAATTCTAACACGAATACTTAAACAGTCCTTTGTTTTTTAACGTTATATGCTTAGGTATGTTTCGTTTCACACATTTCTTTTACATACAAATTAAACTACTAAACTACAAAAGCAAATTTTCATTACTGCACAAAATCTAGCAACTTTTTATTATATACCATCAAATTATTTGTCCTAGCACGTAGATATACAATGCTATATTTACAAAAACACAATTCAATTCTCTAAACTAATTGAAAACCGTAGTACGACGTGAGAAGACTAACCTATATCTAATCCTCGGACGCCCGTATATATTTACTATTTAATTGGAGATTTCACGAGATAACACTATGACCCCTAATTAAGGGAACCCTCAAACGCTATCTTGTTATATGTGGATTTAACCGTCGAATGTGACGGCTTAACTTAATTAAAATACTGATATATAATTTTGTCTTTTGTTTACTATGTAGGTTGACAGGTATTAAATGGCGCCGAAAGAAATGTTAAATGTTTGAAATGTACGCGCAAAACTAATATTTTTCACACATTGATGACTGACCACTGCTGTGTGGGCTAGTCTCTTTCATTTGACATATTAACGGTACATAATAATTTCTACATAACACTTACAATTTTATAATTAATCTACTGTTGCACAATAAGAATACCTTCCGTTTCAGCAAAGGACAGGTTGAGAAGATTTTGTGAAAGAATGTTAGTGAATCTATAAAGTTTGAATCGTTAGTAAAAATTTTGTTTTTAAGAAAGTAGGTAAAGATGAAAGGCCTCTCAAGGAGAAAAAGCGCTGGTGATGTGGTCGGTATTTGTTTAGAAAAAATCTACATATTGCCATTCAGTATAGTTGTCTAACCGTTACAGTACCACATACTTTTCTTGGCTGAAATTGGTATTACCGTCGCCATTTTTAAACGTCAGACTCAGTCATTGTCAGTTAGTAATTTCTTGGTGCGTACAATAAATAATTTTATTATCGACCAACATCTAATAAAAAACCAACTAAAATATATTATTTTTATTCCTTGCATTATTAATTACAATGGCAAAGTTTTAATTATCGAACTGTTCTGATTTCTAGATATATCAAAAGATATTATATTAATAGTACAGGTAACATAAGCTATCATATCAGTCTTTCCTAAGTTTTAAACCTAGAACTATATTTTCTAGATACTAGTATAGGTACATTGTTTTATTAAGACATTTCAATAAATTAATAAGTTAGCCGGCATGACTTCAAATTATTCCCCTTATAATGGTTACTATTTATAAACTGGCAATACTAATATGCCTGACAGCGACGCTTTTACCGGCCAAGAAAAGTATGTGGCACTGTAAAAGTTTTGTTTCATTGTACAATTTTGAAGTTGAGTAGCAAAAAGGTTCCATAAATGAACAATATATGTATAAATCTAAAATACATGCCATTCTATATACTTATGTAAAAGATCGACCTAAATCCGTTAGTAATATGGCAGTTGAAACTAATTACGTCGGATCACGGCAATCAGACGTTAACTATTAACTCCAATCAAGTAGCTAAGAGATTATCATCAAGTTAGAAGTTACCCAATGTTGCCATCTGTTACGTTGCCCAAACCCCTCATTTTCAGACTTTGTGGGGAAATTATGTTCTGATTTCAGGTCAATTATTACCCATCTGAAATGTAATTTATGGCGTTGAAACTAATTCTATATACATTGTTTTACTTATAAGGATTCTTATGCTACCCTTATTTTTTTATATCTCAGATTAACGTTTTAACATTCCTAAATAAGTTTGGTTTATAAGTAAAACTGTTGTCAACTAGTAACTTTTTGGTAAGTTAGTATAAAACACATGCAAACATAGAAAATAAATAAAGTTTATAGTGAGTCGAATCTAGATAAAATAGATTCCGTTTTAATATTTTATATTTATATATAATAAACAGAAATTGAGTCGCCTTTGCGCTTCAGAACTATTTATTTTGGCAAAATCATACAGTCATCTAAATAAAAGTTTATAAGTTGTTTGTCTTTCAGTGACGATGGCAACCTTAGCCTCTAATGGAGGAAATTCAAGTCTACCGACTCGTGAATTTACAATCTACTTAACAAATACACAAGGAAACTCTGTCGAGTGCTATCAGTTACTAAGTTAATTGCGGAACTAACTCTAAACACCCGAGACAACTCACGTCTCCATTCAGATGTAAGCCGTCCTAACTGTTTCAAAGTTTAATTAATTTTAAAATAATTCTGGTCTAGAAATGTCCTGGCAGCAAATCTAATATAAATCTGAAAAGTTTGTTTGGTTCAACGCGCTAATCTTAGGTTTAAATTGAAAGATTCGTTTTGTGTTAGCCAATTTGTCGAGGAAAACATCACACGAAGCTATACTGTATAATGTCACAAGATAATCATTATTTATTATATATACATATCTATTTTAAAGAGGTAATTAGAATTGGGAATGATATGCACAGTATAACATTTTGTCTTAAAAGTAGCGACATTTATATTGCTAAATGTACTCTTCAAAAAATATTCTGTAAATAATAAGTTACGTACTACTTCCCATAAAATTACAAAATAATGATGATTACTCTAAGATCGTGAGTTATGTGAGCACACAAATCACTGATCTGAATTTCACCAAGATTTCTCCGTGAGCCCATAAACTGTTGCTTTCCAAACGTCACTGTCAAGCCTAGGAACTGGTTAAATTCTTCTTGAGATGTGCCTAATTTACTCTACGTGAAATCTAAGTCAGAAGAATATATAAGAAACCTATACGCAAGTTATAATTACGAAATTGTTCATTTTAACTCCTTCAGTCCTTAAAATTAATGTTTTATTATCATATTGTTCAAGCCAAGTAACAATCGGGTAGCACGATGCAAATTTGCCCTAAAATATTCGTTTGCAAGCGGTCTCGCTAGACAAGTGCGGCGTAGCACCGTTACAAAGGCTGTCGTGTCCACTCCACAAGACTATGTGGTCCCGAACGTAATCCTTATTTATGGTAAGATGCCCTGCGACGCCTCCTTCACTCCAACTATTTGTCACACCGACTGGCAACTGTATCAATCACGCGCACTCAATACGCCACACTCATACATTATACCACACACGGTCTAACCACTCACTCCCCTATTTATAACAATAAAGCGATGTATTGACTGCAAATGCGGACAATAATAATTGAGTCACAAACTGACCAACAAAAGTGATTCTAAATCACCCCCGACAGGGCAACACGGAAAGCCGTGATGCCGCGGGCGGTCGTTACGATTCGCTCTAAATTACGCACAAGTTACGGGACCATCTCTCATTATTATGACTCTATTTTGGCAAGTCATAACAGGGCGGGTGCGAGGGAAACCGCTGACCATTATGCCGTACTCCGGCTGCACATTTTTTCACCGGATCGCTGACCACAGCCCCCATGGTGTCACGAGATAAAATCGTAAATTATAACCCAATTCCATAGCTGTTAAATCTTGACAGATGAAAAGGCTTAGCTGTACGTGAGTGTCGTATCGTTAACAATTTAAATAAAATAGGGGCACTTCTCTCGAAGGACATTAAATAATGATTAACGTGGTTTGGCTTTATTCAAAATATGTTATAATGTAGAAATTTGAGCCCTGGACCATAATGATATTAAATTTTAACGATCAAATGTTTATGAATGTTTTTGAAGAAGACAACGAGAGTTTACGGGATAGTTTCGTTATTCTTTATAGAGCCAAAATTATCTATTGCTTGATCCATTACATATGGACTTTATTCATATTTCAGTTTTTAATATCTCTATAAAATTTAAGTTGTTTTCTTTCTCATCAAAATCTTAAAAAAAAGTGCAAAATAAGGAGTCCTTTTTATATCAATAATAGTTTCGTTCATGAATTTTTTGTTTCGGAACCCCTGCGACTTCAGTAACAAATTTATCTCGTATATACCATGTATGTATATGAATTTCATATTCAAAATTGTCAACTAATGACGTCTTCATGATATGCCAGAATAAAAAATAGATATATCAAAAAAGATAATAGTAAGATATTAAAACAAAAAAATCACTTCGATTTACCACGATCATTAAAACCATGACACGATCCATTATAATCAAATATATCATTTACGATCTATGACAAATTTGACAATCGTAATCTTTGTTCTGCTCATTCGGAGTAATAAAATAACTCATGTCCAATTTATGTTAATACAATAAATAGTAACATAAATAATTCTGAGTGGATCAAGACAATTTGGATTTATGAGCCCTCGACCTTAAAGTAGCCAAGTATTCATCGAATTCTATCAAGTAATGTTTCTAGTAAATTTATTCTTTAATCTTCTTACGAAATCTTTTAGCTTGAACATAAAAAGGGGGCGAATCCTCTTCCACAGAAATCTTAATATAAAATGATATGATAATGGCATTAATGGAACTATAAGGCCCGCAACACACTCGCGAGCCCTCTGGCATTGAGAGTGTCCCAAGTCCATATCAATTAACATCAGATGAGCCTCCTGTCCGTTTGCCACCTGTTCTATAAAAAAAACTTCATGCTTTGATTGGACATATCGGGTCACGCCGGTAAGAAAAAACCAAATTTGTATTCTTTAATCACTCTTTCTTTAGAATATCAACATTGGTGATCGGCTTTGTATGCTTGACACATGTCTACAATGTTTGATAAGACATGCCGGTTTTGTCTATGACCATGCAACACCTTTACTGTTCAGTGTTAATGACTGCAAATAAAAATTCATTGATTTAACCGTAATTTGACCTGCCACCGTCCAGCAAGTACCTACTAGGTCATCACAGCACGAAAAATATACAATACAATACAATAGTTTATAAATAAATCAACCATTACAAAATTAATCAACAACAATATTCGAACTATGAATAACCCGGGGCTCACAAATTAAAAAAAAAACATTAATAGCTATAGTTAGCTTGTAAAGCATTTAAAGAATTTCCAAACAATTTACATAGCTCGAAGCGTAATTTGTGGAAAGGAAAGTGTTCGCGTGAACTTCTTACCGCAAACAATAATGATAGCAAATAATTGTATTAAAGTACAGTTATTTAAAGAGAAGAGCGACAAACCGACAGATGCTTGCGGCCATCTTGTGGCTAAAATATCGCATGCAGTGTTTTGTGGTTACAATGTCGCCTGTTAAAATCATATACCTATTTGAAAAGAAATTTGTGTCTCAAGTGGGTCCCATAATTATAGTCTTGTTTATCAAAGACATTCTATATTCATATATTTATGTATTAAATTGACATTTTTACAGCTAATTGAATGGTCAATACATTAAGAAAATTCAATCTATCATCAACGACTTTGATGTTCCGTTTTTCTTTTGAGACAAGAGGGTTTGTAATCTTCTTCTAGCATTCTGTGCATTTCCAGCACAAATATTGTTTTATCGAGAATAAAACCCCGGTTGATCTCTTATGTGCCACGCAAAAATATGTCAACTAAATTATCGTGGTACTTAGTCATAGTAAGAGACATTTAGATTATATAAAAATATATTAAATAGAATAATAAAAAACTTCTGAACAACACTGAGTCTATGATATAAATAAAAATATGTCTATTTCAAATACAAGGAAGGAAGAAAAATAAATACAAGTAATATACATACCTTTTAGGTGCTTAAGCACACGTAAAAGGTATTAAGTTACAGGAACTAATAATAATAACACTATTTACATAACAATATCACAAAACAAAAGAAAAAATCAAATTAAATCAACGAAGAGAAAGGACGTAATGTGCGATCTTACTGCTAAAACCAGTTTCTTCCAGACAATCCAAACATAAATAAAATATTACATAATCATATAAATATTACATAACATATAGGATATATATATGTATGTAGAATATAGGAGGATGTTCACTGGCTTCGATGTTCGTATATAATTACAGCTCCAGCTCTTACATATAAAAATACATTAAACATTACTTGAAATGTAGAATCAATGGATGCAGACTGTCATATTTAAATATATATAATAATATAACAACGAAAGTATATTGTATACATATAATGTAACTCTGAACGCCTAGATTTTATTAATCAACTTGGGGATGAAGCTCTCAGTGGCATTTTTCCTCAGTTCGCATTATTTCCAGGGAAATGATGAGAAATTAATCCGAGCAAGCCGCAGGTGCGCTCCGGACCATCTTACGATGTATTTGTAATCTATGCGTGATAATTTTTACACAAGAGTTTAAAATAAAAAATATGGTTACTAACTTTATGGCTTAAAAATTATAGATAATAAATTTAATATGACTTACAACAACTTAACAACAAGAAAAGTTCATTCACTATATGACCATGTTTTAATAGAATTCCATTGCAGAGTAAGGTTCGAATTCAAGACCTTATCACTGAGGTTCGCTCGCTTAACCGCTAAGAATAAGTGAAACACGTTAAATTTATTAATGGGAATAAAGTTAGGACATTCTTATTTCCTTAAAAGAAAAACAGTAACAACTATTTCCTTCATTCCTTCATAGTGATATTAAAAGGTTTGTTATAAGCGGTTTCAGCTGTGAAAGCCGGCAGAAAGGAGGCAGGTTTGAAGGAGAACCGAGCTGCGGCATGTCGTAATCCCGACATATCTCAGAACATTGTTCAGCGCGACACAGCGGGACTTAGCGAAAGCCGCACCGCAGATGCTTATCTCAATAACAGTTTTATTTATTTTTGCTGATCCGCTCCCGGCGGATTCGTCTAAATGGAAGAGGCGTGCTCAAGTCACAGTAGTGGGAAACAATTTGTGGTCTATATATATTGTTATAATAGTTTACATACACTTAAAATCTTATTTCGTCAAACCATACAAAAAATAGATAACTATTAAGGAAGTAAGGTTTAGCGTCGAGACTAAGAAATATATATATTATATATATAATATATATAATTACCAATATATATAATGAACGCAGACAGTTCGAGGTTTCGAGGTGCAAAGTTTTAGCTCTCGTAGCTTTTTAGAAACAAATTTAAATTTATAGAGCTCATTATTATCTTCTATATTTCATTCTCTCTCTCTACTATACTTTTTAATATCTAATTTTTTGTGGCAAGTATGTATTAAATTGAAATTTTTACGGCTAACTAAATTGTCAATCAATACAGGCAATTTATCATCAACAACTTTGATGTTCCGTTTTACTTTTGAGACGAGATTTTTTTCTAGAATTCTGTAAATATCCAGCACAATTATACTTGTTTTATCTAGAATTAAAGTTGACCACTTAAATGCCACTCAAAAATATGGCGACTTAAATATGGTGTTACTTTTACGTGTTTTAAGTTTAAAATTTCGTTAAATTTGTAGTTTTTTACAGTAAAATACAGCATTAACCTGTATTTGCCTATTAGTCGAAGTCAGTGGTAAATAAGGCGATATTTCCAAGTGGCCACAAGCTACCGGCATCTAATTAGGCCATTTGCAGTAATTGCCGGCTCCAGATTGGTTTTTTCGCGTCAACGATGTCCCACGAGAACTCGGAGACATTTGCTCTAATGAACACGTCTACTTTTGCTGCAACTGAAATAAAATGCTTGTTTCAATTAACGTATTATTTTATATGGACGTTTTCATACGGATTTAATGCATTTGATAACATTGTTTAAACTATATAAATAAATATGTTGCCAGGGCAAAGTCCGAAGGCGGCTGGAATAATCCGAGTATTATTTATTTATGTATACCTTGAAATCTTAGGAAAGTTTTTATGGAGATAAAATTGGATAAATATAATAATAATGAAAATTTTTGTTTGGTTTAGTACTTAGTTTTTATTCTGAAGAGTTCCATATGTTGGTATGTAGCTAGTAAAAAGGCTAAGTAAAATCATATTAAAGCAAGACCTTTGCGGGGGCGACTAGTTTTAAAAATAATTAAATTATAAATTGATAAATTATTTTGGCTTTAAAATATGTTAACAAACTTATTCATTCTTTATACAGTCTAAAGCAGTGAAACCACAATTAAACTTGCCTATATCTGTAAAATATAAACATAATGAAAAAAAAATTCAATACTTTTTATTACTCATAGGTACGTTAATTACAAAAACATACAATGCGTTACAAAATAATTGCGCCCATAATTTATACACTCGAAGTACTAGGTTCAATAAACGGCGGATGTTGCTTAGATTTCTCTCTCTTCCGAATTTCGTCTTTCAGAAGGACGAGGTTTTCGTAATGATCGGTAGATACGTCCAGCAACTGTACGCAGGCTTTGACCGCAGCCGCCTGCTTCACACGCTCTTCATCCATGGTGGTATCTGTTTCTCTTGTCACCGTCATCACTGCATTCACCATTTCTTGAAGTCTGTAAATACATAGTGAGGATGTATAGATACGCAGTTACGTTGTTACGCAGATACTTACACTAAGTTAGCATTTTGATTCCTCAGTATAATTTTATAAATATGTAATATTCTTGACTTTTCACGCACTCATTGCGTACGAGTATACGTATATGTTTCGTTTCAATTTAATTTAAAAACAATTAATCTTTTATAACATTTTCCTATTGTACAAATATAAAGATTAATTCCCCAGTCTATATAGGTACTTGTGATCATCATCTGTGGCTTCTAACCAGAAATTAGTTTCGACGAGAATCGAACCCAGGGACTAACACGCAGCGACTATGCAGCTTGACCAACTGAACTTAGATAACTGCAGAAGTAAACTGCAATTACTAATTTGTAAAATTTAAGGAATTGCATGATAACGTTTTACAACCCACTAGCTGTACCCCGCCCCGCAGTTTCGTCGTAATCGGTGGTAGTATGTTGTTATATATATAGCCTTCATCATCTCATAAGAGACTCTCCGCCAAAATAGATTCCCAAGATCTGGTTGAACCTACATGTCATATTTTCTCGAAGCTCTAGCTATTTTTATGACCTTACGTACTTTCGCTTCCGAATTTCGAGAAACAATAAGAATAGCACGAATTGCACCACAATTAATGCAATATTCAGTTGCCTTGGAGTGAGATACTGGGCTATGATGTGGAATCGTGACACTCTGAACTTTGGTATGGCATTCCACACGGAGAAATCTGGGATTAGTAAAGTTAACGGAAGGCAAAATACACCTAATCCAATGCCAATTGAGACTGTATCATAGTCACTTCTATCTGAATTCATCACTTTCTATAGGTTTAGGATTACTTTAAAATTTTGATATAAGCCATAGAAAATTTGAAAATGACAGGACATTAAGCATAGACATTACAGAATGACAGATTTTTTTTGACAATACAAAAAGGATGTGCTTACTTAAAACATTAACATAATAATAAATCATATTTGTTATTTGCTCTTTAATTTGTGTCTCATCATATTTTATCAAATTCGCAACGCTAAATCATAATGATAATGAGCAGTGTTGGCCTAGTGACTTCAGCGTGCGACTCTCATACCTAAGGTCGGTTTGATCCCCGGCTATGCACCAATGGAATTTCTTTCTATGCGCATTTAACATTTGCTCGAACGGTGAAGGAAAACATCGTGAGGAAACCGACATGTCTTAGACCCAAAAAGTCGACGACGTGTGTCAGGCACTGGTGGCTGATCACCTCAAGTAGGTGATAAGCTAAGCCAAGCCTATTAGATTTAAAAATTATCATGAAACAGATTCAGAAATCTGAGGCCAAGGCCTAATGAGGTTGTGGCGCCACTGATTTATTTATTTTTAAATCATAATAAAGAATTTCCTAATATTGTCTAAATATTGATACGTAACATCTATTCCTGCAACTTTAAACAAAAATAGTGTTTATACGAAAATCGGTGGTCAGCCTTAAGTGCCTAGCATACCTTCCCTTTTAAGGTCTTATTAGATTCAAAGTCGTGACTTAGTGCGACCTATGAATGTTATATGTCAAAAACGTATTGGATTTGTTTCCCCGCTTTTCATACAACTAGAATTACGCATATAACATAGAGAAATACATTATTAACTAGTCGATGTTTGAATCCGTGACCTCGGGACTAATCAAGTTTTAGTTTTACTCACTCCCATAATTTCTTCGCACGTCTCTATGATGTCACATGAACTCAGATTACACACACATTTATATCTGTGCTTTCATTGCATTTTGACAATTAACTTTAATAACCCTTGACCAATGGACCTGGAAAATAAAGGATGTTAGAAATTTCATCTAAGCATATCATACAGTATTTGAGGGCTATCCACCCATGAATGTCCGTCACACGTGACGCAAGTGACCGTTCGGCATATCAATTTCAACTAGATACCTACACAATAAAATTGGATGGTCTCAGTAGAGCTTAAACGATTCGCCGTTTTGTCTCGGGCCCAGCTGCGTAATGACCGTAGCGGGAAAAAATTGTCAGCAAGAAAACGCTAGGGTAGCCGGGTTTATGTTGCAGCTGGCGACGTGCTCCTAACTGCCTCTGCTTACCTCGCAAAACCCGCGCCAATTTTATTTATCGAAAATATAAACCGATTTGCGGAGGCCCCTCGTAAATCTAGACGGCAGATTTATAGTTGTTACCGGCCGCGTTTAAGCAAACTTTGAGAACTTGTTTGTCTACGCTTTTTATTCGCTGAATTGGCTGTTCGGTGTGTGGCATTAAAATCAAATACACCTCACAATGCTTTAGAATGCTCAAGTCAAACTATATAAAATATTGCTTTATTATTATCTAATAAATATGTATATTATATAGCATATTTCAATTGTTCAATGAATTCAATAAATGTATTATAAATGATACAAAAAATATTTATCCTATACAAGTCGCAACAACATTAATATCAACATTATATTATTATAAAAGCATAATAACAATAGTTATAACAGATTAAAGAAATTCTGATACAACTTATATATTTACTAATTTAAACGCCGTATACAAATTGCTTAGCAATTCAGACAATAACCATTATACGAACCTTTATGAAGGGAAAAATTGCCCGGAGAATCCCTTAACAATTTACTAAATGAGAAAATAACATCTATTTTTACGATATTCAATATGTTCGTGATATCGTGGTATTAAGTTCTTTTATAAGTACATTACGAGTATTTTTATGAATGAAAATATGTTATTAAAATTTACAATATTTTGGTGGGTCGTAAAGCCAGATCGTTATGATTTATTTATTTGCACTATTTCTAACCTTCGCTTCATCAACTTTCATGACATTCACCATGCATGCTCGTCGGTTATGGCTGGTACTTTTGACCTATTCCTTCTCTAGAACGTTCAGGTACGGCAAGGCTTACCCGACCTGCCAAAAAGTCTGCATATTGCCATTAAGTATAGTCTAACCGTTAAGATTTTTTTTTCATTCTACAATTTTGAAGTTCAGAAGCGAAAAGGTTTCATACAGGATATCTTAAGAGTGGCGCGTTGAGTACACTCAATTTTCAGCATTGAAGACGAAGACGCTCCAACTCATACCGAGATGCAGTAAGATGATATCGACTGACATATTCCGTATACACTATCTTGATTGTATGTAAATCAGGGAGTTTTCTAAGGAGTTTGAATACGTTTATAAGTCAGCGTTCTCTAGAACAGAGGTAGTTTATTTGAGGGCCCCAACAAATCAATTATTAATCCTAGGCATTTGTTGTTTTAGTAGGTTCTATGAAAGAACAGTTACAGTTGGAACGAAAGGTCAAATAGAAGTGTAATTTAATATAAAAGGTCGAATGACGTCTAAATAATAATCCAGTAGCGCGACAACCCTGGGTCTTAACCTGTTTCTTTGATTAATCGAATTATATATTAAATCAATAACATTAATTGAATTACCTATGTGAGCTATCAGCCTTCTGTGTAAGTATAAATCAATATATACTTATTTCTATATCTATAATTATTGTATCTTACTGAGAGTTTCATAGAATGTCAATCGTGTGATACAAACAATTGGACTGAGAGACAAAAATTTAAACTGTACGCGGCGATAAAAGTATCTTAAAATATAATGTAATAATAACAATGCCGTCTGACAAATCTATGTATGGCAAAGACGTTTTTTGCGATTATTGGTTATACTCATATAAGACATATTAGAAAGTATTTACTAGTGTAGCCATAAGGGTTATTTGTTTCTTTAACATCCCCCAACTCTCCAACGAGCGACACATAACTTTCTGCGATTGTTTCATAATGTTTCATAGGCACCTCTCGTGACTGTCAACCAAAAACAATTGGTCTAAGATCCCGATATAAGTACAACGACCTTCACCGAGATGCTTATTTAATGAAACGTATTTTATATTTAATTTAATATGTCAATAAATATAATCCATATGGGTTGCCTAGCAAATTTCAGTCCAGAGTATTTTAATTAATATTAAAAAAAATTTTTTTAAACATTTCACCGGTATATATATTAGATAAATTCTATACCAATCGAAAGTATGAAGCCCATAGAATATGCAAACGTTAGGTTGTTTTTAATCAATTAATTATTTATGTGTATATTTTTTATGTGACACTAAAGTATATCCTATACATCTTTAGTAAAAAAGAAAGTTATAGTGATACATATATTATAATACTACCCTGATTAAAAAAAATTAAAAAATTAACTACATGCAAATTATAAAAAATTATATTTTATAAAAATATTAATTAAACATACTCTGGACTGAAATTTGCTAGGTAACCCATATGGATTATATTTATTGACATATTAAATTAAATATAAAATACATTTCATTAAATAAGCATCTCGGTGAAGGTCAAATTGTTTCGCTGGGAATAGACTTTGGCTTGGGTATTATAGGTACGCAATAGAGGTATACCCTCAATACTGGCAATACTCTATCACTATCAAAGAATGGGATAATTATACTAGAGGTGCAATTGGGCGGATCTACGATACCTGAAGTATACGTACACGTCAAGAAATTATTTTGTTTATTTACAGTAGGTATAATATGCCAAATATTGTATACAAACACAAAAACTGATACACCAAACATGTATGTAATATGTAGAATACACACAGGTCAGACAAATATATACATATGTAAATATAAAGAAAAAGTAAATCCGTCCATTACGTTTTATGATCCGTTAGATTGAGTCGGGACCCAGCGTGAGCTGTGAACTGCCGTATGTCAACATCCAACACCTATTTTGACATGTCATACTAGTATGACTAGACTTAGGGCGTTTCGAATCTTCCTCAAGTAGGATTAGGACTTGTAATAAGTCCTAATACGACTAGTGGTACCAAGTTTTTGATTATTCATAATTATTAATAGGGAATTCATTGAACTAAAACAACATGGCCCGAATATGTATATTTTATCTCATAATATTATGTATATGAGCTACAAATGTATAAAACGTTAACTACAGTTAACTATGATTTAGCTTTGTGAATTTCATAAAATATTGCTTATTGTTTAATAAGGTGAATTCATCTGACAGTTACTTAAAGGTAAATATAGACCATTCATGCCTTCTTGCTTAAAACATAGAGGTTTTGAACCTTCGAAACTCTATTTTATAGATAAATTAATTAAAATTAAACACTTTTAAGCGTTTCCAGCATATTTTACCCAATTTTTAATTTTTCGTCTACATATTTTGACAGTCGACAAGCATTATTTAATATATCATAGTGAGAAATAATAATATAAAATAATAAAATAGCACATAGCTACCCCGCAACCTAATAAATAATATCAACAATATATCATTACAAAATCCACGAAATAGATAAATAAAGAGGAAAAGACTATAGATTTTTTGAATGACACATATGGAATTGTTAACCTCCTTTGTTTTTCAATGTCGGTAAAAAATAAACCATCACATGAAGTACGTTATAATCTAATAATATTCAGATCAATTATGTAAGAATGTTAATAGTTACTAATTATTAAACTTTAGACTTTTGAGTTTAAGTTAAGAAAAACATTCCGAAACCTACTTTACCGTCTATAAACGCGAATTTGATAAAAGAAATCACGTTTATATCCTTAAACATATTTAACAGTAACTTTTATAGTGAAATGATAATATTAACGTTAATATTGAATACATTTTAAAACGATATCTTCTTTATTAATTGTAAAACTCGTCACAATTACGTTTAGTTTTGTATCTGTTCTTATCAGAGATTCGTGAGTAGTCATAAACAATGCAAATGACCGCTAAATAAATTTAGAGTTAATTAGAAATATCACAATTTTAAGCACTAACTTAGTGATTACAAAGGTAAAGCATTCTTTTGGTTTAAATTTTTAAGTTAGTATTATATAACGCTTATTTTGTAACTAGTCATTTTTATATACATACATATTTACGCTTACAACTAACTTCACAAACTTTGATGTCAATTATATATACAATTTTATATTATCAAATTGATTTTATATAATGATAAATTATGACACTTATAAACTATAATAAATAGCTATAAGATTTTTCTTTTAAAATTACAAAATAGATAAAAACAATAAATAATTTATACAGATTATAAACATTGAAAAAAAATTGAATAGTCATAAACAACAAACATGTATTAATATTAACCAAATACTTTTGTCTTAGATGATTTAATAGTTATTTCCATATCAAGTATTTATATGATCACTTACAAATTACTTTTGAAATAGTGTTATACTGATGTACTTAAATTGTCAATAGCTTCCATTAGACTTGGTACGGAGTCCACTTTCATTCCTTGTTTTCGGAGACTGTTTAACTCCTCCACTAGCTTTGATTTATCACGACCCAATGTCTCCCTAAAAAATTATGTTCTGAGTTTGCAGGCACACACAAAAAAACACAAGCACAGAAATGTATAGTGCAAACATGACCCATATTTAGAAAGAAATCTCAATGTATTAATCCCTAAAATTAAGATAAAATATCTAATTTGGTATCAAACAATGGAGTCAAATCTATAGATTTGTTGATTTTTAATAATGTCATTTTATATTGAAAAAAAATTTACAATCTCTTATTATCTGTAGGTTTATTTCACAAATACTATTCTGAAAGTTGTATATGCATTCTCCCTTTATAATATAATTATAGTTTTATAAAATTCTTATTAGATTTAAATAACATTTCATTTATAAGTTAATACTGTGATAAATTATTCATAAAAAAGAGTCGTCAAACTCGGTTGCGTAATAATTCCATATTGAAATCATCACTAACAACAGTTGCTTGATTTAGAATGTTGAACTTAGGTCCATATAAATTGAATGTATGAATATGTTTTGTTACTATGTATAGTCTATTGAAAATATCAAACAAAGTTTGACCTTCATTTGCTTTTACAAACATCTGTATTACTATAGTATAGAAGCCACATACCATATAGATATACAAGTGTGAAGCAATGGAATATACATGAGGAGTAGGTCAGAGTCACTAACAGCTTCATATCTTCTCAGGGCAAGCTGTGCCCATCGTTCACCTGGTCCAGCCAAAGCACCACCGCTGCAGCCAGCACATGCCACTATACGGCATAGTGCGCTTAGTACTACTCGTGATCTGTCTGTGTATACCTGGAATGAGAAACTTTATTTAAAAAACCAGTAAATATGTCAATCTAAAAAAATCCTATAAAACAATACCTTTATTGAATGAAAAATTTTAGTAAACTTTTACCTTACTTAATAACTTAAAGCTAGTTTCCAATACTGAGAAAGCTTGGTCATATTTCTCTTCACCGATAAGACGTCTTGCTTCATTTAATTCTACATCTTGAAAGAAAGCTATGGCAGCCACCGAGTCCCTCAGCTGCGACTCACTAGCAACTAAATTGAGGAGTACCTCAAAGCCAGCACATCGTGATGATATTAAACTAGGATCAAAATTTCCAAAACAAATCTGTAATAACACAAAGGTTTATGTTATCAGTTAAAAGTCTTTTGTTCAAAACAAATTAAATAATGAGATTTTTATCAAACTCTTTTCTCAAATTTAATCCAATTTATTGTAAACAAAGTCCAGTTAATTAAATTACAGTTTAAAATCAATCTCTTTTTAAGGTATTATACATAATTTAAGAATCTATTTTTAAAATTATCTATAATACTCAAGGCAAACAAATATGTTTGGATAAGTATAATTATGGATTACCAACCTTACGCGGAAAGGAAATATTATTTAGTAATGTTGGTCGCTCTTTCTTAAGACCATTATAAAGGTCTAGAAAGTGGGTGTATCTTCTTTCAGCATTGGCAGGCTCTGGGTCGATAATTCTAGACTGTCTAGCTTGCACCATATAGGCTACAAATTTATTTTCCTTATCCACACCTTCTACAGTACGTGAGGATACAATTTCGAATTTTAAGCTGAACATGTTTCTTTTTTGAGAACGACGCACGGAAATGTTTTATCACACAATGAGCTTTGTTACTTCGAATGAATCACGTCCTATACATAGTTAAGAGAGTAAAATGTTCGTAACATATATTTATTTTAAAGTAAAACTTAATTAAGTGAATTTATTTCTAATATGTATTAATATTATAAATATATTTTAATAAAATAATAATTGAACGAATCACAGATTTGAGATTAGTGTTTAAAGTTTTCACTTTTTTTTTTTTTTTATGGCTCTGGCACGATTTGTGCATTAGCCAGCGTCAAGTATAGGATTTTTAATAATTCGTATTTCGTGCTTGTCTATAGAAATTCGACCGTGTCCTCCATGAACGGTTTAAGCACTCGCCCGGTACCGCACAACCCTCCCAAAGGCCGAGAACAAATTTAAATTAAATTAAAACTTGCCCTCGAACCGGGAATCGAACCCGGTACCCCTCACCTAGCTGCAGTTTACACTTTACAGTTTATATACACTTTTTTTTTTGGCCTGGTAACGAGACATTTAAGCCAAACTTGACATCCACAGTCTACACCAAAGAGAATAATGTTACAAAAGCGTAGAATGTAGATTTTTCTTTTACTTGGGGAAATGCATTGCGCATATCCTACCGCGGTGCGACTGCTTAGTGCGGGAGGGTAATGTGGGACTCGCGATTGTGCATACCCACTAAAACCCCAAGGCGCCACACAGTACAGCAGATGGTACGGTAACAGCAGAGCCTTATCCACTTCCCATTTGTGAAGATACTTGGCACAGCAAGTATCCTTCACAGATCGGGCCATACGCTTTTAGGAATAGCTAGGGGAGATCGGGTCCAGTGCTTGAAGGGATGGATAACCATGCCTTCTTTTGAACGCATGGACTCCTGCTTCCCCGCTTGGGCACTCTTTAGGTGGCTAGGATTTGACGGGCCTGCAGTTTCTTTCGCCGCCGCGGATGGGTTCCGGGACAAAGCTGCCTGGTCCTTTCCGCTTCTTCTTTGACTTTCATGACCGACTCGCAGAAATTGTAGAAGATTGTCCACGAGCCGTCATTTCCTGCGCTTAATATGGCTTTAACTACGTTTCGCAGTATTGCGTCCTCGCCCTGGAGTAGAATGTAGATAATGCAACCTCTTCTAACATCTCATAGAGTCTAGCTAATGAAAGAAGATAACGAAAAAGCGCGGCTAATTCAAAAAAAATAGTATGGTATCCCTGAAAGTTTGATATATTTTGTGGATTAAACTTACTAGATACTTAATTTTTTTTTATTATTTTTTACATTGAAAGTAACTGTATTACTATGAAATTAAATACAATACGTATTTAGTCTTTTACTATCGATACTTAAAATGACTAGCATTGCATGGAAAACTAAAACTATATTCATTATAAAACACAACTTTATTCGGAATAATCAAATCCTGCGAAAGAAACGAAATATTCCATCACATAAAACAAAGTTTAGGCTTTTATACCTGTTAACTATTCGGAAAAAATATATAATAGAAATAAAAATGAGTAATTGCATGAAGTATCAAGACAATAAATCATACTAACCTAAGAAATTCAATGATATTCTGTGTTGCCTTCCGAAAGTTTTCAAATAATTCAATTATCTTCTTTCATTAGGCAGACTCTACGATTTAATTTAAATATATGTTAAACATACGAACCTTTTAAGGTGGAAACATACTACTAAAACGCGACGCTACACCACACCATCCGACGCATGTCAGTACTTATCAATCCCATATATTTAATATGGTTAGGTGCACATATTATACAACACGCCATGTGATCACACGCGGTAACATCCAATCGATTTGGATCAGCGTGTTGTGCCTTAACTCTCTAAAAAGAGTGTTGCTAGCCTTAGCAAACCAAAACGTATCAAGTAAAATACAACAAAACAATATTTCAATTTAAAGTTTTTTACACAAATACCCATATTTCGATCAGTCTTCAATGAAATTAAACTCCAAGACATCATAATTAGATTATATTTTAACAGAAACAGAGAGAAACAAAGGGAAATGTTTTCGCATACCAGGAAAAACCAAAGCGTGAACTCAAAGAAAATCGACGTGATGTGAGGCAATGGGTTCATCTCATTGTACGTTTCGTGCGGTGAGTGAGACTCCCGGGGAAAATCACCCTCTGGGCGTCCTTCATCGGAACAGTCAGCATTCGTTGGTGGAAGCACAGGCTGCCCTTCGTATTCTGGGAGGGGCAAAACTGCGCTGAAAAACTTAAAATCTAGTAGGTTTTGATCTCGGACAAACAGAAGAATTTGCCGAAGGCGCTCCACGCTCATAGTGGACTTTACTAATGTTAGGGGGGCTCAATTCTAATCTCAACACGGTTCACTTTCGCCTTGGATCTGTGAAGCCGGTCTTATTCTTCCTTACTGAGACTCGATTATCCTCCCCGGCTGATACTTCTTACCTCTCCTATCCGGGGTACAAGTTAGAACAGTCCTTTAAGCCGTGGGCGGTCGTTAGCGTGTTCTTCAGAGATGATATCTGTTCTCGTCGCCTCGGGAAGCTTTAGGAACGTACCTATCTAACCTCTGGCTGTGCGTAGACTGCGATGACCATTTGCAATTCTACGCATACGGGACATATCCCGTAGCGGAACCAATTGAGTTTGAGTTTGATACAGATTCCTTGCTCGAAAATGTCCCGCCAGCTGAAATGGTGACACTTGGCGACTTTACCGCCCATCATGCCGACTGGCTTGGCTCTGATACCACCGATCTCGTAGGTCTTTTCATGACTTTGCCTTCGCATATGACCTGACACAAATGGTTTCTGCAATTACGCGAATACCAGGTGTGGTGATGTGATGGTCCACCATCTTTGTTGGACCTTCTGTTGACCTCACATCCAGAGAACTCCTCTGGGTTCGTGGGTTCATTGTGTAGTCCGAAGTACTGTGCCTACTACGCGCCCTCCACGGCTCCGTTTTGCGGGCTGTCGGCGTATTTGGCACTATAGTTCAGCAAATTGGGACGGGATGCGGTCTTTCCATGCGTCCTTCGGGACCTATATATGCTTTTCTTCGGAAGCTCCAGATTCCGTCACTGACTCTGTCGCCGAAGTAGTTATGCAGGGCATGTAATTCTTTAATCCATTTACTACGGTGCCTTTCGGTGGCAAGTCACAGCCCTGCTTTAAGCATACTTGCAAGGTGGCCTCGCTTTGTAAGCGAGAACGTTTCAAAGCATGGGCAGAAGCGGCGCCACCTCTTGTTGCAATACCAGCGAACATTAAAAAAACATATAACCCTGCGTCCAGGTCCTTCAAACGGGAAATTGCTTAGGCAAAGTTAGAGCACATTGCCAGCTTTGGTGAGAGATAGGCCCACCTCGATTCGAGCCATTTGGTCTCTAGCCAAAGCTGTCCAAGGGAATTTTGAGGATGACTCGCTGGCCCGCGAAGGAGAAGGCTGACCTTATGGGCTGTCTCTTCGCGTCCAACTTTGTTTGACCGAGGGAGATCACCACCGACTTCTTCGCGGTGTGAATCTTCGATGCCAGAAATCATATTCTGGCCAAGTGCTGTCCGCAAAGCACTATCTTCCTTGCATATTCAGAAGCCGAGCGGGCGGTATGGTATCGCCCCTGTTGTGCTGGGTACTTACGTTCATGAGTTTGCTTCTGTCTTAATGCACCTTTTACTGTACCTGTACTCGCTCGGCACTGACCCGAAGTGTTGGAAGAAAAAGGCGATCGCTCTGATCCGTCCAACTATCTCCCAATATGTAGGTATAACCACAAGATGGTTTCTACAAAATAATGGAATGCATTATTAATGGCCAACACCTGAGGTATCTAGAGGGCCACCAGCTGATTAGCGATTATCAGTACGGCTTTCATCGTGGTCGTTCAGCTGATGACCTTCTTGTATACCTTACACATATATGGGCAGAGGCAATTGATTCCAAGGGGGAAGCGCTAGTGGTTAGTTTGGATATAGTGACGTTTGAGGATATACAGAAAGCCTTTGATCGAGTGTGGCATAAACCGCTTCTCTTGAAGCTTCCAGCCTACGGGCTTCCCAAAAAATTATGCGACTGGGATCTCCAGCTTTCTGGCCGATCGGAGCATCAAGGTCGTCATCGACGGAACATATCGGTGAGTACCGGAACAAACTTGTGTCTGAAGTCGAAACTCTGCTTCGTGGAGTCTTGTACGGGGGTAAACTAAATCCAATTTAACCCCAAGAAGACACAAGTTTGCGCGGTTTCCGCTTAAAAACACCCTTCGTCGCTCCTCTTCTTTTCGAGACACTCGTCTTAAAGCCACAGCCAGCATCGGAATACTTGGCGTTGCCATATCGAACGACGTTCAGTTTCGCGGTTATTTGGAGGTAAAGGCTAATAGCCTCTAAAAAGCTTTGTGTGTTCACCAAGGCAAGACGGTACTTCATTCCGGGCCACCGCTTGCACCTGTATAAAGCGCAAATAATAAAATAATACTTACCATATCATATTTATAAGTATGTAAAACAATTTGTAAAACTATAATTATGGATCTGAAATTTTGTAAACACCACGTTTAAAATGTAAGTGTAATATATCATAGCAACAAAAAAATTAACGTTTAAAATATATCAAAATAATAGTTTTTTAATAAATACTTATATATATTCTAACACATAATAGCTTATTGTGATTGATGAATTATTTAAAATAATATTTAGATTTGATTTATTGTTATCATCATTGAATCATCTATTAAACAGTTAAAAATATGTTATTGTTCTTTCGTTCGGTCTTCCGATTCAAATAATAGGATATATAGGACGGTTCGAAAAAATGCTATTGAATTTAGGAACCTAAATTCATCAGCATTTCATCAAATTCCTTGGTATCCATTCTTATTTATTAGACGCTCCCTATAGTTTAATTATTATTATAAGATGAATGTAGTACATTTTACGTAGATTAAATATATATGATATAAGGATTAAAATATAAAACATTGACATTTTATGATTATGAAATTTCAACTGTAAAATGGACTCTTAAACTGACAAGGGTTCAAGACCTGTGCCTTCACTAGCGTTTATATCAAAAATTACGCTTACACACTTTTTCCCAGATAAAAGAAGCATACTAGTCTCCAGAATATTATCAATTTTTAAAACCAAAATAAAACTTCACCGTTTTAGTCATGGAAACAAAAATAAACTTATAATAACAAAGATATATATTTATAATATTATATATGTATTAATTTTCATTCCATAACAATCCTATTTAATTATGGTACGAAGTCTCTGGAACATAAAACAAACAAGAGCTATCTCATAATAGATATATTAAAAATTATTAACGATCGACATCACCGAATACTACATCGATTGTTGCTATTAGAATAGATATATCAGCTAGCAACATTCTTGGACCCATAACAGCCAGGCCTGCTAGATGAAGATATGAACATGGTCTAATAAAAACACGATAGGGTTTTGAAGTGCCATCGGATACCATATAGATACCCAATTCACCCTTAGGACACTCGGTTGCACTGTAAGTTGCACCAGGAGGTACGTTGTACCCCTCTGTGCACAATTTAAAATGATGTATAAGGGCCTCCATAGACGTTTTCATTTCCTGTCTTGAAGGCATTGTAACTTTAGAATCGTCTGTTCGAACTTCTCCTTCTGGAATAGTGTCTAACACTTGATTTATAATCCTTAAAGACTGGCGTAGCTCCATCAAACGTAGAAGGTGACGATCATAACTGTCTCCAAACGTACCAACAGGTACATCAAAATCATACATCTCGTAACCATTGTAAGGGTGAGTAATTCTCAAATCCCACTTGACGCCGGTACAACGCAGCATCGGTCCAGTAAATCCCAAATTAATAGCTTCATGAGCCGATACAACTCCAATGCCTGCCGTTCTTTCATAGTATAACCTATTCCCGGTCACAACATCTTCAGTTTCATCGCAGCGCTCACCCATTTTCATGCAGAGTTCGTGAACATCATCTAAGAATCCAATAGGAAGATCCTGGCTCACTCCTCCAACCCTCATGTATGCGTTATGTACTCGCGCACCACAAACCCTTTCAAATAACTCATATATTTTTTCACGCTCTTCACACATCCAAAAAAATGGGCTGATACCACCGGCGTCTAGTACGGTACCAGATATATTTAATAAATGGTTAGCTATTCTGGACAGTTCAGTCATAAGGACTCGAATAGCCTGAGCTCTAGGCGGGACCTCTATATTGAGAAGCTTTTCAACAGCGAGTGCAAATCCTACTTCGTTGGCCATTGTAGAGACATAATCCAGACGGTCCATGAATGGCAGGCTTTGGTTGTAATGCTTAGCCTCCATTAGTTTTTCTGTAGCTCGATGTAAAAACCCGACATGTGGATCTGCCCTCAGGACGTACTCGCCGTCCAGTTCAAGAATAAGTCTTAATACACCATGGGCCGCTGGGTGTTGTGGTCCAAAATTGAGCCACATATTTTTTAACTTTCTCTCAATCGGTTTTACTCTACCGTCATAAATTACTTTAGCGTATTTCTCCATTTCTGGAGTTGGGTAAATGGCAACACCTTCAAATTGTTTCATAAAAAGCGGATCTGGTGACCAACGATGGCCACTTAATCGATAGCCTGTTCGAAAGTGTCGCGTAAATCCTGATGATAAAGAACTGATTTTAAAAAATTGTATATGCTGAACGATTGTTTTATACATGTTTATGCCACTAGACATCCTTCGTAACAAATGAGGTTTTGGGAATAATAATCACATAGCCTAGCTTGATGTGACATATTAATGACGGAGTCATATATATCAGATAGTCAAAACTTTTTTATAAACGTGGTAACTTTTTTAATTATTCACACGATAATAGCATTGAACCTTAATACTCTGTGGCACACTTGTGGTCATTTATCGATATAAATAACATCGATACCTTAACCGAAATATTATTTAAAAACAATACATTTAATATTATTTATTCTATATTTGTGAAATAAACAAAATCAATTAAATATTTCTTATGACATTACGATGTTCGGATTTTGTGACTCAATAAAACTACAAACTCTGTTCTGAATAATTTATATTTCCATACATGATTTCGTAAATATAATATTTTGTTTTTATATTTATTAGCTGTTACATTGCGTAGCATGGCATATAAATAGCTAGTAAGCATTTTCTAAATATGTATACAGTATAGTCCATTTATGAATTCCAATCTTAAAATGTTTGAAAATAAAATTGTGTATATAAACCCGCATATAGGGAATGCTTAAATTAAATATAAATTAAATTAGGTAAAATTATTGAGTAAACCAAATATAGCAACAATGAATCTGGTAACATTGTATTATATTTTTTCACAATATGACAGAAATAACCAGCGATTTAGCAATCAATTATATTTTGGTGCGAATTTATTATGTTTAAATGGAATGAAATTTTTTTTACATAAATAAACCTAAATAGGAACTTCCCAGATAATTTAAGTAATAAAAGATAATTTTAAATAAAACTTAAGCCGGCCATTTTTTGCTCATAGATTACACATGTTTGAGTATAATTAGGAATGTTCACTTATGTCTACCACCTATAAATATTAGTGTAAATGTTTCTGTAAATATATGTACATTTAAGTAAAAGAACCATATATTTAAAAAGTCTTAATATATCAAGTTTTTACTTGAAACTGGCATAAAGTTGAAGCTGTTGCCATACTATAAAAAAAAATATATATCAAGTAATTTATACTTTATATTATAATTCAAGCTTTAATTACGCTTAAGTCATGTTTCCATATTAAAACGCTCAAACAGGAAAATGTTCTTCGTAATTATTAGGCAAATAAAAAGGAATTCTTGATATACTTCAACTAATCATAAAAACTAAATCAGTCTAATTGGGCTTTTTTAAATAAATTTTCGTCACTTTCTGTCAAATTGGGTTAACGCTGTGAAGACGGGAGACAGATGAGAACTAAATACGGTAAAATAAAATTTATGAATAATAAGGTATTAAGTCACACCTTTTATTAATAAGGAATTGATGAAAGATTAAGTTTAACAGTTTAATGATACTGATTTAGTTTTTAATAATCTCGAGTGACGAATAATTTTAAAGTAAATGAACCTTTTTAAACCTGTATAAAAATTTCTTACGATTAATAAGTCTGAAAAAGCCGTACAAAATACTAATTAGTAATCGTTATTATACAAATAAATATTTTAAAAAAAAGATCCAAAATGTCCATATTTCGGACTAAAAACGTCGAATTAATTTCATTGCAGTGTTCATTTAAAAAATCTCTAGACATTAAAATATTGATTTAAATAAAAAAGTTAAATGCATAATGGATATAATATTGGTCCATTTACGATACAGTTTTTTAGTACAATTAAAGATGTTTAAAGCACAAGTCACTTGCGATAACATAATCTATTGCTATATTTAACGGTATTCTCTAATTTTTTTAAGTGGGCATTTAAAACATCGGTAAAACATTTTTCTTCAGTAGTCAGAAGGTTTTGTGTCTTACTACATAAATGTTTCAATAATATTTCGTGCATTGTTACTTTATACAAAATATACTTACGATGTAATTTTAGCTCCAAATATAATCCAAGGATATTTTACAGCACGAGCAAGACCATATTAGTATTATTTGTATTTTTTACTTGACATGTTGCTTTTGTGGAGGTATACTGTTCATTCAACCTAAAAGGTCATTGGCCAGTCTAATCACTGACTGGCCCGAAGGCCCCAGTAATGCCTTGATCACACGTACCGAGCAAACCGACGAGACAGTACTCTCGGTCGAGTACTCGGTACGTATAAACATAGCGCCGAGTGCTCGGCCGAGCGCTCTACACTACTACTTACTACACTGTACTCGCTTACTACACTGTACTCGCTTACTACACTGTACTCGCTTACTACACTGTCTCGGCCGAGAAACATTTTACTGTCTCGCCGGTTTGCTCGGTAATGCCTTGATCACACGTACAGTAGCTGTTCACACGCATTTTGAAATCATTCAGTTCTATTAACAAGGCCTTTAAAACATTAAACAACTGCACTCAAAAAAACCACGTGCGGCGTCGCGACAATCATGTGGCCGAGTGGCGAGCGGCGAGACAGTGTATGTTCAAACCTGCCGAGTGAGTGAGCGAGACAGTGCGGGGAAGCGGGAGGGTGGAGGAGGGTGGTCACTCGGTCTAGTAAGTAGAACGGCCGCCGAGCTATTGTCTCGCCACTTCTTTCGGCCGAGCGCTCGGCCGAGCACTCGGCGCTATGTTTATACGTACCGAGTGCTCGACCGAGAGTACTGTCTCGCCGGTTTGCTCGGTACGTGTGATCAAGGCATAAGTGTGATCAAGGCATTACTAAGGTCGAGTGACTTCGTTAGTGCGTTTCAGTGTATAACGTCATCGCAGTGATTTGTATTATCGGTATCGTTACACTTTTTTATGACCAGTTTACTAACTGTCATATACATTTATTTTATATATAATAAATATGGGCACACGTGCTGAGCTAATTTTCTAAAAAATAGTTTTACTGATTCGAGTTTTACTTTGATGCAAAAACCCTCTTAGTTATAAATGTCTCACGTTTATAAATGATTCAGCTTTTTCCGTAAAAGATAAGTCTATAGACTATAGTAATGTTTTGTCTCTTTCTGGCAAATTGTGTTTACGGCGTGACGTAAAGAGACAGACTACTTCAGTAAAAACGGTGCAATTACACATTTATTTTTAATAAATGAGGCCAGAAAATTTGTCAACCGGAACTGTCATTTTCCTACAAAATTAGTTTTCGACTTTCTACATACACTACTGTTAAGGCATCTTGACTAAGCCCCCAGTCTTAAATCGAGTTTTAACAGACGTCATACGCTAATTCTCGACTTTAAATCTTAAGCTTAGGTTTCCTAGAATTTAGAAAAGCGGTGCGTTAACTAACGGCCGTCATTTTACAGTTGTTTATAACAGCCATCTTTACTTTGTAACATAATGCAAAAAAACAATCATTTTCGCTCGTCAAAGTCACGTTTCCACTCATTGTATTAAATATGGGCACCACTACACGCGAAAAACGTCGAACTAATGTTTATCACCGCTATGACGGCCGTCATGCAAATGACAGCATCGCTTTTTGACGTTACGGTGACATAACGTTCTCTAGAAAACCTACTCCGATGTTATTAATTTTATAGTCAACGTATGGGTGACGTCACCCAACGTTACGTTACGGCCGTTGGATAACGGCTCCGCTTTTCTTGGAAACCTAAGCCTAGGGCCATATAAGTGAAAACTTATTTTGAGTGCTGTCAAATCGAACTCTGTATTGATGTAGATTTCAGTTTGGCGCCCTAGAATACCGGTTTTTGCATAAGATTGAGGGTAGATTCAGAATCTTACTATGACTCCTGTCAAATCCAACACATTTTTTACGAATGTCACACTTTGGTTTAAGTCTTGACTTTGAATCATAGAATACGAGACCATAAATAAGAGGGTAAAACACTGTATAAAATTATTTATCAGTCGACATTTTCTCTAACGAGTCTACATAAATACAAGAACATAATTTCTGTAGGAACCTTAAAACACAACCAGATAACGTATGGTAGGACCGAGGTTTATTTTTCCATTTCACGCAAAGATAATAAACTGGTATTCCTGAGAAGAGTATCCCTAAACCGATAGCGGTATCTTTCGGGTTAGTTACGACTGGGATTAGAACGAGACAGGCGATCGCGAAGAGGAAAACGAAAGGGATGGCTAGATTGACCTTGATCGGTCGGGGCAGGTCGGGTTTTGTATGACGAAGCCAGAGCATTCCGACAACGGATGCACCAACAGATAGCCATAACGTTTGCGAATAGTAATTTATGAGGGCGAATACGTTGCTAGTTGTCAGCATCAGCAAGGAAAATAAACACTGGAAATAATTACAAATAAATTAATATCACTTTTGTATTCACTGTATTAATTCGTAATTATACTTAAGCGCGCGACCTTGGTCGTGTGTTGGAATCACGGCTGTGCTATGAATTAGCACTTGCTCCTACGGTGAAGGCAAAAATCGTGTGAAATAGGAAAAACTCCACGATTTGTTTTAGGCGCAAAGGGCTGCTTACCTACTTGTCTATTAAATATGATCAAATTAATAGATTCCATCTGAGGCCAAGACCCATATAGATATTATTAAATTATTAATTATTAGTTTTAATCCAGAGTAATTTTCGAATAAAAGGTCAAAATGTTTAAACCGATTTTGATTCTATTTTCTTTGATATATTTATATGCAATATAGAAAATATATTTAGCCATATATAGGCATTTTTGTGTTAATCTTAATAATGAAATCAACAATAAAGTTAATGAATGGCAAAACTCAATCGGCAAACATATCTTGGTCTGGGGCTTGAGGCAAATTCTCTTTCGGCAAGCGTGAGTGACTCACCGCGTGACCAACGCCAAATGGATTTGTATGAAAATGGTCACGTGATAAAGTGTGAGCTAATGTCATTCCCATACACATTATAATAACATATCAAATTTATGTATCATAAAAAATATTAAGAGAAATTATTTTATGATTTATAATTAGTAATTTCTTTTTGAATTACGCAATCTATGATTAGTTTCTCTGATTTTTCTACAATATTTGTAAAAACCTCAGGTATTGAATTCTATAATTATTAGTTTCAGACTGCACAGGTAATATTTTACATTATATAAGGTACATACCGTGAATATAAGTGATGGTATAGGAGTCTGTTTCTCAATATGGAATAGCGAGAAGAATGCCGGCATGTGCCCCTCTTGTGCTCCCGTTGCGAATAATCGCGCTGATGTAAAGAGAACGCCATTGACTCCTCCAAAAGTAGATAAAGCCACGAATATTGGAATCACCCAACTCCAGCTACCGAACAGACGGTCGCCGAATGTCTGGAAAGGCAAAGAAAATTGAGTTAAAATTTAATTCTTAATTGAGAAACAACAGAAATTAGCAAATGTACACAAATATTACGAGTAGTCCATTGAAATGTTACAATTTGAGGGCCAAACTGAACATTTGTTAGATGGCGCAATTTTATTTATGGGATATGTAGGGGGGTCGTTACAAGCTTAACTCCAAATTTGTGGGGTTGGCGGCCTTGTCCCCCGGCAAAAAGGGGTGAAAACACGTTTTTGGCTATATCTCCTAAACTATCCATCGTACAAAAAATTTGTGAAGACATATATTGTAGGAAATCGCTTTGCCTACAATTATGTCTATTGGACTTTTTATCATAAAGCAAAAATTCAAAAGTTATAATTAAAAAAGGTAAAAATTTCTTTATTGCTTAATAACTTTTTTCTTTTGATTTTATCAAAAAATTATGTCGGAACAATTTTGTAGAAGTTTGTTCTTAAGCTTGTATTGACCCCCCCTTCCACATGTCCCATAAATAAAATTGCGTCCTCTATCAAATGTTCAGCCAATGTAACATTTAAATGGACTATATGACTTGTTATAGTAATTTTAACAAAGTTTTTACTTTCCCATTAATAACACTTCAAAAATTTATTACGTACTGCAATTTATAATAGGGACAGGAACCCAAACTAAAACCCCGTATTTATAAATTTTTAGTTTAAAAAAAATACATAACCAAATACACACGCATTAAATTTAACTTCAATACCAGCCGGTATAAATCTAATAATATCTACATCTACCTAAAATTAGAACCCAATACGGTCGCAAAAATATGTAAATATGTTTTCCACATAGAATGTCAGTTGGTGCACGGCCGGTGATCGAACCTAAATCTCAGGGATGAGAGTGACAAGCCACTAGGCCATCACTGCTTTAGTACGATTCGATAGTTAACAATTAACTAAAGAAATACAGGAAAATTAATAAATAAACTACTAACTTAACTAATTTCACATTATACCAATAATCACTAAACCAATATAGCGCCCTCTATTAAGAAACTTCAACAACGAGAGTTCTTCTATTCGCCATCTATGAGACCACGAACTAAATACCTACAGATGGCGTTTTTCGCATATAATATTTAAACCTATAGCGGGTTTTAAAAAATGTTTTGGAGATTAGTTAATTTTTTTATATAAGTTTTTGCGAAATTTTGTGTTTTGTTTACTTAGGATCACTTTTAATACTACAGTGTTATAAGCATGTAAATAATAAAATGGGTTTTATAAATATATTATATTTACTGGTCTGACTTATATTGGCCTCAGTTTTTGATATAATATGTTTTCTTCATTTTTTTATTAAAAGGATATGCCTTTTATTTTTTATTAAAGGTATCAAAATCAAAATACGTTTATTCAATTTAGATGCGACTTAAGGCATGCTTATGAATGTCAAAAACGTTTACATAATACGCGAAAGAGCAAGACTACGCCATCCGTTCGCTAAACTACCAGGAGGCCTTGTTCTGAGAAGAAACTCAGCGCGTACCTGTGCCAGATGGTTTCCTCACTACGTTTACCTTCATCGTTCAAGCATGTGTTAATTGCGCCCATAACACAATCGGTGTATACCCATGATTAGAACTCACGGCCTGCTAGATTTTTCTGATAAGCTTATCTTATCTTCGTTATGTTTAAAGAAGCGAAAATTGGCACTCACCACAGCAACCGCAGGATTAGACATCATCTCCATTTTGGTGACAACAGCGAAGTAGGCCAGGTTCGCCAGCACATAGATTATAGTCACCATTGGCATAGCTATCCATATTGCGCGAGGTAGATTTCTGAAAGGCATATTTAAAAAGTCAGTAATGCACACCAATAAGCCCATTACCGATAGTTTCTAGTCACTTCGATAGAACTATTTATTCATTCCTTTGAATAAATTATTATACGACCCAACGAAACACTCGTTCGATCATTTATATAAATCAAAATTAAATCGCAAAATATGTTGCTAAGCGCAAAGTTCGAAGACGGGCAATCTAGTATTTTTTATATTTATTCTTTGAACTCTAACGCAGGTTTACATATGAAGGGAGAAATTGAAAAATATAAAAAAGAATGAAAATTAATTTTGGACTTAGGTTTTTATTCCGGAAAAGCAAACAGTCTCTATGAGGTAGCAGAGCAAAGTGTTCCATATGTTGGTATGTAGCAAAAATGAAATGAAACCAATTAAAACCGAAATATATATTTTGTTTTTATATAGAAATAGTTTTAGGACGACTGCCTGATCCACGTGACAAATGAAATTACGAAACAAATTACAAAATTACGTAAGGCGAAACGAAGATCGTGGGGGCAGGTAGTATAAAATATAATAGTATCGATTTAAAAAGTACCTAATGTAATGTGATAAAGTCAGAAGTTGCAGTATAATATATTAAACTAATCTATCTTATATCACAATAGAGCAATCAAATTAACAATGTTTATAGCAAACTAAGTGCAGTAAGTAATACACATGGAAATTGGCATTTGACACATTATCTATAGATACAGACTTTTTTTGCCCTTTTGACCTTTAAGCCAAGTCTTAATTTCGGTTAGATACATACTTTCTTTCCGACAAAGACTTCATTGTAAATAACTTTTCTTTACTGGCTTTTAATAGTTTTCGGTATTTTAACGCACTTATAACTTACAATATCTAAGAATTGGACCACGAACAACCAAATCGAAACATAGCAGATGACGACAAAGACATCTTAAAGATTGTTTGCATTTGAAGAAATTAGTTCTAAAAGATTTCCTCAATATGGTGAGAATTTCAATTTTATTAGTTAGTCAGTGGTGCCCAAAGATCTGAAAATAGTTCCACGCACAGAAAATGTTAGTTAATGATAAAGGCCCGCCGAAACGCCACATTTATAAAGCCTAATTCAATCTAAGATAAATGTTTAGTATACACAGGTTAATCAGCAATATTGTAATTTTAAAACATTTGAAACATTTTAAATCTACTAACTTTAATTTGCATTGCAGGATTTATATTTTCCTTTTTATCATCAAACAACAATAATACAGCTGAAGACTTAGAAAATACGCGGCTACTACTTAAATAAAAATATTCGCAGACTACGACAGGTAAAAATCACTTAACACCATAAAGAGCATTATGTTAATAATTTTTAAAATTAATATGTTAATTATATGTAATAAATTCGTCATTATATTCGTCAAAGTGTTTTTTTTTTGCACAGGAAGTAGTCAGAATTAATAAATTTTGAAAAATAATCAAACTCTTATACTACGAACAAAACAAATTTATCAGTTATGGTTGGAAATATACACGTAGCTTAATAAAATTCGTCTTCATTTAGTCCCATATAAAGTAATTTAATACGAACGCTAGAGAATTTTCTCAATGGAATATTCCGTCAGGCCATTATTCCAGTGGGTCACTTACGAATAAAACGTCGCTATGAATAATACATTTAATCGCTTAAGAGTATTTGATACGGCAAGTTGAAGTTGAACAAAATTCTAATATTTACACATGCAATAAATCTTGAGGAACATCATTGATAATGTTGCTATTTTAAACATATCTGTCAAAAATTTATTCAATTAATTTAATTTAATATAGCAATATTTTATCTTTAAATAACGATAAAATATTGATTTCTGACGGATTCCTCAATCTTAATATTATTAAATTTGTTGACTTAGTTAATAACACGAATCAGTAATATAACTCTTTTTTTCTTTTTCTTTAAGAGGTTTGTCATTACTTATTTTTGTGTCTGGTTTATTTATTTATTTGGAAACAAGGTGTCTGGTTATATAATACTACGAATAACGGAAGTCATTTATCTTTATATAAAAAAAAATCTAAGCCTGTGTTTGTAATTAAACTCTTCCCAAAGGGCTGGACTTTGATGAATTATTTTATGTGTGTATGTGATTTTTTTTAATATTTCAGACGTGTGTATAAGGCACCATCAGTAATCTCCGATAGTAAATATAAAATCCTACTGCTACCCGTACTTAAATAGGAATGATTATCTTCATAATCAACTCCTTACTTAGCTCTAGTAGTGAATGGAGAGCAAATAACTCCCATTACAAGACACAAGAAAACTCCATTAAAAGGTTTGTTTGATTAACTCTTGGGGAACGCTTGAATCTTTTCCCAAGTATCTCTTCGTATTTACTAAAAGATTTATTTTACTTTTCTATTATAATATTGCTCCTATTGAACACGCACAAAACACGAACAGAAAGAAGACTGCTTGACAAATTTGCGTGATTTTATGTGACTGGCAACAATATAGAAGCCTTGTTGTATTAAAAATGCTCCTTTCTTATGACATTCCGAAGTGAATAATGTCCAAAATAAAGGTTAATGAATTAATACTCATTAATTTGTAACCAAATGCGACCTGACTATGAAATAGAAGTCAAAGTCAAAAATCATTTATTCAAACACAATTGTGAACACTTGAACGTCAAAAAAGAAATATACATCAAATGCTTCTAATTTTACATTTACTGCCAGTTTTCAAAAGTAAGGGCGTAGAACGGATGAAAAGAACTGGCTATAAACCTCGGCCACTCATTTTCTAAGTAAGAAAGAAATAAGAAAAGTATAGAAGATCTATACTTTTCTTAATTTCATATATTCACTTGTTGAGATCCCCTGAAACCAATGGACTTTCTGTCTATGTGCTAATTTAACACTCGTTCGTACGGGGAAGGAAAACATCGTGCCTTATAACCGTAACGACGGTGTGTTTCAGGCACAAAAGCCTGATTGCCTTACCTATTAAAAAAGACAAATGATCACGAAAAGAAATCTGAGGCCCAGACCCAAAAGGTGGTAGCGTCACTGGTTTTTATAGGTTTTCACATCATATTACGGCATATTTTAATTTTATAATATATATAATAATTTTATAACAAAAATGTTATGTTCTATGATAAAATGATATCTTTGAAGAACATTTTTATCACATATCGAAGAACGTGTTTCTAAGTAATCCTGCTTATTATTGCAACAACTTACGATTCAAGTTTTTTCTTCGAAGTAAGGATGACATTCAAAGTCGAGACTTGGCTCTATGTATGACTTCATGTCCATCCAAATCTTTTATTAATATGCTTAGCTAATTCAAGATAAACCTAAATGAAAATTAAAGGTGCAACACTTTATCTAATGTGTTTTCGGTTTTCATCTTCGAAGTCAAAGAACTCCTTTATCATAAGAGACTCAATTTTTAACAATTTAATATGCTTTTTAACATTTTCATTGTCAATACATTTAAAGATAAGCACATGGTATTAAATATGTAGCGACGACTTCGGCTATAAATCAGTACGATTACAGCACAGCCTGAAACCAGCTAACGGAGTTTTTTTTAAGAACAGGGGGCAAATGGGCAGGAGTCTCACCTGATGTAAAGTGATACCGTGCCATGATTGCCCGTGGAGATTCTCAATGCCAGAGGGCTCGCGAGTGCGTTGCCGGCGATTTAAGAATTTGTACGCTCTTTCCTTGAATGTAAACGCAATCACCACAATGCAATGGTACGAATGAAAATTATCCAGTCGTAGAATCCAGAGAAAATTATCCAGAGCAAATCATGAGTCTTTTTAAAAATAAATTTGGTAATAAATATGAACTCATTTCATACTTTGAAAGCTATATATCGTTCATTATGTAGATGCAATGCATCCTGTCGTAATTATCATGGTACAAACAAAAAATGTACCATCGGTCCGGAAGTTTTCGAGTAGGTAATGTAATTAAAATCAAATAAAAATTTAAAAGACTGAAACTTACTTATACGGATCCTGCAGCTCTTCAGTGACGAAATTCAAATAATTCCAGCCGCCAAAAGCGAAGAGGCCGGAGTAGAACGCCAAAGCAATATCTCCAGCACCATATTTCCCTTCGAAGGAATTCTGAAAGTTTTCTGTGTGCCCTGAAATACGATCAAAACTTAATAAATGTATGAAGCTAAAGTGTCAGTTTTTTTTATGGCTCTGGCACGGTTTGTGCATTAGCCAGCGTCAAGTATAAGATTTTTATAATTCGTGCTTGCCTTCGAAATTCGACCGTGTCCTCCATGTACGGTTTAATCACTCGCCCGGTACCGCACAACCCTCCCAAAGGCCGAGAACAAATTTAAATTAAATTAAAACTTACCCTCGCACCGGGAATCGAACCCGGTACCCCTCACCTAGCTGCCACTTAATAAGACCGCTAGGCTATGAGGCCCCTAAAGTGTCAGTTTGAGATGTTTTATAAATCCCTACGCAAAAATGTATCGAGGTTAGACATATGGAAGTCACAGTTCGCGCTAATTATGTATTTACATTAAATATTACGTTGTATTTACGACTAAAACGTTTATTTTAGTTTTGAAGTTACTTCTAGTTATAATATTTCCTTATAAATTTTTTGATTTATTACTATCTTCGCGTTTAAATATGACACAAAGTTCCTGGCTATCGAACTTGAAATCTGTTGGTAATTAGGAACTAAATTAACCTTGTAGTAAAGCGTGCTACTCTCGAGCTTGAGGTCGGACCTTCGAACCGAGCATGTGCATCATTTTATTCAAAATTCAAAATCATTTATTCATTTAGGTAACACAGTGTACACATATAAACGTCAATAAGGAAATAAAAATTAAATGCTAAATGCTTCTAATTTTACATTTACTGCCAGTTCTCAAATTAAGGGTGTGGAACGGACGAGAAGAACTGGCAATAAGTCTCTCCACCGCTATTTGTAATCATAAATCGCCAAGATTTTGGGTTTTACAAAATGTTTGTAAGGAGCTTACAACCATTACACCATGTTCCACGTGACATCTTTAAGTAATTATCTATAATTATAATATATATATGTATAATAATATATATATATATATATGTGTAAACGAAAAACAAAATAAAAAACAAAGATTTGTCCTCTATCAGCAGTAGGCATGGTGAAATAAGAGCACGCACTTACACTCTGTGAGAACAACACGTATTTATTCTTTTCATCGGCCCACTCGTTCGTAAAAACCGACATTTTAGACCCAAAAATCGAAGCCGTGTGTTACTCACAGAAGAATTATCACCTACATAAACAGCTGCAGAAATGTGTCAGCCCCATGACCATGACACTGTTGATCAAATTAGCAAGCACAGTTACATCTCAAACGCCATATGTTCCTATAACTAAACGATTGTTTAAATACGAAGAATTATCTTCGTTATGATTCCTTGTCTAATAATTCTTGTGGTTGAAGCCCAACCAAATGACACTTTTAATCAAATTAACGTCTCAGCAACTGAAATTGATTTGACATCTATGCTACCAATAATGTCATTTGAATTATCATTGGCATTTCTTAAAACCTTTGAACTTTTTGACGTCGGCAAATAATGAGCGAACTCAGAACTAGATTGAGATGTTATAATCACTTCCTATTTGCATATTCATGTTTAGACCTAGATTTAGCCTAAGGACAGCTAGTACAAATATTAAAATGCGATAAAAATTAGGTCATTGTTATAAGCGTACTTTATCAGCACTAATAAAATCAATCTTGTTAGTTACAAATATTTTTCTGAAACGACAAAATTTAAGATGTGGTAAATAGGTGCAGCGAATTGTTAATAATAGCAAAACGTTTATATGTATATAGAGCAAGTATTTGAAGAAAGTTTTTGAAGTTATGATTCTTAAGGCGCGTTAGTGAAAAATGATGGGCGTAAATTTTTACGAGATTTTTGCGCGCGCACACCGTTACTATAAACTGACACCCTGAAGTTAGCTATAGTCAACATATTAGTTTTTTCTATTGTTAGTGTAGTTTTTTCTACAAATGTAGAATAAGGCGAAAGATATAAAAATTTAAAAGATTTTTATTTTGTTACGCCAATCACCAATGTAGTACAGACTTTTTTAAACTGCCTACATTAAAATGCCACGTGTTTATAGTTTATACTATCGAAGAAATAAATTAAAAAAAATTCATTTATAATTTGTATAAATTTTCGACACTTAATATATCAATGACAATTAAATTCATTAAATTCCTAGCATACCTTCCTCTTTCCCTCCCTCTAAGTCTCTGAAATCTAAAGTTTTTAGATTTTTATTATATATAATATTATGACCAAAACTTAAAAATTTGTATACTAAAGAAGTTTCACTTCTGACTTGTATACTTTGTACGCACGCACTTTTTTTAATGAATGGAATGGAAATGTGTTTATTTCAAAGATTTTTAGAATAAAACGACAACAATTGATGTTTCGCGTACTTTACAACGAGCGTGGTCACGGGTTAACAAATCCAGTAGAGTTTCTGTTTAAAGCGGCTTACTCTAGTTAACAAGAGATATTTTACAAACAGTTATTAAATTTGTTTAACAAAATCCAGTGAATGGTATACGAGTGTTTATATTTAAATCGGTAATATTTTACAATATATACGGGGTATACAATATAGAATACATTATTCTATATTAAACAAATACATAGTTCCAAAATAAAAGTTTGATAAAATGATTATGTTTTCTAATCACCTCTTGCAAATAATTACTGAAAATGTCCCCAATTCATGTTCAAGATATGCAAATGAAATATTAAACCTTTCAAACACTGTGAAATTTATCTCTTTTTTTTAATTATTTTGTTTTATTTTGTAAGCCATAAACTCACCTATGCCAATATAACAAAATCCAGATATGATGATAACAATAAGAGCCAACAGCTTCGATGTGGTGAAGATATCCTGGATTCGCATGGTCCAACGAACACTAATACAATTAATTGCTGTCAGTATACCTGAAAAAAAAAAGCCATCGTCTACGTTGTGTAATATTATTTTTATAAAACAGGCAAGAGGTTCACCTAATGTTAAGTGCCCACGAACACTCTCAATGCCAAAAGGCTCGCGAGTGCGTTGCCGGTCTTTTAGGAGTCGGTACGCAAATCTTTATCTGGACCGACAGCTGTAAGTGCTCAATGGACAAACAATGTCCAAAGGCCGCCTAACTTAAAGAAAAAACGTTATTTAATATTTTCAGTTCCACCTAGTTCACCTTCCTCATATCAATATATATGTATTATAGTTGTAATTTTTATACCATCGTATGTATGCGTGTATGATAAAGTAACTAACAATTTGCATAACTAGCACAGTAAATATTTAAACATGTTTTCTTAACCACAATATTAATAACGCATTACAACAAATTGCAACTGAATAAATGAAAGCCAGGCTATTAGCTTAATAACGTAGACGTTTGTTCTAGATAGTTAAAACTTTCCCTGAGAAAATTAATAGGCTTTCTATACCAAACAGGAAACTATTGTATCTCAATATCGCGCGGGAACGGTTCCTTTGAACGGTCGGAAATTAGGTTAAGTGGAAGCTTCCTGCGAAGACGCATTTATGTAATATTAGGTGTCGGGTGTAGACTACTGTAAGAGATCGAATTAGGAAAATGTTTTATAATATCTCTGTGTACAGATCTCACAATTTCGTATAGATACGAAACCTAAACGTTTAATGTATGGCTTGCTAGTAATATAGGTAGTGAATGGGGACGACACAAAAATTTATATGCAGGTTATTGGAACATTGGGACACATGGTTAGTAAGGAGTTTGCTCCAAAATAAGAGCGTATATGGCGGATTTCGGGCTTTCGGCCATTGATAATGAATGTATTTTTTGAATAAATACTCAAACTCAAAATAACTTTATTCATATAGGTAAACAAGTACACTTATGAATGTCAGAAAAGAAGTTAAATTAATTCTAAATTTACATTTACTATCAGTTCGCAAGTCAAGGGCGTAAAGCGGGCAAGAAGAACTGGCATGAAAATCTCCGCCACTCTTTTTAATCGCTAAGTTTTGAGTCATACAAATTGTTTGAACTGGAGCAAATCAATCCCAAGGATTAGGATCATTTCAAAATTCGTCATATTTACTATACTACTTGTACTTGGACATAAAATAACAGACTTTTAAATATTTTGGCGACGTAGTTACAAAAGGTCTAATTTCCTTTATCAAACTACATATAATTTAAATGATTTAAATCTATTTACATCTAATAGGTAGGTACATATCAGAAATTCTAAACACTTACCAAACGTTCTAAAACAAATAGATTGCAAAATATACAGTTAAATTATTCAAGTAACTACAGTTAAACAATTTTGCATTTAAATTAGGAATATTAACAGGTACGAAGGATTTCGAATGGAATATTTTATTAGGTCAACGTACTTTATTACTGTAAACCGGTATGAAAAGCCAGTCTACTAACCAATTGGCCTTTAAAGACCTCAGTAAGTATTTAACAAACCCCACCGGCATGAGAAAAATAAAATATTGTATGCTGTCCTACACAATTCTATGCCTGTTTTGTTGATAATTTTTCTATTTACAAGTAGACACATGTCGAATTCATTGATAGTTTCCCAATACTATTGTTCAAACTCAAACCTCAAAATATCTTTATTCATGTAGGTAAACAAGTACACTTATGAATTGTCTGAAAGAAGTTAAATTAATTGTAAATTTACATTTACTACCAGTTCGCAAGTCAAGGGCGTAGAGCGGGTAAGAAGAACTGGCAAGAAACTTTCCGCCACTCTTTTGTCATACAAATTGTTTGAACTGGAGCAAATCAATCCCAAGGACTAGGATCATTTAGTATTCCTCAAATTTATAACGCACATAGAAAGAATGGTTGTTTCACAAAGTTACACGTGTCGCAGATAAAAGCATTGTGGGACAAAAGATGTGTCACAAAATGTTCAAGTACCTACTTATGAAGCTTTTTTGCCTTTAGGAGGTACTTTTATAGAACAACTAGCTGACCCAGCAAACGTTGTTTTGCCATGTATATTATTTAAAAATTACTACATATTATCTATATAATATCTACTATAATAAAAAATAGAGGTTGATCGTAGAGGGGTGAAAATTAAGGGTTGTATGTATTTTTGCCTAAAAAATAAAATTTAGGGGGATGAAAAATAGATGTTTTCCGATTCGCAGAGCTAACCGATATGCACACAAAATTCATGAAAATCGTTAGAACCATTTCGGAGGAGTTTAATTACAAACACCGTGACACGAGAATTTTATATACATATTAGATGCAGGATGTTGGTCTGGAAAGGAGGGTGTTTGTGCTTTACTTTTATCCACAATTGAGCCTTTTCATTCTCTTTTGCCGCGCTAGTTCAAGCGGAACCAGCTGCCTACTGAAGTATTTCCGAACCAATTCGACTTAGGGTCCTTCAAGAGTATATTATTCCAATTCTTAAAGGTCGGCAACGCACTTGAGAGCCTTCTGGCAGCGTAAGTGTCCATAGGCGGGCGTGTCACTTAACATCAGGTGAGCCTTTTGTCCGTGAATCCTAAGCTAGTGTAAAATATACCCTGGGATTCATGTAATTTATTTCGTTTATGTATTATTTTTAACATATAATTATCCGAGAAAATTGCGTTGCATATTTCGCCCACGTGTGTGACTCATAGTTCACGTATGTCTACATTATTTATGAGTATCCTTTAATGATCCTTAACAACCAAACATAACGACTATTTAATTACACTCAGATACGTGGCGTCATCTGACCGCTTCTTTAGGATGTCTTCTATAATCGACAACACAAATTGGGACAATATTAGCAGCTTACTTAGGTTTTCTATTCTAAAGGAGACTAATTGTTTAAATCTTAAATATGTGTCTTTTAAATCGAATCAAATTGATGGTTTTTTCTAATTTTGACGTAATAATAATACCCAAATTTTGCTATTTTTGCATCACGGAATTTACGGATCTCATGGACTGGTATTTTTATGGGATTTCCAAGTTTCCAATTCTGGGAAGCCTTCGCTTTTCAAATATATGAATAACTTGAGTAAGAAAGAAATCAAAAACGAGTTAGCTATTTATAGTTGCGCATCGGGATATTTCACGAAGTATGTAGTATGTTTTGTAGTATCAGCTGTTCTACATACATTTATGCGAAGCACATAGTATGTACATATAAACAATGTTATTTCCTCATTTCGCAGAGTAATTCTAATAAAACTATGTATAATATGTTTACAAAATTAAATCTATCATATTATTTATTATATTATAATCTAACGATAAAAATAATTGAATTTATCTTTTAAAATTCTAGCGGTTTTAATGTTTATAATAAATCAAAATATGCCAGCAGTGATAACCTTTAGGTTTAAAACAATCTTATCTTAGCAAACTTGTTAGATGTTCCAAAATTATTATTGTTTTATAAGTTCGCATTCCTACGCATCTATCATATCATTATGTTTAAGAAAGTACATATTAATTTTAAATTTCGAATATAAAACACTTACACAAACACACCGCCGCCAGTAGCTTCACCGCGTTTTCCGGCGGTTCACATTCAGGGTAGAAAGGCTTCACCACATAATTCCCAAAGGTCAGGGCAACAATCGCCTGCGTCGTGGGCCTAATTATAAGTAGCGCAATCCACATTCTAAGAAAGGCCGGTAAAGGCCCGAAGGCCGTGTAAATATAGGCGTAGTCACCGCCAGATCTCGCTATGGAAGTCCCCAACTCCGCGTAACATAGTGCACCCAATGTTGATAATAGACCACAGATCAGCCATATTAGGAGTGATGCCGCTACCGACCTGTAAGAGATAAAACAGATAAGTTTGAAAGTTATTATTGTTTTACTATAACTCAGTGACCTCGGGAAGATACTGTATCATTTGTATGTTTATTTGATGCAGTAAAATTTATGTAAAAGGGGCAGTGTTAATTTAGCTAATGATTCACAATTAAGATAAGCCCCCGAGCGGTAGGAACAGCGCTGCTACTCTGTAGATTTTATAGCAATTTATATGCAATTTTGATAAAGGTCATTCAATATCGCTACAAACTCAATATTGAAGTCGGGACGGAATTACTTACGCTATTAGGAGAGTAAGAGTTTGCTCTGATGAAAAGGTAATCGCCGAAACTGAAGCCTACTTTGAGGCTAAAGACTAATCGTACTATAAAAATGGTATCGAACAATTGTTTGACCGTTATAGTTGTTGTATCGCTCTCAAAGTTACCTACTATTGAATAATCAAATCAAATTCTACCAAAAAAAAAATATTTTTACTTTGAATGGGCGGCTCGTCCTGAATGGGCTACTTTTTATAAGAGCATACATAATTTTATATATATAGATAATTTTACAGCAGCAGTGCGGCAGTGTATTTATAACGAAAGGAATGGTAAGATATTTGATAATATGTATCAGGTAATCAGGTTTTGACAATGAAGATTAAAACTATTTTATCTAAGTTCGTGATGATAGTATATTATGTATTTAGACATGAGCGTGCTTCAGCATTTCAGCAATTAGGTCTCAAGGGCATCCTCTACACTTGCTCTACTTAGCCCTACTAATGACAATTATTAAGTTATCTCTGGCCCGATATATTATTAAAGCAGCTGGTATATAAGAATATGTTATCTCTTAGAACGTAGAACAGAATTATTAAATCGAATTTGATAGATTTTTTTTTTAAGAAAACTTCGCCACAGACCAACCATCTACATATTATCACAATACATATTTTAAATCTGAATCCAAGGAAATAATTATCTCTGAAATACTTTTATTTTATAATCGACTTACTTTGGCAATTGTAAGGAAAATTATTAAAATGTTAATGAAACATTTTATTTTGTTTACGCAAGTGCAACCCAATTACAAATCTTTAATTATTTAGTCTTTTGCTGATCATAATTGCTCTGCGGATAAATAATAATTAATAATTTGTTTATTGCCATATATATAAATCTTTATTTATTTATTTAAGTGTTTATTAGTAATTCACAGCTTTTTAAAAATACATAATATATGATATAGCCAGCCAAAACGGATTACAGCGTATGTTTAATAGTTACTAATTTTACAACATCACATACATTGCTACATATTTATAAAAATTAAATAGGTATTTATTCATTTTAACTGCGTACTTATTACTTGGTGTACATTTTAACAGGAAAACACAGCATGCTTTGTATAACTATTACTATCTGAAATATGTGATTTAAAAAGCAAGAAATATAAATGAAAACTTTCAAAAACGGCAAACCTAATAATTTGTTTGTTGAAGTGTGTGGTAATGCATAATGTGTGAGGTCTTGTGTGCGTTATGATCTAGATAAAATAACGGAAGCGAAGTATCTTTTATCATCAATGTCTTATCGAAAATACTAAACTATTTCGTTCACGTGCGTGGTGTATCTTAACTCTCCTTCGACTATATATTAGATATTGAAAGCAAAGATTAACTTAATCTATCTACAAATTATAAACCAAATGAAATAATAGGTAGTCAAATTGAATTTGAATTGATTTAATTGTTTTCATGCATTAAATAGGCTTTCGATTTAGATGGCCATTTCGGATTCCCTTTTTTCTTTCAAACATTTATCCTAGATTTAATACAAAATTAAAGGCATCTAGAGTATACACTTGTTTATATACTTATCATTTTGTGTAAATAGGTTCCACGAACCTGGTTATAACATGCCATCAACCTTCTTGGAAAGTCTCAGAGAGGAATCTCAGATACGAACAATACTTTATGACACACCCATTATTTGAAAAAGCCGAAACACTATCTTATAAGATTAATTAACATCGTATCAGTTTCGATTTCAGCCTTGGCCCTGTTGCCAAGTGAATCGCAGTGCGTTCACCGCTAGCAAGTGGTTTCAACTAACAACTTATTTACATTCGCGACAAACATTCATTATTTCGGAGTTTACTATGTAATCCTCAATTAAAAATATTATATAAAACTAGCTGGAAATAAACCCGTAGTATCTTTTTTATATGTTAGTAATTAACTACTGTCAGCATTTACACAAACGAGTCCAAACTTTTTTTAATTTATTCTAGTATTCTATTTTTCAATTATTATTATGTGTATGAGTTAACTCTTTATTTATTTAAAAAATATTTCTATGTTATGGCTTCACTTCCCAATATTTAAGTTAGTTAACTACACCAATATGGAAAGTCTATGATTATGATTTTCAACACATTCTATAAAATAAAGTAGGTACCGTGGCCGCGTATGTCTATGAACGCGATAAACTCAAAAACTACCAAACGGATTTGTAAATGGTTTACGGCAATTATTGTGATGATTCCTGAGAAATATTAAAGTGTATTTTATGCTATATACACAATTAATTTCATTATAATTAATAAGGTTCAACAATATAAACCCTAAGTTTATATTTTAATTTTACTTTACTGAAAAATGTGCATTTATTATGTATTATCTTCGATGAAATTATATATAAATTAAATGTTGAGAAATTATAAGTAAAATATTAAGTAGGTACCGGGAAGCCATATGTTTATCGCAAACAGACGCATTCCTATGCAACAAGATATCAAAAACAATATTGCCTTGACCAGTTGAGATCGTACAAAAAACGCGACGACAACAAAATGCAAGACATAATTACCAAACTAACTATAATTCATAAATTTACCATTTTAATATAGCAAATAACGTTCTTATAGTTTATTACTTTAATTTCTTAGTCCATAAAATAACATATAAATGTTACTTTTGATACCTTGGTATTACCTTATAATATATGTATTATTAATTGTGACATTTAAGAAGCTACAACAATAATGTTTTTTTTGGTAAATTTTTCGAAACATCCTCCAAATCAACTCCTTAAAACAGCTGCAACTTTTTTTCTATCGTTCTCCACGACTTGTATGTCTTGTCTGTTTCTGTACTGTTCTTGGTCTTTTTAGACCGTGTTAATTATGCAATAACCAAAAATATTTCAACGAATAATTTCTAAGCGTTTGCTATGTAAATAATACAAATTTTACTTAAACGTTAAGTAATTTGTTATTTAAATGTTTATAATGCAGGAAATTTTATTAAAATCGGTAAGACTCACATTGGAGTATTTATAAATCGTATCACAATAATTAATTACACGTAGAAAGGGTAGAAAAACACTTTTTTTACGGATTTGAAGTTATGTTTTATTATAAATTTACAATTATTTTGCATAATTTTAAACGTCGGTTAAATTTATAACTATGTAAAATAATTGTAAATTTATAATAAAATATAACTTCAAATCCGTTAAAAAGTGTTTTTCTATGTCTAAAAGTTATGTCAATAAAAGACAATATTATGTACTACGTAGTCAAGTAGTGAGTCCGCGAAAAAAGGGTTTTTTAAAAACTTAAAGTTAAAATGAATACAACCGGTCCGATTTGAGGTCCGTTTAATACTAAATATTACAAGTATTCTATTATATTTATATCCTATTCTTAAAGGCCTACGTGACCGTTGTGCTGACACATTGTTCTCACGCTCTACAAGGAAACGTTACTTAGTAAGAACTAAGAGTGGTTCGTAAATCATGTAAGTGTGGTTCGTAAATCATGTAACAGCATTTCGGCTATTGAAATATAAAGGATCTTTGTACTACTATGTTGCAATGGTTTTTTGTTTATATAAAATATAATTATCCTATGGTGGTGACACACGGGATTATATAACTCCTCCCTCCTTAAGAGCGAAATTATCAGGGGATTGCACATGCAAATTCTGATTATTTCGCCACTGCAACATATTAATAATCTTATTTTTTATAAAAACACAACAATTAGCAAAATACAATAAAAGAGTGCCTAAACTAATGCTTTTCACTTTCACTGAATTGCCCATTTCACTATCACTATCTCTGTTAAGTTGTTACAGCATGTAAGACATGTGTTGCCGGTCACTGAGCTCCATTCCTCGTAAGTTTACTGGATTCTGATTTTCCTTAGAGTTCACTGTTGACTGTAACTCCAGCAGCTTAATGGATGGGATACGTTCTGATGACATATTTTCTGTATATGAACGCTGATGATGTAATTGGATGTCATTGATGTTGAGATCGCAGGGTTAATCTCTTCTATAATTACTGTATTCTGGTCACAGTTGGATGGGTTTTCCTTGAAGGTCATCAGCTCCTCAATGCATGTCGTTTCAGGATACGGTGCCCCTGTTTTCTTGTGTGCAGAGATAATAAATTTTCCTCAGAGACTTGTTTGCAAGGCTGTATAAGCGGTAAGTATGTTACACCTTTCACCAGGATATAGGGATATTTAGGAATGATTATTAAGGTTAGGTTTTTAGGGTCATGAAAGATAGGTAAGGGATACATTTTATTATAACTATAAGTTGAATTGGTTATTAAAGCTACCTCTAATACAAAAGTTATTTTCCTGTCTATCATGTATGATTTAACATTAATCGTATCTTCTAATTTAACTAAATTATCCCAAGTGGGTGGATACATAAGATTTTCTGACTGTGATATATAAATTAAAATCTGTAATAAATGTGTAAAACATTGGTTTTGGTGAAAGCCAAAGCAATTTCTAATTCACTTATTTTTTATAAACTTAAAACATATGTAGAGTATACTGCATTATTTTCTTTAGTACTTATGTCTTTTAACATTTTTTTTTTCTACACGTTTTAGTCTTTCGTCCATAATTTTTGAGTTATTGTGTAATATTTCTGATGAATTAATGAGTCCATCTAACATTTTGAAAACAACTGTTAAACGCTTGTTTGTGGAAATTTTGTTGATTACCTAATTGATTTATTAACTGTTCATATCGTTGAGCATCTTCCTGATCTAAGTTTCCAGTTATCATTTTAATAATAGAGCCTAGAGGGTTCAATATTCCTCTTCGTACTCGGTGTGCCTAATCTTTTCAGTAGTTATTCTTTGCAAATACTCTACTTGTTCCCTAATTCCTAAAAATTCTTTAAACTAAGGCTTATCATCACTTACTATCTTACTAAAATTACTATATTTCCTATTGTTATATTCTAATTCCATTAGTAGGCCATTCAAATCTAATACCTTAAAAATAAGCCAGTTATCCTGTTTGATGAAGGATGTTCCTTGTCTTACGGATCCCTGAATTGTTTTCAACCTTTTGAAGTTGAAGGCCCAAGCTGGGGCTCGTGAGTGTCATCGTGATCACTAAGCACCACCTTTGGAGGTCGTTTTATGTTTTTAATTGGTACCTTTTTGTGTTTACCTCTAATTTTAATAGGGATGGTGTTTCTTTCAGGTTTTCCTGTAACTATGGCCTTTTCAAAACAAGGTTTGTACTTACTTCTACGAGTGTTTATTAATTTTGTGAAAATTGTTTTCCCTTCTGGTAACGGGACGTCGGATTTGCCACCGCGTTTTTCTCTAGAGTTTTCCTTAAACGTTAACATTTTATCAGATATGATTTTGTATAAAACTTTTATTCTTTTGGCGTGATCTTTAATTAATTTTTGCAAGTATCGTTTCTCGAAGTCTATATTGAATGCGTTTTCAGAATCTACATGGCCAAACACTACTTCAAACGGTGTTAAAGTTGTTACAGTATGAATCGCATTATTATATGCCATGATGAGTGATATAATAGATGCGGCGTCGGTACATTGTTGTTCGTATTTTGTCAGTCTGTAAATTTCAATTAAGGTGGAATGAAAACGTTTAACTATTCCCATTGAATTAGGGTTCCTAGGTGTGTCGATATGTATTTGGATTTTATAGAGTGACATCATTTCTTTCAATAGATCGTTGTTGAATTCAGTACCAGAGTCGCAGCTTATTTTCTTAGGTATGCCGTAAAATGAAAAGTATTTTATTAGTGCGCGGATAACGTCAGGTGTGCCTTTGATAGTAATTTCAATTGCCTGTCTTAGTTTGCTAAAAGCGTAAACTAAGGTGAGGTATGTTTTTCCTTCGATACTAAATATATCTATAAATAATTCCTGGAATGGGGCATGTTGCTTTTGAGTTAACTGTAAATATGGTTTCAACGGCTTTCGGTCATATTTCATATGTTTACAGGCTTCACAAGAATTAATTACTGCTGATATAGTTTCTTTCATGTTATTCCAAAAGAAGTGTCGCCTGATGCGAGTAAAAGTTTCTTGAATACCTCTGTGACAGGTTTTTCCGAGATGAAATTTCAGAATAACGGCGTTCTGTTCATTTTCATCGTCAATAAAAACGATTCTTTCCGTACACTCATAAAATTGAATTGATACACCTTTAAAAAGCCTAATTACCATGTTGCTGAATTGTTTGCGATGTTCCGTATTTCCGAAATATATAAAATATTTTTTTTTGGGTTTTATGTATTCTTTCAGGAATTGTTTGATTAAATAATTACACAATTACTCAATAATTATAGCTCACAGAATTTGATGTGAATCTAAACTTATACTTACTTTAGGGGTTGCAGAATTTCATGCACTAACCTACTTACTTCTATGTTTCTTTAATTTACTTATTACAATTTACGTTTATATCAATTTAACTCTAACAAAGTCTTAAAACTATCGTTAAGATGAGAGATGTCGATCTCAAAATAACAAAAGAAAAGTGGAGAGGGCTGGATTTGAAAGGTGAAAAGGTGACTTACCAGTACATCGCTGCCTCAACACTCGCACAAAATACCCTTAACGCTTTTGGATTTGCGTTCTTGACAAATTTATTTGTTCTTTTGAATAGCCGTTTTTAGCAATCGCGACGTAGTTTCCCCTTTTTAGGTAAGCAGAATTTGATGCTCGAACCGATAATTGAGAAGTACGTGCAGCTAGAGCGACTATCCTGTCCTCAGCGCCAGTCAAGTAGTGAGTCCGCGAAAAAAGGGTTTTTTAAAAACTTAAAGTTAAAATGAATACAACCGGTCCGATTTGAGGTCCGTTTAATACTAAATATTACAAGTATTCTATTATATTTATATCCTATTCTTAAAGGCCTACGTGACCGTTGTGCTGACACATTGTTCTCACGCTCTACAAGGAAACGTTACTTAGTAAGAACTAAGAGTGGTTCGTAAATCATGTAAGTGTGGTTCGTAAATCATGTAACAGCATTTCGGCTATTGAAATATAAAGGATCTTTGTACTACTATGTTGCAATGGTTTTTTGTTTATATAAAATATAATTATCCTATGGTGGTGACACACGGGATTATATAACTACGTAGAAAGGGTGTGAACTGTAAGCTGTTTGATGCGATAAAGGTTCGTGCTCAATCAATTGTATACATTAAGGTACTCCTTACTCGACAAATAAACTATGTATTAATGAACCAACACAATCCATAAATTTACCTAGCACTTTATCGACAAATTTTAATTAACCGAAATTTTAAAGTTTATAACACTAAGGCATTTAAAAAGCATCTGACTAAATAGTTTTTTTTTATTTGTTATTAATTTTTTAACATTATTTATTAAATCTCTCACCAAAGATGCCTCTCACATTTAAATAAAAATAACAAATCGTTATATGTATTTAAAGTTACGTTACTTAGTTTTATGGCGGGAAACTTTAAGTATACGTACCCAGTATAGGAGTAAACACCGGTGGGAGATATAAAAATTCCAGACCCTATAATCGTTCCAATAATAATTCCTACGCCATTAAAAAGCGTAATTTTACGTTTTAAAGTCACTGTTCCGTCTTCCGTTTGGATTTCTTCGCCCATACCGCAAAAAATCAATCACTGACGCCGGTAAACACAACACACGTGGCCACGTGACAAATTCGCGGTAAAGTTTAATATTTTATAGAATATTTAATGGAAGAAACGCAACATCATTGTAAATTAACGGAAACATTTACACAAATAAATTACTTTTCGTTAGCATTTTTACGATCGACTAAACAAGAACGACAATACGTCAATATAGGATTACGACAAGAATATGAACTGCGAGCAGACGCGGTCTTCTCGGCGCATGTGCGCTAACTGGAGAATACTGAATTGTGAAGTGAACACACACACCGACCAAATGTCAGCTGTCGGGAAACGGAACAAGCTTGTAACAAGGACAAAGATACGGGACCTAACTAGCACAAAAGAGATGCATACGTGCAAAAGTTGAGCTTAAAAAAATATTAAACGGCTACGGCCTTTTATTTAATGTAAGATTTTATTTTGTTTATCTTTAAATATAGTGTGAATAATTTTCAATTATTAAAGTCTGTAGAGGAGCTGATATCAATAATAAAATTAAAATAAATCCATTTTTTTAAGTGTAATTTGTACATGGCGTCGTTAACATTTTTTTTTAAGAAGTATCATGACGGATTATTTTTGATAACTATTTAAGAGCTATTTTAGTAGCAGTAGTTGATTTAAATTTACTTACCAAAATTATAGTTTTAATTTGTCGTAGTAAATAACACAAATTAATTATTTATGCAAATCATCAACATTTATGTGATGTCATAGGAATTGAGTGTTGCGTCATTTTCTATCATTCGTAATTTTCTACTGCCTATGTAAGTTAACTGATAAATTTTCCTCCCATAGTTAAGGAAGTCCGAGGCGTAATTGCCTACCTATTGGTAACAAGAAAATGTATGTATAAGCAAACATTTACAACTATTTTTCCAATCTGCAATGATTTGGAAAAATTCATAAGTTAATTTTAAAACCTACCTACTTAAAAACTCGAAGGAGGAGTTTGTCAATATTTTAAGTAATAGTTATATAAAATATTTTATAAAATGGCTTAGAGTTAAATCACACCACCACCCGTCCACACTTCGGAAAGCTCGCGAGCGTGTTGCCGGTTTCGAATTGGTGCGCTGTTTTTTTAAGGTGGAAATGCGCTTACGCAGGGCCGGTACGGATGTCGGACTTGACGCGGGACATGTGAGGCTGGGTCTACACTCAAAGCTCTCTGATCGTCAGAGGATTAGCGAAACCATACCCACTAAAAACACGCTCCACGCGCTCTTAAGATGGATCCTCGGAGTTCGCCAAGGCATTCAACCCAAGGTCTTACAGGAGCCTAAGTCAGCCTAAGGTGGAATTTGTTATTAAGCCTCGACGTCTGATGGAATTTCGCTGCAGGTTCCTTCACCATATGAGCAAGAAAATTGATTTTAGAATCTAATATCGACCGCGAGTTGCATACCTAATGTCAGAAATTTCACATCACATTTCATTTCGTGTACCTTTTAAATTAAAAAAAAAAATTCTTTTCCGCAAGGATTCTGTGATCAAACCCTGGACTAAAAACCACCTAGGAAAAAGAAAACTAGTCTCACTCCGGCGAAATGATATCCTCCTTCTTTTTCAACGTCAATTAAAAATGTAAATTAATAAATATTAGGTCCTTACATATGAAATTGGCGTTTTGTATGGGAGGAACAAAAAGTCGAATATTTTTAAATATAATATATTTAATTAATCAAAGTATGAACCATTGTTTTCTATGCACTTTTGCCATCTCATAGGTAGTTCATTGATCCCTTTACTAAAAAAACCAGTCGGACGGGAATCAATAAAATTTGTGAAGGCGATTTGGACTGCCCCAGATCAGAGTAAAAAATTTTCCCTTGCAAGAAGTTGTCCAAATTTCGGAAAAAAAATGGTAATCTGTTGGAGCAAGGTCCGGGGAGTACGGAGGATGTCTTAAGACTTAGACATTCCAATTGAAGCTCTTCTAATTTGGTAGCCGTCTGTTGTGCAGTGTGTGGTCTAACGTTGTCGTGAAGTAGCAGTGGCGTGGAGCGATTGACCAGCCTAGGTTGTTTAGCCGCTAGCTTTTCCCATCATGGTTTGCAATTGCTGACAATAGACATCAGCCGTAATAATCTGGCCAGATTTGAGAAAACTGCAATGAACAATACCGGCACTAGTCCACCAAACGCTTACAAGTAACTTTTTTGGGGTTAATTTTCGCTTGGGGCAGGATTTGGCTGGCTGGCCAGGATCCAACCTTTACGCTGAGCGCTTCCGATTATCGTAAAGAATCCATTTTTCATCACAGGTAATGATTCGGTTTAAAATACCTTCATTATTGTGCCGGTTCAGTAATGTAACGCAGCAGTCGACGCGCGTTTGCCGGTTTAAGCTTTAATCTTCCCAATTTGCTTCAAGTGAATTAAAACAGTTTTATCACTAACACCGCAGCCTGCAGCTAACTCGGACGTGGTTTGCGATGGAACCGCTTCCACAATAGCCTTCAATACTTCATTATCAACTTGGGTCTCAGGCCTTCCACGGGGCTTGTTCTGCAGGTCGAAATTTCCAGAACAAAAACGTTGGAACCAAAAACGAACTGTGTTTTCTTTTGCAACATGACCGCCATACACATCATTCACCCTTTGAGTCGTTTCCGCAGCACTAGTGCCACGGCGGAACTCGTACTCGTAAATAATGCGATACTTTAAGTTTTCCGTTTTGTAAAATGAGTGACGCAAAAAGAAAAAATCAGAAGACAAAAACAAATAATGACGGTCATCGAAGCACAAATACATGAGTAAATAGCTGTACAAATTTGAATTTGGAATTCCTTACCAAAGAGGAGAACATCGTGATTAAAGTGGCCAGTACGAAATACGCCAATTTCATATGTAAGGACCTAATATTTAAAAAAAATACTATACATAATCTAAACATATCCACAAAGTGTTTGACCTTGTTTAACTACACCTTGTTTAACTACACCTTGTTTACCTCCTACAACATACCTATGTGTTTGTTGAGTAATAAATACAGCATTATTAAAAGTTTAGTTTCAAGCTTTGTGATAATATATAAGGCGCATTTCCCAACTATGTATTTATATAAAAACTGTAACCTTATATTGAAATAATATTCTAAATAGTTTTTCTATGACAGAGTAAAATGTTCTAAATTATTCTACTATTTGAATATTTATGAGATTACATTACATAGGTATATGACCGCAAATTATAAAAGAACTTTGTTTTATACCAACATCATAACATTAAAAACGTTTCTACGTAACGTAGAAAAACAATTATTTTATAAGACTATCATAGTTTTGTTGTTTAGAGACATCGCGGGAGACGTCCTGAAATAACATGATTTTGCAGCAGGGCGGTGCGCGCGCGCGGCGGCGCTACAGTCGCACTTCTGACGCCATTTTCACACAGACCACGAGCTTTCCCGCAACCTGGTACGTATCTGTTTTTTTATTGCTCTATCTCTACCATTGTTAACATTTAATAAAATCTATTCTAATTTCAATTTAAAGATATTTAATGACGTAGGAAAATGTACAAGTAAAATTCTTCATAAATAGTGGAACAATGACCTCGACAACACACGTAACAGTATCATGTTTTTTGTTTTTATACTGATTCAGTGATATTAATCTCAAAATTGTACAGTGTTAACAAATACCTCAGTTTTCTATTTGAAATGTTAACTCTTAACTCGACACTTAGCAGTCACGGGATGAGCTAAGAAATAATAACATCTAAAAGTGAACTAAGGAATGTGAACGTCATGTTTCGGTTACATCAACGTATAGAGCTTAACTTTTTGTGTATTAAAATAAGGTGGAGTGCTTAAGATTGAATCTATTTGTGTCAACATGTCCTTATTTTTTTAATAGATCACCAAGCATCCCCCGCAACGATAACGTTGCGGGACACGAAGTCTTCTCCAGCTACGGTGCTCTACGCACGTGCTGAAATTACTCAGATTTATTTGAATACTTTAAAATACAAGTGATCTTTTCGCCCATGACGCTTATTCAAAGGAGCGAGGGTGTGCCTGATAGCATGGACGGGCCAGCTAAAGAAGACCGAAAGTCCTCGCGACCAGTGAGGAACAGGCGACATACACGGTTTGTTAACATGACTCATCTTTTTCAGTCTTTATTTAGTAAATAATGTCTTTGTGCGTCATTCAATACGACTTACAAGACGAGCTTGTTTTGTCATCGATTTAAGGGATTTCAATTTTGATGAATGTAAGGAAGTTACTTTGTCATGTTAACCAATTTTTTTATAAATAAACCGTTTTTAGGCGATGTCTCGTCTCTGGACAGCGCCCCCAGAAACGACTGTTTACTCCAGAAATTAAACGCTACTTAAAGGATTGGCTTGTTAGACGGAGAGAAAACCCTTACCCTAACCGTGAGGAAAAAAAGATTTTATCTCGAGAAACAGGACTGACATATATACAAGTAAGTGCATTATTTTTTTAAATTTAAGTACTTACCCATTTGTTACCATGGGTTACTTGGTGCCGATGATAATAGTCTCAAATTACACTCACAAACAACCTAATTGGAACAATGCCAAACATTGCTATTTGTACATAAATAGGCACTATTTTTGTCGAAACACTGCTTAATACAATTAAAGTCAAAGGAACGTGAGGTTAGGTACCTATCTCACGTTTTAATATTTGACTCGATACCCTTATATTATTAAAAACAGCATGTTTTACCTATCTCAAGCCCAAAAACGCTTCTTTTGTGAAGGCTTTTTTGTACTTAGTACAAAGTTTAGAGAAGTAAAAAAAAAAAAGAAAAAAGTATTCAAGTATTTGTTATCACTCTTACAGATTTGTAACTGGTTCGCAAACTGGCGTAGAAAACTCAAGAATGTCAATGCTGAAAGAAACCAACTAACCTGGGGTCACCTAATTCGTACTTACAATGATCGTGCGCAAGGGAATGTTGAGCAGTTTAGCATCTGTTCTGATGACAGCATTTGGAGTGAACAAGAGTCACTATCGCGTCGTGAATCGAGTGAGAACAACGAACAGGAAAGTCCAGATATAAAAACGGACGACTCAGGATCTACAGCGTCATTTGATCATGGTTTCAATAACAATTGCAATGAGATTGACACGAATTTTTCCAATTGTTCAATTGAAAAGACGAGCAGTCCCGTGTTATTAACTAAATGGTTGGAGAGCGCTGCTCGTTTTAAGCCAAGTGAAAGTAACTATTCCTGGTGGCCTGAAGGAAGGCGAAAAAAATCAGATTCAAAACAGCGTATTACCATAAACAATTTTGAACATGACAGAGATGAAGTAGAAGCCGCCGTAGCACTTACTACTTTAGCTTCCAGCCGTATTGGAGCATAACGACATAATATATGATGTTAATGTATATAAAATAAATTTATTAGATTAGGTTTTGTAAATGGATGGGACCAAGACACATGCTCATGGTCCTTACTATCGATACGCCCGCTATCAATTGCTCAATAGTATTAATATTCTTTAGTTTTTGCATATCAATGATTTCGCAACAACAATGATGCTTTTGTATAAACTTCAGGCATAATTTGATAATTTAGGTTATTGAAAGAATTATATTTCTTCGATCTCTTTTAGGCTGGCTGTAAACCAAAGGTTGTTTATTATAATTAAAATTATAATAGAAATAATTAGTTTTTTTTTTCTTTTTTTCTTAATTTCAATTTTACGGAAGTCATAGTTCGAACTAAGTCTCATATCTGAATGTGACTTACTAAATCACAAAATTTGTAGTAGTAGAAGTAAGTTCCTTTACCTACTCTTAGATATTGATTAAAATCAAACACAACACGGTAAAAATACAATTGAATGCAGATGTTATTCATATTATTATATATGAAATACAATTGAATTCAAACATATTTTAACGACAGTTTATTTCCTTTACACGTACTTACGTCTGTTGCTTCACCTTCACCGTACGTCGACAGTCGTCCTAGTCCAGTTGCTCCATTGATAGGTAATGCGTATGTATACACAGAGATAAAGCTATATACCGATACTAGCTGAGTATGAACACTAATTGCTGGGTAGCTGTGCTTGATCCAGGGCGTCAATTTATTACATTATAACCATTTTGATTTTTTTTGTTACCCAACATTCTTACTTTAAAGACAGACGAATCAATAAGTTCTCGTTAAAGTTAACCCATAACAGAGTTCGCATATTAGAGGTATTCGTTTTTCTGGACAATAATTAAGAACAAATTTGTTAGAAACATGATCTAATCATAATATAAATCTAATCAGATACTTAATATACTCAAATAGTTTTTCAATGTTTTATCCTCACTTTTGAGTCAGTTAAATATCATAAATATGAGAAAATGTTTTATAGCAGCTTATAAACTATACATACATACATATATAACCAGTGCAAATAGAAAGAACAACATATAATGCTATAATATATTATGCTACAAACAAATTATGAAACTTCAACTATCTTCCTTATTCTTTTCAGGTGCGCTTAGTATCTCTATGTGCTTTTCAAGATGTGAGACCAAAATTTGTTGATTTTGATTTAGTTGACTGACAAGGCATGAGCCAGCACTCTGTAGTACTGAACACAGCTGACTTCTAGCCACTTCCAAGTTAGGAAGATTACTGAATTCCACTAGTTCATTTTTTGACATCATCCTATCTTCTATTATGCCAGCTGAAAAGTAATTTTTACTGTTAATTAATATTGGAAATAGAATTAATTTTAACTATCCTGCATGTATATGACTACCTAATACTTTAAGTTATACCCACAATCGTCAGTATTACAGTCAGATGAATAAAATGTCTAGAAAAATTATCAGTGTGACAGAACTAAAAAAGTGTCAGAGTTATGTTTATAAAACAGCAGTTCCCTGCAGTTTCATCTGCATTCATTTAAGATCCTTGTGCAGATGATAAATCCGCGCATGGTAATTGACTATTATTTTATTGCAGAGTTATTTTAAAATTGTGATATCTCCTGAGATATTCATTAAAATGATATGATGTCACAAGCAATGTTTTTCAGAATTTTAGACTGTTTATAAAATCACTTTAGCATATAATATTATTGTAACGGAACAAATTTCTTTACCATATAAAAGTGTCTAGTGAGTATATACAGTGAGGAAACCTTCAAAGATAGATCCTAAGATTAACATACAAACTCTTTTCATAAATAATACTAGTATAGATTTATATCTGCACTGATTTTAGACAAAAAATTTATTTACAGGTTCATCTGTTAAATTTTATACAGACAACAACATACTTGTTAAGGTTACAAAAAAACAAATTTAGTATTTACCCATAACAACTAGCTGCGGTGCTTTTTTCAAAATTTTAAACATCTTATTTGCATTCTTTGGCTGGCCAAATATTACATTTTGATGAGAAGTAAATAATTGATTAACAACTTCATATCTGGTCCCCGTAGTAGCCATGCTCATTATTTTCTTTCCATATGTTCTTAAATGCATATCATTCTTTTTTAATGCAGCAAATATTGGTGTTTTATCTTCCATATTAATAGAGTTCAAATGTAGGAATACTACCATTTTGGATGTATTAAACCATTCAAGACATTCGCGTGCTAATATTCTTTCAAATGGATTATCAATTTCCTTCTTTGTAAATGTGGGCTTGTCATTGTTACAAAAGGCATACTGAGGTAGACTACTTTTTGGTGGACCATAAGTCGGTTGGGTTATGTCGATAAGGAGTTGTTTTTCGAAGTGAGGCTTCTTTGGTTTTTGTATGTTAATTTTCCCTCGAAATCGCCTAGCTATCAGGAAAGTCGCAGGTGTCTGTAACAAAACTGTAAAAACAGCGAAATGTAAATAACTATGATTTAATAATAAATAATTCTTATGTAAATTTTTTTTTAAATATACCTTTATTTAGAGATGCCATGTTTGTTATTTATCACCTACAACAATAACACCAGAATAATTAAATGTAATTTTTAAATTTATCTTCTTCACAAATAAATTCACAACATGATCAAATCAGCCTATAGGATATACAAATTACAAAATATAAATGACAATTGACTCTGTATAGTAGACTTAATAAAGAGCGAGTTAATAAGTAATTATTGTCCAAATCATTATTAAAAAATTTATCTGTTCACTGTTGAGTGATGACGAATTGTTGAAGAATTTATTGTTATCTTCCCATGGAAAATGTATTATGAACCAAATTTAATAAAATTCTATAACAGGCCTAATTTAATAGATCACATTTGACATTTGTCAGTTATAGCTTCGTAGTGAAGTGACCTGCTTAAAAGTTAAAACGTCAAAATATTAAAGAGAATGAATCGATAAGAACTGTTAACATAATATGTGAATCAATTGTACATTAAAAACGTACTTGTAGGTACTGTAATTTTGATTTTATAATGTGTTGAGTTGAGGCCAATACATATGTTTTAATGTTGGGAAATACCATCTTTAATATTTCCTTCAATTTTTTTTTATAGAACGGGGGGCAAACGGGCAGGAGGCCCATCTGATGTTAAGTGATACCACCACCCATGGACACTCTCAATGCCAGAGGGCTCGCGAGTGCGTTGCCGGCCTTTTAAGAATTGGTACGCTCTTTTCTTGAAGGACCCCAAGTCGAATTGGTTCGGAAATACTTCAGTGGGCAGCTGGTTCCACATAGTGGTGGTGCGCGGCAAAAACTGCCTTGAAAAACGCTCAGTTGTGGAACGGCGGACGTCGAGGTGATACGGGTGGAATTTCGTATTCTGTCTCGACGTCCGATGATGAAACTCAGCTGCAGGTATTAATCCGAACAACTCCTCTGAACACTCTCCATGGTAAATGCGGTAGAAGATGCAGAGTGACCCCACATCTCTACGCAACGCCAAAGGATCAAGCCGCTCGGAGAGGGATTGGTCGTCGACGATTCGAACCACTCTGCGTTGTATACGGTCAAGTGGAAGAAGCTGGTTCTGGGGAGCCCCCGCCCAGAGGTGAGAACAGTACTCCATGTAGGGCCGAATTTGCGCTTTATATAGTTGCATGCGGTGGCCCGGAGTGAAGTATCGCCTCGCCTTGCTGAGCACACTTTTTGGAGGCTAATTTAGCCTTTCCCTCCAAGTGACCGCGAAACTGAACTATCAGCAGAAGGTCCAACAAAGAGGGTTTATGACCATCCACATCTGGTATTCGCGTAATCGCAGGGACCATTTGTGTCAGGTCGTAGGCTAAAGCAAAGTCGTGAAAGGATCAGGCTAAAGAAAGTGGTTTCAGAGCCGAGCCAATCGTCATGGTGGGCGTTAAAATCGCCAAGTATCATGATTAATTTAAATTTAATTTTCAATTTCTATGGCGTCGACTTGTGTCCCCTTTATTTATCCGTAAAATTCAATAAAACAGTTGTGGCGTCTGCGATAGTATTTTTATTTTAAAGACCTAACAGAATGATTTATCTATTTATTTTTCTTCGTATTTTTAAATTAATGAAAATAATAATGTTTTGTTGTAATCACAATTTGGTGATTTATTTATGGTGCACATGTAATCATAGCATTCGATTCTACTTATCAACTTTCGATGTTTTGGGTACATCCCTAGTTTAAAAAGAAAAAGGGTTTACACTTCGTACATGCCGCAACAGTCGAACATTGTAATTTGTAAGTTGTACCGACGTCTATTCTATTTAGAACAGAAATTGTTTATTGTTTAGAATTGTTTATTGTTTAGAATAGTTTATTAGTAAAACTTAATCGTAAAATTACTTTCTATTGTCTTATTATAATAAATGTTATGTACTTGAGATTGAAAAAAAATAAGCAATATATTATTATGCCGCCGATACAAAGTTACTGAATTTTGATGAAGTGTCAACTCTCAAATGTAATTTATATGGTACTCAGTGTGACCGTTTTTAGTATATTCAGTACCAAATTGGTATAATTTGGGCTCCCTGTAACTAATTTAGTATTTTTTTGGTATCCTTTTATATTCTGGTATTTTTTGGTACATTTAAACTTTCAACATTTTAAAACACATTTTGATATATTTTTGGGCTGGGCGGTAAACAGTCACTTCCATTCGTTCGTATTTCGTTCACATGTTTTTGTCTTTGTCTGATGTTTACCGCAACTGTATCATTTTGTCTCTTTCGATCGGTTAATGCTAACAAATTCGCGAATCGTGCTTTAGCTACGTATTACTATCTACGTTACGTGCTGTATAAAAAATACCACGGATGTTTTAGTTCTTTATTTATTTCTCTCTGTGTGCATGTGTAGTGAAGATAATGAAGCGTAAATACGATCAGAAATATAGATCTGAGTGGGAACAAAATCCTGAATTTTCGTCATGGTTGACAAAAGATAAAAATAATGAGAACGCCTTGTGTAAAACTTGTGGAGCAACATTTTTAAGCAGAATCGCTACAATTAAAAGTCATGCATATTCTGAAAAACATCGGCAGAAACTTATACATTATAGTGGACAATCCAAGGTAAGAAAGCTAAGCCCCCATTAACATATTTATAAGATTATTGTGTCCCTTATTTTTTTATGGCATATGAATTAATTGTCCTACTTCTACAGGCTGTCCGATGAATCTTGGATAGTACATGTACAGTTGTTCACACATGTATAATTGATTCTCAAGCGATTTCAAGCTGAATTTTAAAATTTTCATAAATGAGACACTAGTCTTTTAAAATAAAAAAAAAGGTATTTTACTTATTTTTTAATTTTAAAAAAAATTAATCAAATCCTGTTTATTTTCAGAACGATGATAAATTACTTCAAAGGAAAGAACCCATATCTGAAGAAGTAAGAAAAGCAGAGCTTATATTTTATGCAGCGTTGGCAGAACAGAACATACCATCTCGGGCCATGGATCATCTCAGCGATTTATTCAGCAAAATGTTTTATGATTTGGAAATCGCAAAGGGCTTTTCCTGCAAACGCACTAAATCTGCTCAGTTAGCTCAGTGCAGCGAATACTGACTTAGTATTTGTAATAAAACTTATTGTAAATATTTATTATTATTTTAATATGTCTGTATTATGAAGGTGTGTAATTGGTAAAATTAAAAAGTAACTGATAATAAGTGTTTTAATAAAAAAAATCCTCTTTTTCTTTTAGTATATTTTTAGTATAATTCAGCATGTGTTTTGGTATTATTTAGTACTGGCACCTTGTAGTTTTGGTAGATCGCCATTTTTTAAAACGGTCACACTGATGGTACTATAATTGGTCCTAACGACCTAACCAAACATTTTTACTTTTTCCAAAACAAAAGCATGTGATTGTCTAATTTTTATTTTATCACTATTTTTTATGTTCACAGTCAACCGATAAATTTTTTATTGACAATCCGTAAGGTGCAATTACCTCGAGCTAATAACTGATAAAAATATTGTTCAACTAAGAAGATACATTTTTCGTGATTATTTTAGTGAAGGTTATAATATTATCTCGTTGGGTTAGGTAGGTTTCACGAAGAGAAACAAATAACTACTATAATGAGAGATCGTCAGGAAAATACCCCACCGTCGTCGATTAACGGCGACGATGTAATTGGAATGGATGGGGAGAATGACGAGGAATTAATCTATTTGGGTGAATTGGATGACCTTCAGTTCGATGATGACGAAATGGTGGACGATCAAGAAGAAGAGTATGATACAGGCATGGAAAGGCCTGAAGATCAATCGCAGCTAGCCTTTAATAAACATACAGGTTCAGTGTTTTGTTGTGATCTCCACCCAAATGGTAAAATTGCAGTTACTGGTGGAGAAGATGACAAAGCTTATGTCTGGTCAGTTGAAACTGGCCAGGTAATCATGGACTGCGTGAACCACAAGGATTCGGTAATCTTTGTGGGATTCAGTTTCGATGGTGTGTATTTAGCTACAATTGACATGTGTGGTTTAATTAAAGTATGGAAATGTAATTTAGAAAATCAAGAACCATGGTCTGTTGCATTTGAGTATGAAGCTGATGACCTCAGCTGGGGTCTATGGCACTTTGGAGCTAGAGTTCTTATTTGTGGGGCAGTTGCTGGAGATATATATATTTTTAAAATTCCGTCTGGAGACATTAAAGTATTACAAGGACACAACATAAGGACAGACTGTGCAAAGGTAACATCCTTACTTGTTTGATGGTTTTTTTTTTTTAATCAAATTTTCATACCTATAAAATTTAATATACCTTGATGTGAAAAACACTATAATAGGAAAATCCATTGAATATATGTGTGTAGATTTATGTAGATTCATGTTATTTTTTTAGATATTCCCAGATGGTGTAAGATTAGCAGCAGGATATGAAGATGGAGCTGTAAAAATATGGGACCTTAAAACAAATGCTGTACTTCACCAAGTCCCCAATGGAATGCATGATACTCGTGTTACAGCTATTGATATTCACCCAGAGAATAACCTTATGGCTTCTATATCTACCGATGGTTTGTTATTGATGTCATTAGTTATAATAGAAATTATTATTAAAAACAAAATCACTACTCTCAAGAATTCTGGATAAGCAAATGCCACACTTAATTATTCATTCCTTGCTTTTATCTGATTTATCTGACTGACTACTAAAAAGTTTTTACTATAAAGTAAACAAATAATCTCTGCAATTAGGTATTTAATATAATTGTTTAGCCTACACACAGGCTAGACACAGATAAATCTTCTTAATTAAGTAATTTTTGTTTTAAATAAATTTTTCATTAGTTCAACACATATATTACCAGCAAGAATAAAATCCTAAAATAAATATTATATAAGTCATACAGTAGAACCTCGTTAAATCGAACCTCGATAAGTCAAAAACCTCTAAATCTCGAAAAAATGTTTTGTTCCCTTCCCTTAAAACACCAAAACCTCCATTACTTGAAATCTTGACCCTCTGTAAATCAAAATAATCACCGAGTCCCTCCAAGCCATTTTGGTACATATTTTCACTCTATAACTCGAAAAATTAAATTTGACCTCTGTATCTCGAACATAGGAACGTTTTGTGCGTGCGATGATGGAGTTATGACTGCTGGGACATTATCTGATGACGAAATTATCGATTCAGTAGCAGTAGTAGACGTGAATAGTACATGCGCTCCATGGGTTTCCATCAAAGAGGCGCGAACCGCATTGAATTATTTGAATACCTTACGTAATTTTATAGAGCAAACCAGTAACTCTGAAGAAGAAGAATTTTCTGCTCTTTATAGATTAGACAATGCTATAGATAGACAACAACCAAATTATCTAAAGCAAAAAAAAATGACTGACTTTTATTAATACCATATTTTTTATTTTAAAATGATTTGAAATAATGTTGATTTATAATAAATAAAAATATGTTTTTCACCTCTGCAAGTTGAATTTTTATTTATTTTACCTCTCTAACTCAAAATTTATAAGAATAAACCTCAAACTCTTTATGTCGAATCAAAATCCGCCTAAGTCGAAATCCTCCATAAGTTGAAAACTCTATAACTCGAATTTTTTGGCGTCTCCCTTGATGTTCGACTTATAGAGGTTCTACTGTATATAAAAATGTTATCTTAGCAACTTTAAGTTTAAACATTTGTGTATATTTTTACAGGGAAAGTGGTCTTAACAACATCAGTGAATGGAAAGGTTGTAGCGCAGCTGGAAGCAGAAAATGATTTGGAAGCTGTTGCTTTTTGTCCTGATGCACAATTGGATTATTTTGCTTTAGGTAATGTTACTAACTACTAACTATGCTTTAAAATTGTTGATTTAAGTGATGTTAAAACAGTTAACATAAATTATACATATAAAATGAAAAGTGCTCTACTAAAGCAACACATCAGTGGGACCAATTTATCTCCTTTTTTCTTTGATTGACAAGAAGGATGAACAGTATGTAGTTTATTTTCTTTGTTTAATAATGAATGTTCTAAAAAAAAAAGTGTATGTATGCGTTTAAGAAAAACATACTGCACATTACTTATTAAGTCTGATGTCAAACACTAATGAAGGAACAAAACACTTATCATAGTCTTATAGGCAACACTTACAATAGGATAATTCCACCAGTGCTTCTACCTTTGCAATTTAAATAAATTTATTATTATTATAAATATTATCATTTTATTTGTAAAAGAGATCAGTGTAGGGGACAGGACATTCTCAGGGAGTTCATTCTATAAAGGCACCACAGAGTGGTGGTTTGGGAAGAAGTTCAATAGGGCATTGCTATTATTTATCATGGTGTTTAGTTTTAGTTCATAAGCTTGAAGATGCTTGTTCTCATTTAAAATAAATTCTCAATGTGTTGAACTAAGCCCGGAAGAGTTTTGGATTTCTTCTTTGTTGTCTGTCTTTTTAAGTTTTATTTTCTAATTATTTAAAGGCATATGATATAATGAATTACTTAGTCTATATTTTCATGAAAATTTTAGGTACTCTAAATGGTTCTATCACAATTTGGGACACAGCCAGGCAAATGATTAGACATTCCTGTGCAAAATCAGAAGAAGATGTGTCAGCGGGTGTAACTAAAATGATATGGATCAAGGACCAACTCCTTACTGGCTGTCTTGATGGCTCTTTAAGAGTTTATGATGGAAGATCTGGTGAAAGAAGTACAATGCTAACAGGACATTGGTCAGAAATACTGGATCTTGTTTATAATGCAAAGGAAAATATTGTACTGTCCACATCTGATGATGGAACAGCAAGGATATTTAAATACCCTATCCAAAGTGATAATGATTAAGTACATGGTACAAATAATGTTTATTTATATACAGAAATAAAACTTTATCATCATCAAATTTTTTATCTTAAATCCAATAAGTTATGTATTCATGGGAATCATAAAATGTTTAATGTATTTTCTATCCACTTAATTCTATATACTCAAAAGTATAAGAAATGGTTTATTAAAAATAGGTACATGCATAAAGTTTTATTAAAACAAAAGCCTTATTTCTTGATCCGAGCTATTCATTATTTTATTAGAAAACCGTGAAAGAAACCATAAAGTCCATTTCCATATCCATTTTGCGCGTTATTTGAAAAACCTTTGTTTTCTATCCCTTTTTTCTAATCGCCCCCAATTTAATTCAAATTTATTCAATGTAGTTGAAAGTAAAAGTATGTGGATTAAATTCTGTATAACATTTTTTAAGTAATGTTATCATAGCTCTTCTTGGTCAATTTATTTTTAGAAGTATAGTGAAGACTGAACCAACTAAATACATAACTATTAGCATTCTTATATTCCACATACCACATACATGATTATTTCCCTTATTAAAGTGTTCATAGCAAAATTGCGCCAAATTTGAGCATTGAGATTTTAGTTTCAATCACGAAAAATAAAATATTTCAGCCTTTATTAAATTTAAAAAAAGGATGTCATTTCTGTAGCAGGCGATTATAAAATTTAACATAACAGTCACCGGAAAATGTCTATCCGTGAAGCAAATATGTAATTTTATTACAAGTAGCTAGTTTTCAGGGCTTGACGCGGGTGATTGATCTCTGATACCGGCAGTCCGGCTGTCAATGACCTTGTGTAGCGTTATAAATAAATTGCTTATATCCTGCGACTATCCTTAACCTATTATAATTTTCGTATTAAAAACAGTCAATGGAAACACGTGTTATTAAAGCTGTGGGTCAGAATAACTGTTATAGTAAAAAATATACCATCCGTACACGTGGTAAGAGGGGAAAGAAAGAGACGAAACCCGTTTAAACTTGGCAGCCAGTTTTTACACCCACTTCGCAGTGCGAAATGATCTCTACCATTGAGTATTTAAGATTGAAATTCTAAAGGCTATATAATAATTTAAAGCCTTTATCGTTATGGAATTATTACAACGCGGTAGAGTAGACTCGGAGTTACATGTTAAGTATACTGAATAGTAAAGTGGGGTCGGTTAACGAACAACGTGTAGTGTCGCCGGGCCGGCTTCGATCGCGACATATGCTTCAAAAATTTTATAAATATTATAAAATCATATCTATAATACAAAAAAAATATATTAGGTCAAGTGCAGTTCTGCTTAATTACGACTAATAGATAGTGACCTACAATTTTTTCAATATATTAACCTAGTAGTGGAAGGTAAAATGTGTGCATGAATCAATTGTTTTATCGTCTAGCTGTGAAACAATAGTTAAATTTTTTAAGCAATTATAAAATTTTAATTTTTGTGACAATTACCGCACGTGGTGTTTCCGAAGGTAGTGTGATGCAATGTTTACATGAGCTTCGTCACTTATTCAGTTAAGGTAGCCAAAATTATGTTTGTATTTACCGTTGTAAATGTTGTATTGGGTTAATAATTTTAATATTAAAGTGGTTCGATTTAAATTCATACGATGGCGAAAGTGTCAGCAAGTGAAACTTTGACGCCGAAGGTGATGGACATAGGAGATGGTGAACATAATGAAGCAGAACCTAGTGGTGGGGTACGGTTAAAGAAAGGGTTGAGTCTTGTAAATGGCGTGGCAATTATTGTTGGAATAATTGTTGGGTCTGGAATCTTTGTATCTCCCAGCAACGCCTTGAAGAATGCAGGTTCCAAGGGTATGGCCCTCATTGTTTGGGTCCTCTCCGGGCTGCTGTCAATGATCGGAGCACTTTGCTATGCCGAATTGGGTAAGATTCAATTAACATATTATCTCTAACAAGTAAAAGGCTGAAATTTAATTTAAAGTTTTAATTAATGCGCGTCATAGCGCGTACCTGATCTGATTAACTTTCACTGTTAAGTGTTAACTAATCACGTAAATAGCTCAGCGGTCTAAGTTTGAATCACCGCAAAAATGTTTTGGAGAAGATGTCATGGAGTAAACCGATTAGTGCCACGTGCCTCGATATTCTTTTTTTACCAAGAATATTCAAATTTTACTACGAACATAAATTATTCTAATCGCAAGACTGCAAAAATCTATGACTTCCGTCAGCGTGTGGTTAAATGATTTCTAATAATTTTATGGAAGCTAAATTACCTACTTACGTAAAAATAGACGATCCGGGGGTCAAACAATAAAAATTTGAATCGTATTTACATGAAAGACACTGCCAAACTGCAATGCAGTGTTTTCAATGTAGCTAGAGCCAAGTATCGAGGTTTAAAGTAGGTTATTGAATTGCCTACTTTATGTAGGTCACTGTTGTAAGAACGTTAAAATATTGTAAACAATAGCACTTCTCGGCTTCATAACATTCAGGCATTATAATGATTTGAATATTCTATAATCCTTCTATGTTTGTATGTTATAAGATTTCCCCGACTGGCTTAGTTAGCCAGGACTTTACGCATAACGGACCTATTGAGAGTCTAAGTGCGGAAACTGAGTCCACAAACCAATATATGATTTTCCGACCACCATGGGACAGAGACATGTCGCTGCCTGACACATCCTTGAAGATCCATCCATCCTTTTGGGCTAACCCATGCAGGTTTTCAAAAGGCGTTCCTACGCCGTACGAGTATAGTGTTGAAAATCGACGTGCAGATGGGCTTCGAATGCCCGACCTTATCATTGAGAGTTGCAGTCGAGTAACCACTAGCCCAACATTGCTTTTATCATTTCGTTTGTATTATCGCAATGTGCATATGTTCGCAACACAACAGACTCATTTCAATAATGTTATTTAAACAATTTTGATCATAAGAATCGAAAAAATCGTATTTATTATTATAATGTAGGGTATATTTTATTTAACCATACTATATGTAATACTTTCATTTTTATATATTATATTAACATTAATTAGTTATCTATTCATATTTCAGGTACTATGATACCAAAGTCCGGCGGTGACTACGCATACATCGGCGAGGCCTTCGGCCCACTTCCAGCATTCCTCTACCTATGGGTAGCACTTTTCGTCTTGGTCCCTACTGGAAATGCCATCACGGCTTTGATATTCGCTACAAATATTCTTCAGCCTTTTTGGCCTGCCTGTGAACCACCCGTGGATGCCGTGATTCTTGTAGCTGCTGTTTTGACATGTGAGTAGGTATATAAATAATAGTATTTACTTAATAGTTGCAAAAATTTTTTATCAATGTTAGTATGCGTCATATTCAACCGCATGATTTACTTTGATTATTTTTTGTTTAAATAATAACTTGATGACGTACTAAGGTTTATAGAATTAATTTATATTGTTTTCAACGTAGTTAGAAAAATATCTAAAACAGAAGTTAAGTAACGTCAGAATAGGTAATTGATTATAGGTATGCTTAATGTTTTAAACATGTCCAATCAACAGTTCCATAATAATAGACTATTTAAAAAAAAAGAAAATATCAGTTTTGTGCGAGCGCAAGAACTTAACACAAGTAGATACTTGCATTTGTATAATATGCTGTAAGTTTACTGTGTAATGTTTATTTCTAATCTATGGATAATTTTATTGGACTACTAGCTGCCCCGCGAACTTCGTTTCTCCTTAATGTGATTTTACTTAGCCTACCTTTATAGTACATACCAACATGGAAAATTTTGCTATGCTACACCAGAGACTGTTCGGTTTTCTGGAAAGAAAACTTTTTAGGTTTTTCTGTGAATTTTCTCTATATAAACCTCAGAGTTTAAGTTGCAAGATTTTAATTAACAAATAAGAAATAGAGGTTGATCGTAGAGGGGTGAAAATTAAAGGTTGAATGTATTTTTGTATGCTGTATCATAAAAAAAAACAAATCAAATTATCTAAAAAATAAAAATTTAGGGGTAATATTTAGGGGTTTGAAAGATAGATAGTAGCCGATTCTCAGACTCACTGAATATGCATACAAAATTTCACAAGAATCGGTCGAGCCGTTTCGGAGGAGTATGGGAAAGAACATTGTGACACGAGAATTTTATATATTAGATTTAACATTACTAGGATCGTCTTTAATCATAGTCACTTTTCAATGTTTTTAATATTCAAATATTTGGCGCAATGTTCATAGTTATTGCGACGCTTGCGAACATTTTTAATGGTGTAATTTTGTACGCCTGGGAATACGAGCACGAGTATAGTGCAACATGTGGCGAATTTATTACTTTGTATACGTTGCAGATATTTGTGACGCAGAGATTATTATTTGCTAATTACATACTTTTGTTTGACCCTCCATTTGGGCTGATACTTAACGCATAAAACATGTTAATCCCACTATTACTTATAGGGTCACAAGCTGGTTATTAACGACTTCAAAAAGGGAGGTTCAAAAACGAAGTTTGTTTCTTTTTTTAAAAAACTTATTAAGGTGTGACAATATTGTCTATAAACAATTACAATTTAAGTGTTATATAATTCTCTCTAAAAACTCCACATTTTAACTATATTTTTCTGTTTTATTTTTGGTTAATTTAAAAATATTAAGGGTTTACATTTAGTGTTGTTTTGCGTAAATAAATAAAGCTTTCATTCGTAAGAAACGCAGTTAAAAAGCGCCAGTATTATATAACTCGTTTGTACAATGCTTCCAAAGAGGTTGTTCAGCAGAATGCCATTAGTTTTTTTATAAATAATAACTTACAATACACGTTTCGTGGAATACGCAACGTGTAAATTCCTTGCCACATGCAGCGCCTGTTCAGACTTCACAGAATGCAACTTTAGTGATTTGAATCCTTATTTTGCAATTGTTACCTACCGAGAATAAGGTTACACACCTATGGATAAAATATATTCTATTTTACACCGTCTTGTTTTGTGTCACTGGACTTGTCGATCGCATTTGTTTTTTAAGCCTTCAAACTCGAACTCAAAAATAACTTTATTCTTATAGGTAAATTACACTTATGAACGTTAACAGAAAAGATGTTAAATTGATTTTAAACATTATACTAGGTAGGTAGTTCGCAATTCAAGGGCGTAGAGCGAGCAAGAAGAACTGGCAAGAAACTCTCCGCCACTCTTTATTCGCCAAGTTGTGAGTCTTACAAATTGTTTGTAAAGCCATAATATTTGAACTGGAGCAAATCAATCCCAAGGATTAGGATCATTTAAATTCGGTTGCAATTGTTTTATTTAAGTTATTTTAAGATTTGTGACAAATAGCCTAAACCATTCCTATTGTCGGACAAGCACGATCAAATTTTTACCTTTTATTAATTCTTATAAATCTAAGTAATTGATGGAAAGGTTGCTAAGGTGAAAGTTTTGTATGTTCGTTTGTAAGTTAAACTATTTAGTCTGTGTTCTTCGTTTCACCCGCATTAATGCGGACGTAGCATGAGTTTTGGTTCTGAAGCCTTCGTAGGTAAATGGACTATGGTGGTAACTAATGGTCAAACATGGTATCGCGGACTGTTTTGAAGATATTGATGGTTTCTATAAAACTGTATTACATCACTTTTCTCTATTGTCTATAGTTTCCGCAGCGTGCGCGATATAGGATATTTATTAGTATTCTTTTCATACGTTAGGTTACATTAACAAAAGGATTTCTGATAACTCTTTTGTAAATATTCTATGTTCGTGACGTATAATATTGGATTCATAAGGTGAAATAATTTTTCAAATCGATCCAGTAGTTTTAGTATTCAACGCAAACAAAAACAATCAAATCTTTCCTCTTCTTTATATTAGTGTAAATCTGTTAATATTGATTCTATACAGATTTATTACGTCATTGTCCCAATATATACATAGTCACTTGATAGAGACGCATATACCGAAAAATCCAATTTCAGATCGAACCCAACCTAGCAGGTGAAGCTGTTCGTTTGTCTTGCTAAAACTCGAGAATGGCTGGGCCGCTTTGGCCAATTATGATCTTGAAATATTTGTGGAAATTCAGAGAACATTTAAACGAGAAACATATATATTATGTAATAAAAAAAAGTAAAAAGAGCATTTGATGTTTCTAGCTTCAAAACTTTTGATGTCTTGTTATTTAGGTTATATAAATTTTCTCCTACCCGGCTGGAACGAATTTGATGAGTGATTAAGTGGACTCAATGGGTTAGAATATTATAAAATTACATATATTTTGTTTGTTTTTTTAAGTTTGATATTTTTGTATCTAAGACATGTGAAGGCAACGTCTGTCGGGTCCGCTAGTACAATATAATAAATAGATAAATTACTTTTTCGGCGTTTGCAATTTTTGTTATATTGATAAATTTACTAAATTAAATACGAATGAATTTCCAATATTACACAATTCTAATTACCCTATAATTAAATTCCTTATCTGATTGATGTATATTCATGGTATTTGCACAGAGCTAAATACATTTTCAATCCCTTCCAAAATGCATAACCAAAAGATTTCCGGTTCTCTTGAACTTTTTGGACAATCATTTTCATTGCAACTTTTTCAAGAGGTTCAATGTACTCCAGAGAATGAGACAACAACTTAAAGGACTTCGTTTGCCAACCATTCGGGTACGTGAAGGTAATATTCTGAAATAACGAAAACTTTTCGACAACGCAATTTTTATTAGACACACTGATGCGATATTTTGTCCTGTGAAAACTACGACGTAGACAAAAGTTAATAGAACTGGAGTCAAGTCAAGTCGTTTTGGTATTATTTTGTAGAATTTAATTATAGGTGAGTTAGCAATGGTACATACATTTCTTCTTGGCATAGGTTTTTTTTCTTTTAATATACAAGCCTGAAAACATCCAGAGTTCTGTTTTATCTTTAGAATTACTTGTTTTAATCAAATCATATTAAACAAAGTAACTAGATATAAACAACGTGTGCACGTAGTTTATAGTTTACATAAAAGGTTTTTCATCTAATTTCCCCATTAAAATTGGTATTTCCAAAACTTTTTTGTCCGATGCTTATAACAACGAACAAAACCCCATATTGTTTGGAGATTTGTGCCGGTAAGGTAGATCTGTCAAGAATGTTCGTATATAATGTGTATAGATTTTGAAAACCCTTGAAAATAACGAAACATTTCATTACATCAAATTACACGCCAACATTGGCAGACCCAAAGTATTCGGTCACAGCATTTGTAGTCCTATTCGAATGAACTTTAAAGTTACCCAAAGTCAGATTTATCGCCCAACAATGAAACTTAAAAGTAGATTGAATATCAAAAAGGAAGTACAATGTGTGACAATTACGTTACAATAAGGAGTTATTCGTGTGTGCAGGGCCGCGGAGGTCCGCGTCTTTATCCTCGTACGCTGATTGTGCTTGACAGGATAATGAGAATTTCCTCCCGTATCGCCAGCGCAAATTACGCTCCGGTAGTAGCACTTAATTTGTCCCTATACAATGTAATACACACCTGTATAGGCAAGGGAAAATATATTATGTTTACCGTAATACATACGCATAGGGCAGTAACAAGGTGTCCACGTAAAGTCTATGATATAAAATATGCGTACATTATCTATGGCGTTGAGATGGTAAAAAAATTGTACTGTCAGTCAACTTCCACTTATTTATTTGCACCTACTGTTTATTACTGCATGTTTCTATCCTGTAGTCTCTTTGAATTAGTTAGAATAAACAGTTCTTTAGATTATGCACCAAGGAAACACGCTTGACGATACAAGCTGTAAAGATACTAAACATCGGTTTTACAGTTTAAAAAAAATTTACCTTGAGTTTGGTAGAAAAAAATTGTCATTTAAATATAAAGCATTTTGTTAATTTAAATATTTGGTTAAAATGTAGATAAGTAATGTAAAACTATAAGATTAGGGTTTTTGCGGCAGTTTATAAATTAAATTGTTTGTTTTCCTTAAATATTTTGATGCTATATGAGTCTTTCTTTTAATATCATTACTTAATTATTGAAAAACCCCGCAAGATGACATTATCGCGTATTTTTTGTCAATTCATAATGATTTTTAGAAAACAGCTGTGGGCATTTCTTCATACATAAAATTAGAGCATATTATTTAATTTAAAATAGATAATTTTGAACAAAAGAATGACTGAATGAAATTCCATAGATTTTTGACATAAGGGCGTCACACTTAGTGCTCTTTCCTGAACCCTTAGTGTTTATTTAGAAATCACAAATAATGTATGTAAAGCTTCCAACGTTCTGTGAATTTTTTTTACAATATAATGGCTGTAAAATGTATTATTATATTTATATAACTCGGCGTTTGAAGTACTTTTCTGCAATTGTAATCAGCTGGTGACACAATCAACCCATATAGCGAGAAATCAATAATATTCACGTTATTTCATCGACTTCATATATAAAAAATCGTAACCTACATAACCTCCCTAATTAAAGCCCGCTGATAACTTCGTATTTGATAACGTCATTTTAATTAAAACAATATTTATTTCAGGTTTCCTTACAGCCTTAAATTGTTATAATGTAAAATGGGTTACGCGAGTGCAAGATTCGTTTACTGCTGCCAAAATGCTGGCCCTCGTGGTAATGTTTGGTGCGAGTATTTGGTATTTGTTCGCTGAAAGTACAAACAATGTTCAATCAATGATGGAGGGAACTGTAACAAAACCAGGGGACATCGCGGCTGCCTTCTACCATGGGTTATTTTCGTACTCCGGTTGGAACTATCTCAACTTTGTGACTGAGGAACTGAAAGATCCATATAGGTATGTGAACATTTGAACTTTGATTTTCAGTTAATGTTGAAATCCTTATCAATGAAATGGCAATCAATCTTTAATTCATTTTTTCAAAACATAAATACAATTTGATAGTCAAAAAATTAAAATAAAGAAATAAAATAAAATATAGGAAAAAAATGATTTTTTTTTAAATATGGAGATATAATATATAATAGACCACAAGCCCATGAACAAAAAATACCTGTGAAATGACCCAACGTGAATTACGCTTAGAAGGCTGTTACTATATCTGAAAATAGCTCTGAGCACTATGCCGTCATTTCTGAGCGGTACATGTGAGTACGTGAGTGAATGGACTTTCTCATGTACAATGGGGGGAATTTCGACTAATTATTAATGTACGGCTAAGTATAAGTGTATAGATGATTAAAAATAAATGTCGAAAAACCTAGTGCCGTACAAAAGTGATGGTGCCGGAAGTCGGTGCAAATTTTTAATTCGACGACAGTTGCAGGAGCAATATAGGTCATTTATTACTGTACGGCATTTGTGTCATTCCTTTTGGACACATATACAGATACTTTACCCTTAAACGCCGTACATATTTCCAGCGGAGCGGTCGAAAGCCAAGGGTCGGAAACCTACCCCTACACCCATATACCCTAAGGTCATTGTAAAATGTACGGCAACATGTTCAAAATATTATTTAACACGGACAATAATGTTTTATAATTATGCCGTCCAAATATTATAGTTAATATTTGTGTAATTAAATATTTATCGAAATTTCAGGATTTACCAAGTTCTTACTGCTGTAAGATCAGAGAATAATGTACGGCAACTTGTTTTTTTACATAATGTTACTAAATATTACCGTTGTACATTATAGCCGTTCATTATAAATGGTAACAAATAAAAATATTATGATAAAAAATATATGAAATTTCCGAAATTTAGATGACTTTTCAAATGCTCCTAGAGTAATATGGGGAGTAATATTTTCAAAGATTATTGTTATTTTATATGTAACAAATATAAATAAACAAAAAAAACCAGATGCCGTACATTTTACTCCAGATTATTCTTTACAGCTGATAAAAACTTCGACGACGTTTGAGGTGTCCCTTAAGGTCATTAATAACTGTACATATCTGAGTATACTACCATAAGGCTGTAAAGTATATTTACAGCCTTATCGTACCAGCAGAGAGAGGTAAAGGAAAAATATTTTTAACAAAAATATATATAATACAGGGTCCCAAAGTTATGAGACATGAAGGGAAAGTACCTTAAATATCGCAGATAGGGTATTTTACTAAAAGAAGACTTTATGTTATTTATAAAAGTTAGTAATTCTGCATTCAAAGATTTTTTAAAACTACTTGCCTCGTCTGGAAATCGAACCGGCTTAAATTAAAAAAAACACCCCTACTTTTATGATGCCAATCGAAAGAATGGCCAAAACCTAATAACTTTTCTAAAGTAACAGACTCGTAGGGATTTTTTTAGGCCGAATACGATAGATAATGTTTTTAATTTGATTAAAAATACTATGTTACTTAAGAAGAGTTATTAGTTTTTGGCCATTCTTTCGATTGGCATCATAAAAGTAGGGTGTTTTTTTTACATTTAAGTCAGTTCGATTCCCAGACGAGGCAAGTAATTTTTAAAAAATCTTTGAATGCAGAATTAATAACTTTTAAAAATAACATAAAGTCTTCTTTTAGTAAAATACCCTATCTACGATATTTAAGGTACTTTCCCTTCATTTCCCATAACTTTGGGACGCCCTGTATTGGTAGGCGGTGGTAGCGGACTATCGAAAGTGTACGGCATTTATCTTTTATTGAAGATTGTCTAAAGTATTAATAACCTGTGTTATTGCCGTACAGATAAAAGTCACCGGAAAATGACTCTTTTCTGAGAAAAGTAATTTGCCCCATACACCTATGTGTTCCACAAAAAAGTACGGCATGCTGGAAAATGTTATCTATTTGTGAAGTACTCTCAAGATCATTTAATTTTATGTTGATTCATATCATCATCACCTATATGCTAATCAGACATATGTTGCGACCCTTGGCTTTCGACCGCTCCGCTGGGAATATGTACGGCGTTTACGGGTAAAGTATCTGTATATGTGTCCAAAAGGAATGACACAAATGCCGTACAGTAATAAATGACCTATATTGCTCCTGCAACTGTCGTCGAATTAAAAATTTGCACCGACTTCCGGCACCATCACTTTTGTACGGCACTAGGTTTTTCGACATTTATTTTTAATCATCTATACACTTATAACAAAGCCGTACATTAATAATTAGTCGAAATTCCCCCATTGTACATGAGAAAGTCCATTCACTCACGTACTCACATGTACCGCTCAGAAATGACGGCATAGTGCTCAGAGCTATTTTCAGATATAGTAACAGCCTTCTAAGCGTAATTCACGTTGGGTCATTTCACAGGTATTTTTTGTTCATGGGCTTGTGGTCTATAAGTACTTCATAAAAATCTTAACTACTTGGCTTTATAATACCACAAAAAGCTCTATAAATATGTTTATGTGTATGTTATATGGATGTCCAACAAAAGTTGTTAACCTAATTACAAAGTTATTTATAACTGATATTGATGCTAATTATATATTTTTAAATTCCAGGAACCTTCCGCGAGCAATCTGTATATCGATGCCAGTGGTGACAATTGTGTATGCATTGACCAATTTTGCCCTCTTCGTTGTTTTAACAAAGGAACAGATTATTGCGTCCGGCGCTGCCGTTGCTGTCACATTTGGGGACCAAATACTGGGCATGTTTTCCTGGATAATGCCTTTATTTGTCGCACTGTGCACTTTTGGATCCCTTAATGGGGCTATATACGCCTCATCCAGGCTGTTCTTCGTCGGAGCAAGGAATGGACACTTACCGCTGGCGATCGCACTTATTGACGTCCGACGACTTACTCCAGTTCCATCTTTAATTTTTATGGTAAGTGTAAATAAATAAAACACTAATTTTGAATATAGGTTTATAAAAATCAGAGACTACATACATTGTTCAAATAACCAACCTTTTACTACAAGTCATCCTTTTTCTTTTAAAATCCAGTTAAAAAATATAGTAATCGTGTTATCATATAGCATAAGTTACTGAAAGAATTTTCGAAATTCTTTGATTACTCCCTACAACCTCACAAACTTAACCTCTTTATAATCGATTATATTTGTTTTTCGTATTGCATTTCCTCCCCCAAAAGTTACCAACTTAACAAGGTCGACAATTGACACATTAATTACATTTTCGCACGCTAATATGAAAGTGATAATTACTAAAAAAACACAATTCAATTATTTTCTCACTTAATCAACAGATTATAATTAAAGAGATAAAACTTACTTGTGCCTCTTGAATATCACGAGTTTCGATTGTGTATCTGTACCCACTACGCAAAAATTCCTTCGGTTTTGCTAAGAATTAGGTTATGTTATTATTACGTACATATTGTTATTATGTTAGTAGGTCTTTTAGATTACAAAACACTTTCGAGAGAAAATGGGTTTGGAAGTCACAAAATTTTTACGAGATACTTCAATGATAATCCCAGGCTTAACCTCCAATTACAGAAGCGGCCACAGACGGTTGTGTAACCGTTTCCCAAAATTTCAATTACAAGGAGGGAGAATGCTTAATTGTGCTTTGCAAAATACGCCTTAACTCAATTGCAAAATTCGCTATTCAAAAATCATATTAATACATTCCATATTTGTGTTATACATTTATTAATAGTGCATATCTTGTTCCAGTGTCTGGTGACGCTATTACTTTTATTGACACGGAGCGTGGAGTCACTCGTCCTATACGTCACATCTGTGGAGGCAATTTTCATTATCTGCTCAGTCGCGGGCCTCCTCTGGCTGCGACGCACACAACCAAACGTAACCCGGCCAATTCGAGTCAACCTATTATTCCCAATATCATTCCTTGTTTTATGTACATCACTTGTTATATGTTCCTGTTTTAAGTCCCCAGTTGAAGTTGGTATAGGTATTGGCATGATTGCGGCGGGAATACCAGTTTATTTTATTTGCGTTCGGCACACGCCACGATGGTTGCAGTCAGCCTGCAATTCATTCAATATTGTCTGCTCAAAAATGTTCCTATGTCTCCCCGAAGACTCAAAAGAATTATGATTTATAAAATCATTACCATAGATCTGTTTGAAAGTATTCTTAGATTTAAGTTTGACAATAAATCTCGAGCTTTTACAATTGCTTTTTTATGTTATATCATTGATCAGTCTATTAATATAATGCTTTTTGAAATTTGTTTTTTTTTATTTTTATAAGAATTACATTGAACCTTTGTTTATGTAGTTTGAGTATATAAGGTTTGTATGAAATTTTTATGTGTTAATCAACTGTTTATCAGTTATCTGCGTTTAACTGAATAAGTAATGAAATGTCAGTAAAAAATTGGATCCAAGCGGCAAACTGAACGCAAAATCTTATTTAACGTACCAAATAATAAATTATCATCAATTACGTGTTTAAATCATAAATATATGCATGCATCAAGTAATGTTGCAACCAGTTTTTTTACAGAAATGTTTGCCTTTAACGCATTACTGAGTTTCTCCGAAATGAAATTCTCTGTCTCTAAAAGTCTAATATGCCAGGCACGGATAGATTTGAACAATCAAATCATAACTCTTTTATTCGTGTTGTTAACTATGTACAATTATGAACGTCAATATAAATCAAAAGGTCTAAATTTCCATGTTCTAGTTATAAGGGGCGTAGAGCGGGCGAGAAGAGCTAACAAGAAAAACTCGGCCGTTAGCCCCGAAACAGGGAAATATATATATATATATATATATACTAGCAGACCGGCCAAATGTTGTTGTCGCTAAGGTTTTTGTTATATTACATAGTAGCAAACTATTCAAGGGAAACGGTAGGAGAACACCAGTCATGGGGACCACCATGCTTTTTTGGTGGTTATGAATGATTTATTAAGATAATACAAATCTTTTGAAAGTTCATAAATGCTGAAGATAAGATCTTAAGATTTTTTTATGTTTTGGCAATTTAAATCTAAGTTTAAGGACGATTATTTCATGCGAACAAATTGAATTTTAAAACGCCTACTCCTTTTTAGGCAATTCACATTTTTATCGTAAATTGATCGGTAATATTTATAGTACAAATCAAATTGAATTTAATCATATTCGTAGACATAATTGAGGACGAGTTCTATAACACATCTATTAAAGTTTTTAAATTGTTAATAGTAACGATTTCATTCACTACTATAATACCATAGATAATGTACAAATTGATATACATACTTTCTATGATTAAAATATTCTAAAATTTTTATTAACTTTACAGTCAAAAAAAGGGTTTAGAATATTGTCAGTTAAATATTGTAACAGACAATATAAAATACCTTTGAGGGATTTAAACTCGTTCGTTTGAAGCTATGCTTTTTTTAAAGTACGAGATATCGGGATAGATTAATATTTCAAAATAATGAGTTGCCCCTTAAAACCGTAAGGCTTTAATTTTAACGCAGCACTGGCTGAGCTGTGTTGATCGTAGTTTAAACGTGTGGCTCTTTTTTGGTATGTTTCTACGTAGGTTCGCCACGGTAAAACCCTGGCAGTACACCAATAGTCTTGTGGATGACTACAAGACACTTTCAAACTTAATTTAAACAAAGAGCTGTAAAGTGGTAAGTAGAGCAGGTACTTTAGAAACACATTTTTAACATAAAATTATGATACAATAATCCGGAACTCTATTGTGAAATGTTTCATTGTTATCGATAAAAGCAGCGAACCATAAATTTTTATATATTGGACACGTACTACGATGAAAAAGACAACTCGGACGCGGAACAACAAATACTTAATCTGCCGACTTCATCCACGTAGACTTTTGAAAACATTTTTAGATTTATCTAAAAAAAAATTTTCAATATCCGTTCTAGTACTTTCGCCAAGCACATTTACTGCAAAATTATACTTTTCCTGCAATATATAAAATTCTCGTGTCACAATGTTCGTTCCCATACTCCTCCGAAACGGCTCGACTGATTCTTTACGAAATTTTTTATGCATGTTAAGTGCTAAGTGATAAGAAAATATTTTTTGTAAAAAATTTTTGCCGGGTCAGCTAGTATTTTATATATGTATAATAATATATCAACCAAATCTACGATATATATGTACCAAAACCCGAACACAAGGAAAACGTTTGTGCGTTTTAAAATTTGTTTATGTTACAATTTATTTTCAATATAGACGAATAATATACTTAATAATGTCGACTTGGGTTTCATAGCGATTAACATTTTTTTCATTTCAAAGGGGAATGACTTCAATAATCATAATAGCGATACCTAACGGTGAAATGGGTTGCCTTTTTTGGCAATCTTCGATTTCCGCGAATTTCAAATCTGCTGAACAACATACAATTGACGTCGAAACAGAGATAAGAATAAAAAATCCTAACGATTCTAGTCAGATTTTCTGGCGAGGTAGGTTCTTTTTCAAGCATTCATCCTCCAGATAGGACCTTCCACTTGATTTGGTTTCAAATACTGATTGCTAACAAAATAATTTAGGTTTAAGAGCTACAGGGAGTGAAGTGAATTCTAAGATGTTTGCATTCTTTCTTAATGTCTGTAGGTACTCGTAGGAGTCATAGATACCACCAACAGATAACTTTCACCGCTACAACTTTTCAAAAGTGTGGTTTTGTTTAATATGCTATGAATCTGTTTCGGATTCGGAAGCCTGTTTATACTCTGTCGCAGTTCCAATTCGCGCCAAAGACTACACTATTCATTTTCTCTTATAATCAATGACATGTGAGTAATCAGCTTTCTGAGACGTGGGGCAGTTTGTCACACCAATAAGGTATAATCAATAAGCAATATCGCAATGTTTGTGACAATATTTATACAAGCTATCGTATAGTAGCTGAGAATGTTTGTTGGGAGCGGTAAATAAGCGGCTGATACATGATTGGAAACTAAATAATACATAGTAAATGTTTGATGCAAATATTTTATTCATAGTTACATGTTAACATTTATTTACCCCTTTACATCACTTCTGTAACCGATTGCTTATATATAAGATATGAAATACTCGCGACTTCTATCAAGAAGTCTTTCGGTTGCAGATATAAGAATAAAAAGAATAAACGACTATAATATTGACAAATTTAGTAATACTCGATAAGGTCCGATAGCATTTGCTACTCTTGTTGCATAGCTACGCCACAGTTGGTAAAAATGATTACTGAATAGTATTACTTGAAAATAACTATAGGCATAATATTTACTATTTCTATCTTTATTGGGCATACATCAGTCGAGCAGGCCTGTATGGGGTGCTGCGTACTTGTGCTCCTGAGTTGGTTCCGGTCCTAACGCGCCTTTTCCGGTACCTGACCTCACTCGGCATTGTCCTGAAGGGCTAGACCGCTTCCATACATCTGATCCCTAAAAAAGGCGATCGCTCTGATCCGTCCAACTACCGCCCAATAGCTATAACCTCCTTGTTCTCCAAAATAATGAAAACCATTAATAACGGCCAGGCCCATCTAGAGGGCCAGCTGTTTATCCATAGTTGGTACGGCTTTCGTCGTGGTCGCTCAGCTGGTGACCTTTTCGTTAACCTTACACATAAGTAGGCAGAAGCAAATGTGTCCAAGAGGGAGGCGCTGGCGGTAAGTGTAGACATAGCGAAGCCTTTGATCGGGTATGGCACAGAGCACTTCTTTCGAAACTGCCAGCCTGTGTGCTCCCCGAGAAATTATGCAAATGGATTTTCAGCTTTCAGTTTCGAGCATGCTCCGACCTTAAACCAGTGAACGCTGGGGTCCCACCAGGCTGTGTCCTATCCCCGATCCTGGTTCTTCTGCTTATCAATGATATATTTCAACTTAGCCAAATTAGCCTTTAAGAACCTTGGTGTGCTTAGCAAGGCGAGCAAATTTGGCACCACCTGGCGTACTGTTTTCATTTCTGGGTGAGGGAGCCCCCGAGTACCAGTTCCTTCCACTTGACCGTATTCAAAGAAGAGCGATTCGAATCCTCGACAACTAGTCAGTTTCCGAGCGGCTTGATTCCTTGGAGTTGCGTAGAGATACGGGACGGGGTCTTTCTGAATCTTCTAACGCATTTGCGATGGAGTGTTCAGAGGAGTTGTTGGGTTTTATTCCTGCAGCTGATTTTCATCATCGGACAAAAATTCAATTTCAAAAATCATTTAATCATATAGGTAACACATTGTACACTTATGACTCGTCAGTAAAGAAATACATATTAATGCTTCTAATTTTACATTTAGTGCCAGTTCTCAAATCAAAGGCGTAGAACGGAAGAGAAGAACTGGCAATAAACTCTCCGCCACTCTTTTTAATCGCCATGTTTTTTCAGCGTCGAGGTGATACAGGTGGAATTTCGTATTTTGCCTTTTTTAATGTAGTTTTTGCCGCGCACCAGCACTATATGGAACCAGCTCCTCAGTAAACTAATTCGACTTAGGGTCCTTCAAGAAATGAGAGTACCAATTGGTAAAAGGCCGGCGCATTTGCGAGCCTTCTGCCTTGCGATTCTGTAACTCACTTTTCGAACTCGCACAGCGGTTTTCGCAGCGGCGGTCGCGCTCAAATCAGTCATTTTACGATTTGGCATTCTAATAAGGAGGGAGCTTGTAGTTTATTGTTTATCAGAATGCCAAATCGGTGTCCATCAAGTGAGCCTTCTGCCCGTTTGCCCACTGTTATACATACATATATAAAAAACATCTAACTAACATTTTGCGCGGTGTGCAGTTATGTGTGTATGTGTATGTTAATAGGTGGCTCAGGAAACTAAAACATTCTCCGAATTTAAGTAAAATGTGAATACTACTTACGTAAGCAACGCTCAAAAGTGGGTGTAAATCAATGTTCACCTATCAGTACCAGGGTTGTAAAATTATCGTAAATTGGTTATAATATATCAAAATTCACCGCAAAATTAATCACCGGTATTATATATTATACATTAAATAATTATAATAAAATCTACTTATAACAGTAGTTTACCATCATATATCGTCTTGAAATTTTCCCGCATTTACGGTAATTGTTTTGCGTTCGGAAATCCTGGTTATCTGACCCTAAATTCACGATCAATTTAGTTATGTTTCTATTTATGTGCCTAGCTAATAGGTACTAGGATATACGCAATTGGCATCAAAATGCATGCGTCAGAGTAAACACAATGAATCCACAGCCTTGGTTTTCAAACTATACATACATGTGTGGATATCATGTCAGTCACGAAAAAGGTAAGAAGAGATACAACAATAAAATGTAATCTAACGTGATAAAAGCATTTGTAATTTACGTCATATTTTTAAACTTATCTATGTTTATATTTCATGGCGTCCAATCTATGCTGGAAACACCTGGTGTCATCTAGGATGTTCCTAGAAATTAGTTTCTATTGTTAAATTCTTCGTTCTTCTAAAACCTCTTTTACTGAATTATTTATCAGTATTACAATACTTTTACCAAGTATGAACAAAGAAAAACGTCAGAGATCCTTTCAAATGTATTATTGAATCAGGTGTTAAATTTTGGAGCGTAACGTCTACATTTAATTAAATATTAGCACAATTATATATTTACGGTAACGAATACGTTATCAAGTCCCCAATCGTAACTACAAATATCCTAACATACTGAAAAAACAGGAAACGAAAAAGTTTAACATATCATAACGGCATAATATCAAACACGTGTAAATAAATATTACATAACTTCGACGTATATATTCCTTTAATATGAAGGTATGGTATATTTATTTATCAATATTTTGTTGGACTAAATATTCCTAACTAAAGTTGTTGACAATGGAATTTGAGCCCTTCAATGTTTTAAGCGTTGGACATTGACAGATTCACTAAAGACTATACATCATGTATGGTATAATATATTACTCCCGTTCTTTTCCAAATATATTGATGTAAAAATGCATTGGATTTTGAAGGAGGTCATACTTAGAGCAAGTCCCGACCCTGAACCTGAGACAAGAAAACTCACGAGACTTAGGTACAGTTTATCGCAATCGTTATTTTGTATTCCAATTAACTGGTAAATTTACTAATGGGAGCTTAATTAGGTAACGATATTGGACTTAGTAATTGACTTATCATATTGAGAAGTAAGGGGGTTAATTCCATTGAAATCCTTACGTCTTCGTACATTTCCCCTACTATAATATGTATGCTGCAACAAAATATGGTTATTAATTTATTACTATTTGATTAAGCGTGAAAGCGAACCGAACTAAGAAATTCATTTTCGCATGTTCATACAAATTTTAATTACTAATAATTAGAATTATGTTTGAAACAATTTTACATTTTTACTCATTTTAACTTACCTTCAATTAATACGCGATGTTTCTTATGATCCAGTGGAAAAATTCGGCAAAATGTAACTTATTTTGCTTCTATCCAAAATTGTAAAATTAATTATTTTCCCCATCCATTTATTTATATCCATAAAAACTTTTTGTTAATGTTATTTAATCCGCCACTCCGAATCAAAAGCCTGAGCAGATTACTATTCTAGTACTGCAATTATCAACTAATCTCTAAAATCTACATGTTTGTGAATTAAATGAATAAAATGTCCCGCAAGAAGGTGAAATGAATCACTTGAATCCTACAGCGTAATTAGATAATATATTAATGTTATTCACGCTCAAATAACCTAGACGAGGCACTTATAACACTCCAGATTTCATCCTTGCTCTTGCTTGATATTGAAACTTGGCGTCTATACCGTACATAAGGCAGACACTGTCAATAAAAATCGTCAAATTGACATACCTCTTTATCAAAAACGGACTTCGCAAGATCGGCGGTCGTTTAGTGAAAGTCCCAGACGCACACGCCGCTCGCGCAGACGAAGACGCGTGAGCAATTCCAATTCGTATTGCGATTATCTCAAATAAATAAACAATTTACGTAGTGCGTACCCAAAGTGGCCAGACGCGTATCAGATAATCAGATAGTGTGCTGTGGATCGTCGCTTGCGCACGGTCTGCCTAAGTGTCTAATATGATCGTAATAATTGGAATCATCTTCTTGGCAACGAGTTTGGCGTCAGCTGAACTCTTCTTAGCCCCTGAGCAAGATCTTAATAATTCATTACCAGCAGAACAGTATTTCATTGAGAAAATCTTCGATAAATATGGATCAGAAGGTGTTATTAACTTTGAGGTGAGTGCGATTTCATATTTGTTTCCAGTTTTACTTACAAGTTGTCTTTTGTTTTATGTCATATTTAACAGTAAAATTGGTAAAATAAAGTATGTTTTAAATCCTTGTTCCACAACAAGGATTTACACCAAAATAAGTGCATTTTTTAATCGCGTACCTTCTTGTTTTTTGAAGACATTTCAACAGTAGGTAACTTTTAGCAGCAAATTTAGTTTACTTTTGATCTAAACGATATGAGATAAGCAAATTCTATACGAATATAAGCACAGCCTTAATATAAATTGGTACCTACTTTCATCTTGCAAAGTGTCTCATGTCCCAATTTCAAAAGAAACGACACGCATTTAAAAACGGAAAATTTCTTTTTTATCCAAATCACCTTTCCCTATTTCGTAAACGAAAGTTCAATAAACTTGATGTTACAACATAACCAACTTGATCGATTCCATATCTCTTATCAATTATCGTGTCAAATAAGAATACCGCGTAGTTGTCAAAATCTACACCCCAACATACTCCGAATTGTGATGACATAAGATTTTAGTTTTATTAAACACGTTTATTTGATTATCATAACACTTATCTTGTTTTATTATTTAAGAGTTTGACGATCATTGTCAGCATTACTCATTTAAGTCAATAGATTTTTTTATTTCTAATTTTTTTATAAGATAATAATTTTTTACCTTACTGAATTGTCTTGTTGGTAAAATAACTTATCAAAGAAGCAGGCATCGATGTAGGATACTCATTCATTAAGTGTGTTACAATTAACTGAAATAATATGTTTGTATTCCCGAATTTAAAATTTAGTTGTCTATTTCTAACACAATTCATAAAACACACTTTACCGTGTATTATATATATACGAAATGAATTCTAGTATGGTGATACAAAATTTGATAATAATCTACTACTAGATATATATAGGATTTCCTTCATAATGACATTTTTATGTACTTAGTTATTTCCTTGAAGCAAATATCAAACTTAACATAAAAATATTATATGTATTATAGTAGAATTTTGAAAATGAAATAAACGAAATAGACGGTGATACATGCGTCGAATTAGTTGTTTTCCAATCAAATTAACAGAATCTGTATTAATAGGTATTTTATAGTAACTAAAATAATATATTAGGACTTTTGTCAAACAAAGATTTGCATTAGCATTATACAATTATTATCTTATCAACTTATTCAACGATATTTTGCTTAATTCTTCAGTTTTGAATGGACCACCTGTTTCTCTGTGGTTTCGTTCATTGTTCTCAAGAGCCGCTAACTAAACACAAAAAACCAATTGTACAGGCGTCATTTAAAGTTACAAAATCGCACGGGCAAATTTGAAAATGTTTAATAAAGATCGATCAATGAATTTTTTTCGAAGAATTTCACACCTATCACGCTGATTTCGATTAGTTTTTGTTGATTATTTTTCCGACCCAAATATCGACCAATAGAATTGCACCATTCGACGTCACGTGGTACAACCTACATGGTATTATACTGATAATTTTTTGAAAATTTTCTCTGGTAGTTGCTTCAAGAAAAGTATTAAGTAGTTGTTTTATTCATTATGAAATTCTTATTTGTTAACTGTACATTTCGTCTCATGGTGCAATTCTATTGGCCGACATTTGGGTCGGAAAAATAATCCCCCGAATACCACACGAGCTTCAAAATTATCTGGCATTTCCCTCAAGGTTCCGGAAGCGCGAAGCGCTCGTGATTTTTTAACCTGAAAAACTTGACTCTATATTTAATAAAGATAATTTTGAAGCTCTTGTGGTATTATAAGTGAATATCATAAATTACTACATTTTATTGAAGGTATCTACTCAAGGTATACAAATACCATTCAAAATTTATCTTGGGTTGTCCTAGCAATAGTCAAGTATTGTAGTGTAATCACACGTTTAACATGTATGGTACCTGTTCAAATACATAATTAAAAAACTATGTAATATGAATGTTTTCAAATTGACAATGTCTCACCGAAACGTGAGAACCGTATAAATCTTTGAACCGGACAAAATGTATTGTTTTTAACTAGCAAAACCGAAAAATATTATGACAACGTTTATGTTTGCGATTTCACTTCTCTAGCGTCATACAATTTCAATGAGATGAATGTCAGTATTACCTACATAATGTAAGTTGATAAGCTTATGTACGTAGATTCTATGTATTTACAAGCCTTCTTAATTATGTATTGGGTATTTCAGGGTTTCGAACATCTACTAGACAGCCTGGGTTTGGGAGGCCGTGTGTTCAATTCGCCACATGATATCGCCATTCATAGAATCAACGGGACCTTCAAGCAGCTTCATGATACACAGCATCGACACAAACGGTCACTGACGACTTGTAAGTATCTCATTTTTTTGTTAAAATCATAGTTTAGTTCTAAATACCCTTACGCAGTTATTACAAAAATATTAAATAATAAGTATTATTCTTGGCCAATATATTGTTTTGTGCCATTATATGCGCAGGAATTGTTTTTAGGTACTAGAAGTACCTACATACGCTTTCCACGTAGAAAGTGGCAAAGTAACGTTATGATACCACCATTTATATTAGAGTCTAAAATACAAATTAATTACCTAATTAGATTCACTTCAATTGAGTTAAAAATCTTTCCAGTCAACGTATGAGGTCAATTGTCAAAGTAAAATTACTACAAATTGGTTTCACTCAAAATCGTATTTTAATCGAATTTCATTTGAGTTTACATACTCTATCCTACGAGTACTACCTACTACTTTGACTTAATTAAAACCCAATTTAGAACCTTGAATTTCCAACGAGAAAGACGGAAGCTCATTATAGGAATATACCTACTATATTTAGTTTTCAAACAATTGGTTCCAACGACCTTGCAAAAATCCGTGAAAATTACATTCACAATTCAGTTAGGAATGGTTATATAGCCAACCAAATAATTCTATTATATACATTACTAGTCCTTGCATTAATATATAGTACTAAATACAAACTGTCAATTTTAATAATAATTATGGAATATGTCTTTGCCACAGATGATTTGATGTGTTTCTTTGATCGTTTCTCTTTTAATGGTGACCCTTCTTTTGTCTTCATAAGTCGTCAAGATTTGGGCTAAGTATAAGGGTAATTCAGAAACTTAGCTAAGTGTGCCTCCCGTATTTCAAAAGTGTTGTGGATTTTGACAGACGGAAATATGAATTTTACGCGAGTCCTTATATCCTCAACCTTTGTAGCCTCAGTGTTTGAGAGTCGCTACACTGCTAGGCTTACACTTATTATATCACCTAGCCTGACTTTCGTCTGCATATATTTCAGAATGTTTTTGTACTTAGCGAGAGCTATATATAACTCCCGTATGTCAAATTCTAATACATACGGGATTAACACTCAGTCTGGAATGGAAATTTGGAATAAAAATTGTTCTAAAACTTAAAAGGTTTTCAATATTAACGTAACACTAAACTAGATCACGCCAATATAAATAGGTTATCGACTAATAAATGGACAATCTTTCCAATCCGGTGTAACTTGTCCGTTTGGTAGAAAGCTGACTTTCGCGTAATATTATACTTCTATATATTTGTTATATTATGATAAATACTTGTATAGATATTTATAACATCTTGCCACCATTCATTCCTATGTTATTCATAAACCATTTATTATTTTAAAGGTACCAATCTTCAGTAAATTAAACGTTTTTTTCTTTGTTTGAAACAATGACTAAGAATATTATTTTGTTATTAAATGTACGCACTTTCTCATCATTGTGTCAGCTTTAAGTAATCCAGCCTAAATGCAAGTTATAGACCAACAGACAGGAATCAATAACGTTTTAAATTTGGTGTACATTATAACATTGTATTCTAATATTATCAGATCTTAACGTATGGGAAATAGATAAGTTTGGAGTGGATCAAAACACCTTGTTTACGTAATATAACCATATCCGTTAAAGATTATTATTACAAAAATATACTTTTATGTACGCATTCGTCGTTTTTACGCAATGCCATAGTACGCAATGGCTTTATAGTATATATAAAAGCACAACCCCTACAAAATCGAGATAAAGGGATAATCTTATTCATTCTTGTTCCATCCTCTGTACCTACGTCTACTGGATTCTTCCCCTCCCCTGACAATCGACTGGCGACGTCCTTGTAGCTACATCCGAGAAGAAAACTTCAATTTCAATCCCAGAAGTCCCAGAAACTGCACCTTTGAAGTATTTATAAAACTGCGTTACGTTTATAATAAAGACAAACTCAATGTAAATACATTGCTAGTTGACGCTGTTTTAATTAATAAGATATATTCAAATCACATTAAGAGTTATAAAATCATAACGATATTCATATCACGATACAGGAACAAGTCGGTTTTGCGCAACACTCTACCGTCATTTAAGAGGTCCCGATTATCCTATTATGACCCTAGGTCCACGACATCACTACGACCCGGCTTAGTGATTGTACAACTGTTTATTAACAATGCGTACCTACTTTTAAAGTTTTTAACCTTTGTGTTTTTTACCTCTGACTGTTATGTCAATATCAATATTTAAGAGATCTGTTACGCCCCACATGACATGACATGCGCATTTCTGCGCTTATTGTACAAAAACAAGTCGCAAACTTGAAGAATATTTAACAACAACTTAAATACTATTTGACAAGAGAAAGATTAGATAATGCTAGTAATATACTTTATAATAATTATTGTATGATTTTATCTATATTAAAATCCCACCAAACGAGCTAATCTAAGCCGAGCTACTCAAACTAAAGTTTACAAAGCGTTGTTAATCTATTCATTCCTGGCCTGTTTTAATATTTAGTTATGCTTAGTTTCTACTATTGTAATATCAAATTAACATTCAAACTACTACTAGCCAGTATTTTTAAGTTTCCATACCATGAAGTCCTGACAGTATTAATTATGTTTTTTTCTAATTTTGATAAATCAAAGAATGCACTAAATAAGTAAAGTTTTCTTTTTTTTATGAGGCAGGAGGCAAACTCTTTATTTTACATTTATTTGAAGTAATTATTCGAGATAGAACACGAACTTTCCACAAAATTCAGTACAATAAGCTAAGGTACAATAAAATCAAATAATACGAATGATTGCCTCCAAAACCAAGTATATCATGTCAAATCCGACCAAAGATAATAATTGGAAATTGAAATATGACTTATAGATGGCGCATCTAGATTTATATTTTCCTAGATTTCATACTTTTAAATAAAGTAGCTAGTATTATTATGGATTTAGCTTTAGGTTCTATTTTAAATAAAAGATACAATTTTTGAATAATAAATTGAGAAATGGTTCTTGAATGTTACAATTTCAATACAACTTCATTTTCACATAATTTCAATATAACAAATTTTATAAGAGTGTACCAGCTAAGATTTCATTTCATCATATCTGAATAGCAAAGTACTTCCGGAAAACTTTGTCAAATTTTTATTTTATTAATCTCTATTATATTAGTATATTGAATTTACTCTCTGTCTCTATCTTCCTTCAAAACTCTACTGTACAAGCAGGACCTGTCCATATCAGATCCCTAATTTAGAAAGTATTGTTATTCGTGTGCCCCTTAAGTTATCTGTATTTATTTTAGTTTTTCGATTTTTCTTTATGTTTAAGATTTTTTAAGACAATTAAATTAGTTCGATATATTTTGTAAAAAAAATCCTTTGAGTGGTTGCCTGGAAGAGATCGCTTAAAGCGATGAGGCCGCCCGTTATATTTTACAATGCAACTGACTATTAAACATATAATCATTGCACCTAAACACTAGATGGGATTCTTAATCTCTATCTAAATCTGAAATGTATTAATCTAGTGTATCTAATACACTACCAAAATTATATTAGCTTAATGTGTGAAAACATCACGTACTCCTAATTAGGTGGATATTAAAATCTTTTAATTTCTTTACTTACAGCAACATCTATGCTCAAGAAATCATGTTTATCACCAAGAGAAATACTCACCGTATATGGAATGGAGAAAGAGCCAGGCATTATAACTATTAATCCAAAAACATTTTTGGAAATGTGTCCAGCCCTGGTGTATCAGTTAGACCAACGTTCCTGTTACAAGACAGACGCACCTGTTCCGAAATTGGATAGAATTTGGAGTAAGTTATTTCGCCATATTATTTCTTTCTAAAAACGGGCATTATCTCATATATACATCATGGTTAGTTTATAACCAATTTACGACTAACTTATTAAACGAATTTGTATTTTTTTACTCTCAGTGAATACAATAATGTTAAAATATTAATTGACCGTAATAACTAAATTGTTAGTGTTTTTTCTCATATGGACTAACATCTTTTTATTTTCAGCGTGGATATACGCAACACTAGCCATTTTAGTCATCAGCGCTACTGGACTATTGGGAGTTGGAATAGTACCGATGATAAAGTCTGCCATTTTCAGTCACGTGCTTCATTTCCTGATTGCTATCGCTGTTGGCACTTTATGTGGTGACGCTCTACTTCATCTTCTTCCTCATGCATTGAAAAGCCACGGCTCTTCAAGTGAACCACAGGAAGAAACCGAAGTGATTTTAAAATGCAGTGTCACTTTTTTGACCATTTTACTGTTCTATAGTGTCGAAGCTATCATGCAGGCAATGAACGGTGGACATTCACATTCACATGACCATGAAAGCAAAACTGTCGAAGAAGAGAAAATCGAATCAGCAAAACAAATAGAGTCTATCGAACTCGGAGCCATAATGCCTGGCTCGCCGCATCCGCCGGTGGAACGTCCTATGACGTCAACTGCACTTATGGTGATAGTGGGTGATGGTTTGCATAACCTCACTGATGGCCTGGCCATAGGAGCAGCGTTTAGTGGAGATCCAGTGACTGGCTTCGCAACAGCACTTGCGGTTTTCTGCCATGAACTTCCTCATGAACTCGGTGACTTCGCAGTGTTACTTCGATCTGGTATGAGCATAAGACGGGCAATGTATTACAACCTTCTATCCTCAGTACTTAGTTTCTTCGGCATGGCTATTGGAATCTGGCTTGCGGAGGACCACGAGTCCGCTTCTCAATGGATCTACGCTGCAACGGCTGGTACTTTCTTCTACATAGCATTAGCTGATTTAGTTCCAGAAATAAATGAAAACAATAAAGGAAGAAGCTTACACGTGGTTGTTGCTGTTTTAGGAATTTTAACTGGCGGTATTATTATGCTACTAATCGCGTTACACGAAGACTCAATACAATACTTATTTAGAAGTTCCGAACAATGAATAGAATAAAGGTCTACGGATCAATACAATATTGTGATAGTATTTATGAATAATTAATGGTTGTTTAGAGAGACTTATATGTTGTGAACTTGGTTATAACAAGTCAAGGTACAATTCAAATGACGAAACATTCCAATAAGGTTTTATTATAAATTTGTTAGGTTTTTTTAATTATTAAGTTAATAAATGTAATATTTTTATGAGTGTTCTTGAATGTAGGTATGTTTTAATTTTTATTGAAATGCTGAATATTTTGTGCTGAAATGGAATACCAAGCATAATAATAAACCGAATAATAAGTATTATTTTAGTTTTATATAGAAAACTCTTAATTCTTAAATTATTGTTATAATAAATTTACATGCGTGAACATAAACCAGGAGCCAATTAATAAGTTATAACATACCAACTCTTACAAACGTTTACTTTTATTTAATATATTAAATAATATCATTTTAAGTACCACATGCCTAGGACATGAAAGTTTCTAGAATCATAAAACGTATAAAATATTTATATTACGATATTTTTACATGAGTATTGTTCTCCAAACGTTTTTGTATCAGGCCAATATTAAACAGGTAAAGTGAATTAAGAAATATTTATTTTATAGCTGTTGAAGTCCAAAAACTTGATTATAAAAAAGTTTGAATTTGATTATAAAAAATTATTTAAAATGACTATCTCATTTAACCTCGTATACCTTTTTGTTTAAATGTCGAATAAACCTGAAAAGCTCGTTGTAAAATTTAAATGATAAATTTCAGAACAATAAAGTGTATAGTAACTTACCTAGGCTACATATTTAAATTTATAACAGTATTGGTCACATAGACAGGCTGCGGTAATTCGGGTAGTGAGCTTGACATTTTTAATTATTTACCACCTGTACATCGTAACTGCCCTTTATGCAAAATACGAATAAAAAAGATCCAGCCAGACGAAGCACAGGCTACAGACGGGTGGCTAAAACATAGGTGCTAAAATAGCGCCAGTTATCCCAGTTTGTGTAAGTAAATTGATTAATACCTTACATTCGGTTTCTCAATTCTCACACTCGTCTCTCATCGACACAACTCGAGCTTGACAATTGACGTAAATGAATACAATTGTCATGAACTGACAAATCAGCTGACTGATTTACTGTTAGCAGGTTAGCAGAAATCAAAACAATGGCATTTTCTTTTTTAAACCTAATGCATTAAAGCAGTACTATTTATATATTAAGAATAAAGACAGTTTATTAAGGTACTAACTTGATATTTTAATACCTACTAGCAGTGCTGAGTTCTACGATTCCTGTATAATCTTGTAAATAATTTTGTTGAAAATGTTGAAAGCACTGGTAAGTTTTTTAGCTAAAAGAAAGAAATCCATTGAAATTTAAGGACTGAATGCCATATCATTGTCTTGAGTTTAAGAACAATGGGTTTGTTACTAATATAAAAATAACTACCAAATTATTGTATACACGTTACGAAAATGAAGTCTATTTTTAGGAATGTTTTAGTGTTTGTTTCGTTTATATATTTTATTAGAAAATTAATGGTATATTTTATTTAATCTAGAGACTCTAAAGAAGAAATTAGAAAATTAGAATAAAATAAAGAAAAACTAGAAAATATTTTGACTAATGAGGGAAATATCTTTAATAAAAATTGACTAGTTGATTACTACAATTATATAAGGAAAAAATTTATCTAAACTAAAAAGTTTTTAATTTTGACTGGATTGATCTTTATTTTCTGTTTAAAAAAAAAATATATTGGAACACTCTAACTATTTTAAGGTACCCTATATAATACTTATAAGATTAGGGTCTGTTTCACAATGTAAGGTTAAAGTACCCAATAGCTATGCAACACATAAATTATTTGGAAGATAAATTGTGCTATTTGTCACTTCATCAAACTCATAACTTATGATGGACTTTATGTGACAAATAGCGCTATCTGACAGTCGTGAAACGCAACAATAGTGTTTATCCTACCAATAAGTAATAAATAGCTTATTTGGAACTTATCCATACATTGTGAAACAGACCCTTAACTATCAATTGATTGTCAATATAAATGTATAAAAAATACATTATCTTATCAGTAGATATATTCTTGGTTCATGATATCCTGAGTGTTTAAGGTACTTTCTTCTTAAGTCTTTAGGTATACTCATTAAAAAAATAAATTATTTGAAGGTTTCATATCTAATGTCACTTAAGTGTTTATTTTGTCATTAAAAGTCACTGAAATATTGAATTTCATAAAATTTTCTGTTTTTACACAAAATGTTAACTAAATAGAAGCCAATTTAAGAAATATATACCTGTAATAATGGGTATTTGTACTTCATTATTTAAAACAAGTGTAAGTTGATTTTGTATACAAGATAGTTGTATGGAGAAAATCGTAATTTTCTTAAATATTTTGGCTTTTTTATACTTGGGTAAAGAGGTTCAAAATTCTTGTAGATTTATAATTGTATATACATAAAGTTAAAACAATTTTATACCTTAATATAATACTACTTTTCAAGACTTCACAACATATATAATGATTTCAGATCATCTTTGGAAGTGGGGTTTATACAGGTGTATATGTAGCACAAACCTACCAGGTTTGTAATTTAGTTTTAGTATTTGCCTACCACTAACAAAATTTTAAATTATTATTTACAACAAATATAATTTTTAAAGGGAAAGGGGGATTTATATGCAGGCGGATAATGTAGAAACAAGTGTATACCACCACCAATGGATACCTGTCGAGAGACTTAAGACATATTCAATAAGTGCATAATAGCGTCAATAATTACTTCATAACATTATTTAGTAGACTACAAAGGAGGCCATATCGAACCTCATCAATTTATTTAGATAAATATTTAGAATGGATTAGAAATAATTAGGAGTGATAACAATCATTTATAGCTATATATTGTACCTGGTTCAATAGATTTTATCATTCAATGGCCTCTTTTGTGAAACCAAATTTGTCTATAAATACTAAATTTTTTCTATTTTGTTTTTAATGCAGGATTTTCTTTCTCTATTTTGTAAGAGAACAGCACAAGAATGTGAGAGAGCTCTGGAAAAAAAGAAATGGTTTGTTTTAAATATTTTTTTATTTTTGTTATTCTTGAACCAGGGACAATATTTGGTAAATATTTAAAGCCTAAAACTCCAAAAAAAATTTAACAGATTTTCAAAGCTGTCTTTTTATGTATTAAACATAGTTATCACTATTGTAAAATACAATTTACTAACAAACATAAATTTATTTGTGTTACAGATAGAAAAGGTGGAGTCCCCACAGGTTTTATTTGAGAAAGCTCAGACTTTTATTAAAGGAAAAATTGATGAGTTCAATGGCAAAAAAGACTAATGCAGTGTAATGTAGGCTTGAATTAAATTGTAAATACAGGGGTTGTAGTATGATTTTATTTTATAATAAATAATACATGAAGTTCTAGCTTTTGTATGTTTATAACATAGATAAACCACCTCCAATATGTTCCATTCGAGTTAATGGTTCTTCAAATGCTAACCAGTCGCTAGAATGTGTTGGAAGCAAACCCATACTTTGAAACTTATACAATGCTAAAAATATATTAACTATATTACCAATTATATAAACAAACTTTTGTCCTACAGCCTGTGTTCCTTCTACCATTTTGAATGTACTTTGTGTAGTAAACAGTGCCTTTATAGGACGTACAATTAACATTCCCACCATCATGATAGGGAAAATCGAAATTGAATTTCCTGCCATGTACATAATAAAGAGGTTCATTGGTACTTGTTTGAGCGGGCCTAAAGCAACATCCCACAATTTTTTTATCAAGAGAAGCTGTGAGTCAGAGTCCTTAGAGGTTTCTACATAATTTGCACTAGTGGATTGACTGTACCCTGGTGGCGAAGGTAATTCCGTTGTTTGCGAGCGTGATCTACAAGAAGATGATGTATTAAATCAATAATAACTAAAAATTTGTATCATAAATAACACGAAACTTACTTAGGATTGAAGTCCAAAGCCCATTTAAATTTCTTTGAGTTTTTTAATTGAGACATATTTGTAGTATACCTGCAAGCAGCTGAATTCTAGAAGATTAAGTTATTATTTTAGTTCGGGATGATTAGTGACCTATTGATCTAATTTTTTTAACCAAAGACAACAATTTCAAGTTGGGTAGAGAATTTTTTAATAAAACTTAGAATATTAAGACTAGACTGAGACTGGAGTCATTGTCAGCTGTCATTCTATCAAGTGTTGACAAAATTGTCAAAGAACCACAGAATCCACTAATGTTTACAAAATCATTACTTAATGAAACTACAAAGCGTATTTGAAATAAACTATATCATAACCTGTATATGAACTTTCTATTAAAACATATCTTTACGAAGTAGTACAAATCACATACAATTGCTGTTATTGGTTACTTTAGCTTGGAATGCTTATAGCTTTATACTTTGTAAAAGAGCCCAAAATATTTTGAAATCATCATCATCATCAATAGTTAAAACCGAAAAAATGAAGTAGATAATATTTAATTGTAAAATGAGAATTGAATAATTTTCATAAATGAGTCCTAAAGTTTTATTTTCTGGTACGACATTGCACGATATTGGGTTATAATCAAAGAATATCGTTTAAAATGTAATCTTTACCTATATATATATATGAAATTACCCTATATCAAAATAACCTGCAACTTTAGCAATTTTATGGCATTTGATCATTGATATACAAAAAACCCAAGATGCACACTCAACGTCTAAAAAACGTCCTCAAAAAATGAGCGCAACATTCTAAATTGTGCGCTCATTTCAAATAGTCTCGCGTCGCTCGCGTCTGGGAGCAGTTGTTAAAAATGCCAGTGTTCTGTGAGAAATTGTAAAAATATAACGTCAAGAAGGCTAAAAAAGGATGGGATATCGTATTTTCGGTAATTAAAAAACTTTATTGATTAGTTTTTGTTGTTTTTATGACTGATTATAAAAAGCAATGTGTGTTTTTATTTATTTTTTCTAAAAACTTCATTCAACGCACAAACTTCTATACGGCCAACTTCAATGGCTGCTTGTTCAGTGTTAGAACAACGCATTACAGTCTTCTTTTTATTTTAGTCGCATTATAAGAATGACCCTGTTCTAATAAGTGGAGTCGATGTTATTTATTTGTTGTTTTTTTTATAAATAAATTTATGTACTTTTGAACTTTTTTGTGTGTAGTTTTTGACAAATATATTTACGCTATATAAAGTGTAGGTCAGAAGGTAGCCAATTTAACATTTTTTTTAATTTAAAGAAAAAACTTTTTAACTGGATTAAAGTTATGTATTATTATAAATTTACAACTATTTAACATCCAACACCTTTTGTCTTCAGTCACCGTGACCACGCACGCTGTAAAGCACGCGAAGCGTCGGATAAATTTAAAATTATGTTAAATAGTTGTAAATAAAAAAGTCATGTTCGACTCCACTCAATACCTTGTCCTACCGACCACGGTCGGTCGTAAAATTTTATTGCTTTAAGTACACTGCGTTGTAATAACAACTTTAAATAATTCGCGTAAGGTTGATTTTGCAATAATATATGCTTGTAACTTATAGAAAGAGACAGAAATAGTTTTTCGGGACACTTTCGAGCGTTACTTTTATTCGAGACTGTGCATCTTGGGTTTTTTGTATATCAATGCATTTGATATGTTAAAAATATCACTCTTCCTATATATTTATGTACACATATATGATTGGTGTCAGATAGGCCAGTCATCCCGAAACAGAACTGTTTAAAGAATAAAGACCACAAACTCTTCGGTCACAAAAATCCTCAAACATCAGACTCAACCAACTTTCTTAAGTGACCAAATTAGCAAACACTCCAGAGTTATACCTACTACGATATTGCACAATATTGGGTAATAATCAAAGAATATCATTTTAAATGAAATCTTTATATATCCATATGAAATTAACTTATATTAAAATAGCCTTTGACTTTAGCAATTTTATGGCATTTGATATGTTAAAAATATCACTATTCCTATATATTTATGTACACATATATGATTGGTGTCAGATAGGCCAGTCATCCAGAACTGAAAGAATTAAGGTCACAAACTCTTCGATCACAAAAATCCTCACTCAAACATCAGACTCAACCAACTATCTTAAGTGAACAAATTAGCAAACACTCCAGAGTTATACACGATATTAAAGAATAAGTAGGTGCACATTTTTTACACTGGATTACTTATGAAGACTATGACTTGCGTCGTGTTAAGAAGCTGCATAAGAGGAAATAGAGTTAAACCGTACTTTGAAACGAAACGAATTTAAACATTCTAAAGCTAAGGGAATTGTGATTATTAACGGTTTTAGAAAGCAGTAACACAGAATATTCGTAGTGTAACCTCTTTCGTGCTACACCATCAAAGTAGTTCAGTGCCATGTTGAAAGTATGATGATGCGCTTAAGAGCTGGCTCATGATCTTAAAACGCCTGAAGTGATTTTTATAATTTGTAGCTGAGAGCATTCTAACATAAAGGAACACACCATAATCGGTCCATCCCTTTAGGAACTAGGATGCCATAGGTACGACATAGTTGTAAACCCCTCTTTTTCGGTAGGAGATTTAAAAGTTTGGATTGTGTTTTTCAGTGCGAAAAAAGCGATTTATAATATATCTATTTCTAGTAGACCTAAGCGTACAAATTTTGGTTCTAGTGCACGACAAGTGAGCTCAGAAGTATCATTGTATCCATACTGCGGGTGGGGGTGTATAATAAAAAGTATATGAAACGAAACTTTTATTATTTATATAAAAGGTAAGTAATCAACAGAGGTGGATAATAATCTGTCGACACGAAATGTCGGCTTCGGCTTTGTACATACACTACTGTTAAGAGCGGCTAACCCATCTATCTTTTCATACAAACGCTCGTACGTGATTATGGCGTTGTAACAGATATTTCTTTGAAACTTTTGAACTAATAGGCACCTTGAGCACTATATCTAGGTTTCTATTAAAACGCGAAATCAAAATTATAAGAAACAAATTCAGTACAAACCTCCAAAAATCAGCCTTTTTGCACAATTTTTTAAATGTTGTTGGGCGTTTATAATGTACTCATTAATTGTAACCGGAAAGAAATATTTGCGTAGAAACCTTGCAAATGTAATGGAGTTTCTAAATGTAAAACTTTTTTTTATAATCTTGTAAGGCTTACGAAAAAACACGTATTTCTTGGAACAAGTTTTATGAAATTTCCGCACACTATTTTTCTTTCAATGTTATCGCGTTCTCACCTGCTGACATTGCGCTGGATGAAACAACAAGCTTTTTGGCCATGCTCGCGTTGACGTTCGTCGGACGTGGAAGGGCGCTCTTAAGGCATCTTGACTAAACCCCATTGTACAAATAAGACATGTATTTACAAAATTGACTATTAAAGTAATAAATACAATTAATTAAATTGTTTCATTGAAACGTTTTTGTTTTTAACCGCAAAAAGTGAGTAAAATATAACAATAAGTAAAATAAGTTATATTTCATAACATGATTCGCTATTTATATAAAACATCTAAAACCATTAAAAAAAATTATTTTTATTTTTATTTTTATTTTTACATTTAAGGAACAGAAACAGAAAACAGATTGGTGAAATACATTTAGTTATTACACACTAAGCAACATTTGTAAACCTGAATTTCCAATTATATCTGTACACAGCATTTTAGTGGAATCTTCAGTGCTGGTTTACCAAATATTAACAATTAAATACAGTAGGTATATAATATGTACATATATTAAACTTAATGACAAAAAAAATAGAAAAATTTAATGACAAAAAAAGAAAATTAAGTTATTCTGGTTGCAAGTCTGCACCGCGAATAATCTTTCTAAATTCATAACTACTATTGTGAAAAATATCAACATGAGAACACACAGAATTATAATACTTGCACATTCTAGCGAGCGGACCATTCTGGGATACATTGTTGTTACTTGTGGGTATCATAAATAGTTGCGGCTTACGCACAGAACGCGTCGGTACCTTGATGTCAAGTTCATCCAAAAGATAGCTGTCAAGTGAGCCATTTCCTATTTTATGCAAAGTGCACAGGTCGCTCATCCATCTTCTCTTTTCAAGACTTACAATCTGAAAGTGGGCAAGACGCTGGTCATATTGCTTTAATTTGCGCCTTAGACCATACTTTGAGCATAAAGCTCTAACAAACCGCCTTTGTATAGATTCTAATCTATCTGTATGAACTTTGTATATCGGGGCCCATACAGCTAAACAGTACTCAATCATGGTTCTCACGAGAGAGCTGTATAAGACAATCAAGGAGTCGGCTCGCCTGAACGGTTTAGCGGTTCTAAGAATAAAGGACAACATCCGGTTAGCTCTACTACAGATATGATCATAATGAGGTCTAAATGACATAACAGAATCAAATATTACTCCCAAGTCTCGAACCACCTCAACTCTATCCACAAGAATACCCTTAACATTATAGTTATACTGGATAGGGTTCCTACTTTTTGTAAATGTTATAACCTGGCACTTCTTAATATTCAGAGCCATAGAATTTTCATCGCACCAAGCAGATATAGTATTAATATCCGATTGAAGGGTCACACAATCTCTTTCATCAGATATACGTCTGAAGACTTTTATGTCGTCTGCATATGCCAAACATTCACTACTAATTTTGCTTAGCAAGTCATTCACAAATAACAAAAACAATAAAGGACCCAACTTTGACCCCTGGGGCACGCCTGATGTTACTAAAAATGGCACAGATTCATATCCACGAAGAGCAACGAGTTGTGTGCGGTTCAACAGGTAAGAAGTTAACCATCTATATAAGTTCCCATGGATTCCCACATGTTGAGCCTTCACAAGCAATACAAAATGGTCCACTCTATCAAAAGCTTTTGAAAAATCGGTATATATAGCGTCCACCTGCTTTTTATTATTGAACGATGAACATAAATAAGTAGTATAGCATAATAGATTAGAGTTGGTTGACCTTCCAGTAACAAATCCATGTTGTCGTGGGCTTAATATATGTTTGAGATGGTTATACATATGGGTATATATAAAACCCTCGAATATCTTAGCAAATAAGTTTAGAATACAGATAGGTCTATAATTCAAAACATCACCCTTGTCTCCAGATTTATACACTGGTGTAACTTTAGCTATCTTCCATAGGCTAGGAAATACTCCCTCATGCAAAGATTTCTCAAATATAATCAATAACGGTGTAACAAGAGCAGTAGCGCAAAAACGAACAAAGATAGGTGGGATACCGTCAAAGCCATGTTTATATTGTTGATAAAATATATGTTTAATATGGAACATAAGATACAGGTATCACTTATTCCACGTCATTAAATTTGAATTTGTAGGCATCCCTACTCATCGACAAAGAAGACAGAGGGTGTAGGCCGAGAGAAAAAGCCGGCGTAAAAAACTCTCGGTACTATTTTAAAATAGCAAATCATCAAACAACACTTATTTAAAACAAATATCGCAAATTAATTAGAAGTAGCCTGTCTAGCACTAGTTCCAGGCCCAAACCAATCATAACCTCATCACACCTATTCAGGATTTGTATACAAAAATCTAATAATAATAAATAGTTTTATTCACTATCTAGTCTAGTCTATACATACTATTTTGATATATTTACGCAAGTTTTATAAAGCAGTTATAAGTGAAGTTACCTTAATAATAAATTAAAAAATACAAAATTGTTTTCTTTTGGTGTGACATTGTACGTGCTTAGTAAAATAATGCATGGATTGACTTTAACCAAATTCGATATGAAACTTAACAATGATATTATTAAAAGTACATGATATTTTTTAGTCTTTAGTCATAGATGAAGTACTTCAAGTCATACGTAGTACTAATAGTACTATTTGTTTGTAAACAGGCTTCATAACAACCTGTTTACAAACAAATGTTAATGCACTTTATATGTCCGCGTTATAAATTAAATCAAAAACAAAAATATTAACTACATATAATAAAGATATACCGTCGCAGTTCAGTAGTTATGTGCTTTACTGCCGAGTTCGTATTTCGGTAGAACCATTCTGTAGATATCAATATCACATTGGGGTCTAGATAGTACAGTACATACATATTATGGCAGTTTTTACCTAAACTATTTTTCCTATGTGACTGAACAATTTATTACAATTCATGATTCGGTAAAGGTTACTTATATTAGTACTTATTCGTACAATTCGAAAATTTAATTACATTTTAACACTCTTCTCTACCCATAGATCAGATTTTCTTACTTAAATTTCAACGTTTCTTATAATCCGTATATGTATTTAGATATTAATAATAAGGGTGGAATATTTTAAAGCTGTTCTGTCGTCATCTCATATACATAATTAAACCAGTTCTGCGACTCGGGAACTCGTGATCGTCAAACGTTTTAATACAAAAGTGAGGTGTATCGAGAGGCAGCCTCTATTCTCAATTCGCGTGTTGCCACAGATTTTAATAACGATAAGTTTGGTGCCCATGTCACGAAGGACGCCAGGAAGAAAGGAGTGGGACGTACGAGCTTCCACGCTAGCCCGTAATACCCATAACAAAATAAGAAGTATAGTAGAGAACCTACGGGTTGAGCCTAATCCCCAAAAGGAATTGATCGCTCTTTCTATAGGTATGATTGATGTATGTGGCAAAAATATAAAATGCATACGCATTAACTATCTAAAATATAAGTATGAGAAATCATTTTATGTACCATAGATATTTCTTACCTCGCAATTTGATTTTAAATTGTCATGATTAATTTACAAATAATTTAAAAAATATATAATCTAACTAATTCAAATCAAATCTTTTCAAATTCAATTCAATATGTATGTATATTTTGGTTGTGCAAGTGAATATATTTATCGTTTATCATTTTCTGACGCGACATTGGCAGGTGATCCTACAACATTCGGGAATCTTAATCCTCCGGAACAAGTATTACAAGCCGTTCGAGAAAGTGTAGAATCCCACTCGAGTCGGGGCTATGCTCCTGCTAAGGGGCACCTAGAAGCTCGACAAGCTGTTGCAGAATATAGTGCGCATCAAGGAGATATAGAACCAGACGATGTCATACTATCTAGCGGTGCCTCTCATGCGATTGAGCTTGCTATCTCCGCCATCGCAGATTCTGGACAAAACATACTTATACCACGACCTGGTTTCATGATTTATCAAACTCTATCTGAGGGATTAGGAATATCTATTAAATTCTATAACTTATTGGTAAGTCATCATACTTAATATTAGCAACTAGCTATTTATCAGATTTTTTTTTGTTACATTCAATTAAAGAATATATAAAAATGCAATTTTTCCTGATTTAAACAAATCAAATGCCTTAAAATAATTGTATACGACTTACCTTTTAAACAAGTGACCTTGAAAGTTGAATTCAAAGATCAATAAAACAACGAGGACAGCTACGTTTTAAGAGTCATTAATCATGGGTTATACAACGAAAAATAGTTAAACGAAATTTCTTTTAAATATAGATTGCTTGAATCAACTTATTTGAATTCTGGTGATCAAAAAGTACTTGGATTCTATTACTAGGGATAAAGGCTTTCCTAATATTCTAACGAGACATGCGGTATCAACGAAAATATAATTAATTCCCAGTTGATATCTACTAAGCGATTCTATTACTAGGGATAAAGGCTTTCCTAATATTCTAACGAGACATGCGGTATCAACGAAAATATAATTAATTCCCAGTTGATATCTACTAAGCGCTAATCAACAAGTTTCTAGAAGCATAACAAGTTTCCAGTTTATTGTGTAGCTTGATTTGCATACCTACTATTTACGTCTTATTCTTTCGTATCCTTTTGAATTATAAATGCGTAAATACGTAACACGTAAAACACCGCAAATATTACACCATTTTATATTTTACAGCCAGATGAGCAATGGAAAGTCGATATAGACGACTTAGAAAGCCAAATCGATGATGACACAGCTGCTATTATCGTAATAAATCCATCGAACCCATGCGGTTCTGTATACAACAAGGATCATTTGCTGGAAATATTAGATGTAGCTGCAAGAAACCATGTGCCAATTATAGCTGATGAAATTTATGAACATTTCGTGTTCTCTGGTCACAAGTTCCATGCATTATCATCTTTATCTGTTGATGTACCTGTGCTAACGTGTAGTGGGCTTACGAAAAGATTCTTAGTTCCTGGTTGGCGTATGGGATGGGTAATCATCCACGATCGCCATAATATTCTTGGAAAAGAAATTAGAAACGGGCTAAGCAATTTAGCATCGAGAATTCTAGGACCAAGTGTGTTAGTTCAGCGAGCGCTACCAAGTATTCTCAAATATACACCACAAACTTTCTTCGATGATGTCATACTGTTTATTGAGGTTAGTTAACATTAGCACATGAAGTTGGTGTAAAAAGCGTGTATATTTCAAAAAATGTTTTAATAAGGTATTAGGAACATATAATTTGCATTACCGTATTCACCGGTGAAAATAGAATATATATTTTAAAGTAAAAGTTGACCAGAGCTTTTGATTTTCAGAATCAAGCAAAACTTGCATATGAAGAATTACGTAGAGCCCCTGGTTTGCGACCAATTATGCCTCAAGGAGCCATGTACATGATGATTGAAATAAAAATGGTCCTATTTCCCAATATTACAAATGAATGTCAATTTGTGGAGCGTCTTGTGAAAGAGCAGTCAGTCTTCTGTTTACCCGGGAAGGTATGTTTGTTACAATAACAGGTATTGCGCCGAATATCATCACCATAAGGATCTGCACAGCTTATAACTGTATATCGGGCTTCTTACCTTCTAAGTCTGACACCTAAGGTTTGGAGGTCCTGGGTAATTCTGTACTGCACGCACCTTTCATCTACCAGGTTTTTTGGCTCCAGGATAAGAGTTAGAATAAAATAATCTTGATCATGTGACTATTTTTTATTTTTCAGTGTTTCGAGTATCCCAACTATATGAGAATAGTTCTAACTGTACCTGAAGCATATTTACGCGAAGCTTGCCAAAGGATAATACTATTTTGTACGGAACATGTGGACTTAGGCGACAAGTGTAAAGACATGGAGAGTAACGAAGTATCGGTACCGCAAGATATTGAAGTTTCTTAAGCAATACTTTTTGGATTAGGTTATATGCAATAGTAAATATATTAAGTATATTGTTATATTAAAATCACTTCTAGTTTTCAGCATTTCAAAATAAATACATATTCTAGAAAGTATTATACGTTAATACAATGTATACATTTTTGTGTTTTTAATTTTTATTAAGTGTATATGTGTAATAAAGATATTTTTGATGGATACATTAGTTATAAGCGTTTTTTTATCGAAACCTTAAGTCTGCAAAAGACGCAAGTATTGTTCGGTACTTGAGTTATAAGAGTCGTAGATGCAAAGAAGTCGTTTTTGGGAACTGTTGTAAGTATCTAGCTTATGACCAACTTGTCAGCATTTTCATAGGGTTTCGTGATACCACAATCTCTATGCCATCAAATAAAATGATGGTTAGGAACAAAATACTATCTGCGAGATATAGAGACTAGAACGTGAACATTATTCACACATATTAAGTACTAGTAGGTACTTCAATATATTTTGTTAATTTCTGACCCTCAAATTCACAGTCGGTGAATTTGAGTCGGTTCATATCGCTAAGTGTGACTCCTGTCTGTCAAAAACGTATTGGATTAGATGTACGAAAGTCATGCTTAGCGCTAGTTCTCAACTACGAATATACACCTGAATTCTAAGGCGTGTGGGCTGTGGCTTTCTGCATTAGTATTGCTTTTATTTTCATTTAATTGATGGTATTGAAAAGGTTGTGTAGTTAAACAACAGTATACTCTATGATAGGGTACTAATGTCTCATACTATATTTACTATTAAGTGTAATCTGTGGAGTTTGTAATAAAAAAAACATTATTGAATATTAATAGAACATTATTAAAATTATTAAAAGCCAAACCGGATAAAGTAAAATCAAGGATAAGTAAACTAAATTTAACATGCTTATATAAAAATTGAACTTTATAACAATCATTAGAAATTAAGATGCATTTAAAATAAAGTTCCACTGGTTATTTACTAATTTGTAGCTATTAGGTAGAATTACATAAACACTATGTTTCATATAAAGTTATTAACCAAACCTGCTATAGTAGGTGCTCGATATATGAAACGATTGTCGCCGAAAGCTAATACAGCTTTCGATTCATTAAATTACTGTGCTGACATTGTAAGGTATATTAAAACATTATTATCTAAAACTTGTATCTTTTTTATTTCTTTCATATTACACCATTCAACCATGGTACTTCTGTGTTATTTTTTCAGATAGACAGTATGATTATGAGAACTATTTGGCAACTCTTCTTATGACAAAAGCGATACGGTCACCAGCATTGGTAATAAGAGCGTTCAATGTAGAAGTTGCGAGAGTGCAAGATCAAACAACTGATCCACAAATAGCAACAATGAGGTTGCAATTTTGGCAAGATTCCCTCAATAAAATATTTCAAAAATCTGTGGACAAATCAACAATACCTGCCAATCCTGTTATTCAACAATTGTTTAAAGTATGTTTGCAGGCATATAAATAATCCTATTTAAAATTCAACCAATAACAAAAATTAATTAAATACATTTTTAGGTTTGTCAAAGTTATAAATTACCCCAAAGGTATTTAGAACGATTAATTACATCTAGAAGCAATATATTAAAAACCAAATACTTTAGAACAATTGAAGATATAGAGAAGCACTCTGAAAATTCAGTGTCATCAATTTACTATCTACTACTAAGCATAGCTGGAATAACTAATGTGCATGTAGATCATGCTGCCTCACATTTAGGGAAATCTCAAGGACTAGCGAATATACTAAGGTAATTTTTCATATAAATCAATAGCCATGTCACTACAAATGTTTATAAATATTGCATATTTTCAGGTCCATCCATGTGTCTAACCATCACAAGATGGTAACATTACCAATGGATGTTTTAATGAAATATAAAATAAGTCAAGAATCAATATTAAGAGGAATTGATAATGAAGCTATGCGTAATGTTGTTTTTGAAGTAGCAAGTAGGGCAAACAGCCATTTGCAAAAAGTATGTACTAAAAAATATGAATGTTTTTTATTTGTATAGATAAAGTAATTATAAGGACATTAATTTTTCAGGCTAGAGCTATAGAAATACCAAAAATTGCAAACCAGATTTTCCTACCAGCAATTGGTGTCGAAATTTATCTTACAAAGTTGCAGAAAAATCATTTTGACATATATGATACTTCATTACAAAAGAGGAACTCTACTTTACCATTTAGTTTATATTTTAAGAGGCTTCTTAATAAATATTAGGAAAATAATTACAGAAATGTTACATTTTGTTGAATATTATTTTAAATCAAGATGTGTAAAAGCATGTTAGTAAAATTTTAAATAACAAAATATAAAATTTTAATCATAATTGATTTAGTTGATTTGTAAAATTAATTAATTAATCAAGCAAGCTATACTATGTTCATAATTAATTTATTTTCCTTGTATTTTCTAATGTAGATTCTGTAGAAATAATTTTTGTAAAGAAAATAGACAGGTGTTGCAGTGAATAAAACAATTTTGGAAACAATTGCACTTTTACTTTCAAGCCTTATCAATGCAATGCAAATTAACAGTCATGAGATTCCAGCAGTTTGGCAACTTGAGTAGCTATAAAATAAGCCTTTACATGACAGCTTTCTGATTAATTATAATGATTAAAAGTATTAGAATTATTTGATTGAAATTACAAATGTTGTAGTTACACTACATAAAATATTCATGCAAAAGAAATACATTTCTTTAAGTAGCCTACATTTTATATCAATTGGTACATGTTAACAACCATATTGAAGAATGAGATCTTTTTAAAAATATTTTCTATGAATTAGCACATTCATGATATATTGAAATTGGAGCTTTGGTAAAAAAAATATCTTTGGTCATAATTGAAAGAAAATTGATGATTTGTTTTAAAATAATACCAAACTTAGATGTATATCTGTAAGTTTTAGTAGTTTTTAATGCTTATAATGGTATAATTACACCTTAGGCATGCCGTTAATAAAAAATATAGACCCTGTTTTAATACTAACAAGTTATGTGGCAATATTTATAAAGCCATTCATTAAAAAGATTCTAAGCAAATCATGTGCCACAGTGGTAGGATTTGTTTATAATTATTTATTGACAATTATAAAACATGTACTTGTATCACTCATTTACCATTCTCTTGAATTTATCAAATTCAACATTACTTATAAAATATTGTTGTCTTATCTCCTAATTTTGGGTTCTTTAGTGTTCAAATTTTGAATATTTCTCATGTTTTTCAGAAATATTTCAGTCCAAATTGCACAGCCAATACATAATAAATAAGGAATGTATGAGTTACAAATAAATTATTCATTACATTAAATTCTTAGCCTATAATAAAAAAAAAGCTAAATATAAATAAGTACTAGTGTATAATCACATGAGCTTGCCAAAGAAATGCTAGAAAGATTGTAAAGGATCTTATTCTGAAGGTGTCAAATCCTTCTCTGGCTCTCCTTCAGATAATATTTGATGCAAGAGATCGTGAACTGGCTCGAATGCCTTCCGACATGCCGCATTTGTGGGTATTAGATAATCATGCATGTCATGGTGACTTATAGTACCATCACTTTGAATAAAACCTTTATCAATGAATACCATATCTACTTTCTTCATATGTACCACCTTTTCTTTTAAAAGCTGATTTATTTTAGAATTCTTTTCTCTTAATAAATTAGGATGTTGGCCACGAGGAAGAAGACTCTGAAATTTTATTTACTTTATATAGTTACTGTTTGTATAACATAGAATTAATACATACAATATATACTTACAGGTATGACTATGTAAACATTAGGATGCTTTTCTTGAATTGTATGAATAATTTCTAATATACCCTCACAAATATGTTCTGCTGTATATTCAACATTATTTGTTCCTACATGCAATACAATGACCTGTTAAAAATTAATTATATCAATCTAATATTATAAGATATAATATTGAAACATATGGTATAAAAAAATATAATGCTTACTTTTGGATCAACATGGTCCAGCTCCCCATTTCTAATGCGCCATAACACATTCTGAGTTTGGTCTCTATGAATACTAAAGTTAAGGCAATGTAGTGGAGCAAACCATTGATTCCACACTTCAGTATGCTCTAAAGCTTGCAATATAGAATCTCCCAGGAAAATCACATCGGCATCTTTTCCTTTCGCATCAGAAAGAAATCTATTGTGCTAGAAAGATTATTATCATTATAGTAAATTATGTATGGTATCACGAAGAAGTTTTGATGTAATTGCTAATAATATCATGATGTCCGTATTAAATTAATACCTGCAAACTTACAATGCTATTCCACCTTCCATCGCCTTCAGTATCCTGCTGAGGTGTCGCTATGGAACAAGGATTCATTTCTCACACGATTTTTATAGGATATATAATATACAAGCAGATTACACGTTAAAGAAAATATGTAAAAATAATAACAAAATATTAGCCTATTTTCGTTCAAGAAACGAAACAACTCACGAACCACAGTTTTTTAATAAAACAAGCACAGGCAGAGCCATAAGTAAAAAGTATAATATTTAAAAACTTTAACCACAGATATACCTTGTCTCCAAAATCGTCACAGATAACATGAACGGTGAGAAGTAGACTATGTGCGTTTTCCAATTACAGAGCATTATGCGACTCAGTGCCGCACAATGCCGCATAATGCTGAAGCTTAATTGGAACGTGAATTAGTTTTCAAATGCATCAGCAGAGTGCGCTAAGTCAGTATTGTAAAAAAAATGTTATGAATTGAGTTAGCAACCTCATTAATGTATAAATAATGTGGTAAACAATAATAATTGGTTCAAAACTTTTTACGCTTATTTTAATCATCAAATTATTTCATTAACATTTTTTTATTGAAATAATAGAAAACCTTTAAAGAATATGAGGTTTTAACAAGCTAAATTAACAGTAAAATATTTAGTTTCATGTAAGAAGTTTACATCATTTATGTTTTGAGTAATATTTTTTAATGATTTCTAAAAAAATTATATACTTTTTCAAAACCATTGCAATGTTTACAAAAGCATAATCCTGTAAAATAAATTTGTTAACAGATCCGAATTTTAAAATGACATTGTATTCATATTTTAAATGTGGAATATAAAAAAAGTAACTATTTATACCTCCATCCATACTAATATTTATTTTTTTTAGCAGTTTGAAATACTACGATGATATATTTACTAATAACGATAATTTGAAATTTCGATCAATGCCAACTTAAAGAAAAAACACTAGTTTGTAGCGAATCGTAGATACGCACTAAAAATGTACAAACTCTTTTGTGTAGTATTTTCTCTAGGATTTTGATGTATGTGTTAACATAAAGATAGGACACTAAGGAAAGAAGAAAACAGACGTCACTCAGACGGACTTTGAAGACAAGTGAATATATATATATATGTTTTTCTTCCTTGAGCGTTTCTATGTGAATATAAATTAATTACTCTTGTTTGTGAAGAATAAACCAATTAACAAAGATAAAAATGGGTTGTGATTTATTTCAAGATAGAACATCCCATAAGTTAATTTTCTGTCACTGTGTTGGTATTGATTGCGAGCACCACGCGAGAGCACTACTTTTGAGAGTGCTCAATTGTGCGAAGCGTTGCTGTAGTTGGAACATTCAACGTTGAGCATTATGCCGCATAATGCGCTCTAGTGCTGTAATTGGAAAACGCACCATAATAAGCAACCAAATAATTAAAAGAATGGGTGCGTGTACTTATGTACGCGCTTAAGAAGTTATACTTCTTTGGCATTATTAAAATAGTTTTTGATTGCATGCAAATAATTAATTACAATTAAATAATCAAAGACTGGAAAAGGAGTCATTATAGTCAATAAAGTTCAGTTTACATTTGAAAAATTAAATAAATAAATATTTATTTTTATTCTCTTACATTAAGTGTAACATACATTCTATTATTATTCGAATGTTGTTTTTAAATTATGTCCAATGCCATAGCATCTTCCGTGGGCAACTTCATTCTGTTAATTTTGTGTCACGGTGCGCACTCATCGTAAAATTTCACTCTCATCAATTTTTCATAACGCGCCTAAAGAAAAAAAAAACAATGAATAAAAAAAACGATTTTTTTTATTTATCGTATATCGGGCAACGTAATTCTAAATCGTTACCTGGGGGTCTAGCCATATTGGTGTCGAAAAGTATTCTACATACACTACCGCTTTTGCGTAATTGTATTGTCGAAAACGCTTCGTTCGTAGCCAAGAGGCATGTCGATACATTACCGCAAAGTCGACAGCGTAGATGCGAGCTGCTGTTCGTAGCACCTTATTCCGTCATATTGTCTCTGGATTAAATGTATTCCTAATGTCACTTTTATAAACAAATAAAAGTTAAAACTTTACAGTATTACAATATTATTGTAAATTTGCAATTGGAAGCTGCAAAAGGGACATTAGAATGTTAGCAAGGTCGGAAAAATTTTCGATTTAAGTGGAATTACGGAAGATGCAAAGTGAATATATGAATTTTAATTGCATGTTTAAATTAATTATGGTTTGTTTCATGTTTTCTCAGAAATTTAAGGCTACAAATAAATACAATATTTTGAAATTGCATAATCGCGATATATAATAATTAGTAGTACTCATACTTTGATATTTTTCGGATTTGACCTCACAACTAATCTGCAAAATGAAGAAGCAACATATTTTGTTACCGTTTATAAGAAACAATAGAAATAGTACTGTGGATTGATATATAAAGAGTGAAAATAAGGTTGACTAGAAGTTGATAAAGTCCAAGGAAATAAAAAACAATAGAAAAAAACGTAGACTAGTGTGAACACTGAAATTAGAGTTCGATTTAAGCTTTAATTAGGTTTGGTGTTTGTTCTTGAACATTTTTAATGTCAATTTGAAAGCACATTTACCTATATATAAGTGTAGATTTTATTAGTGATTTGCTACTAGTTGGAATTATCTCTGTTTATGTCCAACAAACAATTTCAGTTTAAGTTAGAGTCATAAAGGTTGATTGTTTATAATATATTTATACTTTTAGAAAGTGAGAATTGAAAAACAGCAAGTACTCAATTAAATGAAAAGAGGGATTAATAAAAATTATAAAATAGAAACTTAGTCTGGTATGAAATTATAACCCTTAATCAACCTTTGATTCCATATTGATGCTCCAACATCTTAGATATAAATTTAAGTTTGATGCTGATTTAAAGTTAATATTTATGTCACTTAACTTTTGGTTATATCAGTGATTTGCTACTAGTTAATATGTAAATGCAAAATCTGTTTAAGTAAGAAATGAATAAACATTGTATGTTATGTATTTGTCAGTTTTATTTTAGGTAATTTACCTATGTCTTCTTTAGTAGGAAAAGCCATTGGTCACAAAGCAAAGTGGTTCAAAATATTAGTTTATTTTACAAGAATATACAGATATATGAATGACCCATACCTACTAATAGTTAGGAATGTTAAACAAACAGGTAGCAAAATAAAAATGTTTCAGTTATGGTTATTTTTTATTAAAATAAGGCACCAAATATCTTCCTTAACATAATGCAGTCTACATAGGAAAATAAGCATATGTAACAACTTATTAAACAATACAGACATTACTACTGAACACACGCAGGTGCACCAAATTAAATGCATTACAACCTAATGTAGATGTATTCATATATGTAGATACTTAACTTATGTAAGTGTTAATTTGCAGCAATGTCAATATCTTGTTTGTGTGCTGTTATATACAAAAAATTGTTCAATTCATAAAACCTAACGTTAAATGTTGTGATGATTTCATAAAATTACTATGATACCTACAGTTACTATGAATACATCCTGGGCGATTAAAAAAATAGTGATTGTTTCCTTAACACAACAATTGTAAATAATAATAGTTATTGTAAAGATATATTCTTCCCAAAATCTACAAATGCAGTTTGTTTATAATAATATCTCATTAACATTCAAACTGCTGAACTTATTAAGATTAAATGTGGAAGAACATAGTTTCAGTTACTGTTTCCTGTTCTTGAGGTAATGTTACTTAACCAACCATTATTTCATACTCCACTTGTCTTATATTTTACAATATTCATAAAATGCTTCGTTCCCCATTATCAAATTCATTTTCAGGTACATAATATAACACTTTAATTAATTAAAAGATAAGACTTTAATAAAAACTTGTCCATTTGTGGTTTTTTTAATATATTTAGTTGCCTTATTAGCTTCTCTTTTTCTGAAAATAAAATATTTTAGTTAGTGCTTTGATCAATACGTAACTTTAATATTAAAAGTCTTTACTTAATTCTAAACTTAAAAATATACTTAATTTGTCACTTTGCTGCTTATTGTCAATTAAAGTTTTTAATAACCCAACAATGTCAGTAACTCCCAAGGGACTTGAATTCAAACTTCTCATTCATTAACAATATTATAATAAATTCTCTAGTATATTGACTTAGTAAATAATTAAAGAAAATATCTGCTTACCATTACTTAGTATTGCTCACTAGATTTTATATTTCCAAAGTTCATAAAGTATAAATCCACTTTATTTGATTAATTAAAATCAATATTATATCATTATCAGCTTCTATTATAATTACAATAAAATATATTTAGAACTTCTAATTATGTTCATTAGTGACTGCTTTCTCATCTGAAATATACAAATAAAATGTACAATCATTTTACTTTGTGATTACATAATATATGCAATATTAAATGGTATATGTATTTTTCAAATTAAAGAACAATTTCATGAACTTACATGCAATATAAATATCAATAAAAGATATCCAATATAACTAGGATTTACCTCTACTAATTTGCTGATTTTCTTGATATTTTCATATTTATCTGTGTCTATTATGTTATCCTCGCATTGATTCATAGAAAAACTAAAACTCTTAACTTAAAAATATTAACTCTAGTTTAAAATATTATAATTACACGAGAACGTTAAAAAAAGACAGATAACAAATTAAAACCATTTCGTTAAAATGTCCAAAATATGACATGTTTTTAAAACAGTAGCCATTAAAAATGGCGATAGTTGTACTGAATTATTGCAAACAGCAGCTTTTGAGATCACGCTAAAACATGGCGGAGAAACGCCGTTTTTTCTACACTGCCGAAACATTAATTGGCCGTTGGCTACCGAATAGCGTAAGCGTTAATGTGTGTCTTTTCGTAGCACTGTCATGGCGTCGCTTATTGTATCCCGACTCACGCCTTTAGGGCCTAGGCTACCGACTGTCGACACGAGCTGTCATTTTCATACAAATTTAGTTTTCGACTTTCTACATACACTACTGTTAAGCCATCTTGGCTAGACCCCCTGCAATGGTTTTGTTGTTATAGTGTAAGATGATGATATTAATTTATCCCTAATGGGTAAGGCAAAGGATGTTATAGTATAAGTGGTAACTTTTGTGTGTTCTGTGGACTGTGATTAGTATAAACCATAGAGACTAGAGTAGATTATAAATAGGATATACTCTTTAACTCTTGGTCCATTGTCTTATGTCAACGTAACTCTAGAGTCGTGAAAACTGAAATATATAATTACTTATTTACTTAGATAAGTTAGATATTATTTACTTAATATAATGAGTAATGATAATATTGATGAATATAATTTGTTAACATCTATAGAAAGTCGACATCGAAAAGAAAGGAAAGAACTACAAAGCAAAATCCAAGGATTAAAAAAAGCTGCTAAAAATGACAAGACAAGGAAGAAAGAACTAACAGCCGAAATTGCTAAATTAGAAGCTGAGTTGGAGTCGAGACAAACTGTAGAAATAGAAGTACTCAAAAGAGATGATATTAACGAAACTTCGTCTTTAATAGATGATGAAAACCTTAGGCAAAATAAAGATAATAATATTAAGTTATCCAAAGCTCAGAAACGAAGAAATAAAAAAAATCAAGAAGAACAGGAAAGAGCCGAACAAATTAAACTTCAAGAAAAAGAAAACCGACATGGTCCAAGGAATTTGGAAATGCAAGCTATATTAGCAAGACTAAAAGAAAGACACCTTAATATTTTTAATGTCAGTTCAGATGGTGATTGCCTCTATAAAGCTATCGAACACCAACTAACACATAAGAGAAACATTACAGTCACTGTTGATGAGCTGAGAAAAAATGTGTGTAATCACATAAAAGAAAATAAAGATGATTTTTTACCATTTCTTACAAACCCAAATACTTTTGAAATGCTTACTAGTGAGGAATTTGAAGATTATTGTGAAAAAATTTGTAGCACTAAAGTATGGGGTGGTCAATTAGAGATCCGAGCCTTATCTAATTGTCTAAAATGCCCAATCACTGTTATCCAGGCATCAGGTCCAGAAACTATTGAGCAGGGTAATGATTATGAAGGGCCACCTTTAATAATAACATATCACCGTCATATGTATAGCTTAGGTGAACATTATAATTCCACTGTGACATTAGTTCAAGATGAGATAGATAACCATTAGCAGTTAAGTAGCTGAAGACTAAAATAGATGAGTCCATTATTTATGAGATATGTGACTCTTCTATGACAACCTAATATGAATTGCATTATTTGCTTACCATCACTATTCTAGTTGAAGGCCAAAGGACTATTTTTGTAGTTTAATCAACTTAATTATTTAGTAGCCAATTTCAGCAGAATTTTTATATAACCATATTTTCTTTAAGTAATATATTAAGTTTTACAAGAACAAAATGTTAATTTTAAACATTTATATTACTGGTATTTAAAAGTAGTTAACTTCAAAGAATCATTATTTTAATAAATAAGGAGTTAATAGAATACAGTCAGCATTAAAAAATAATTGTTCTGACTGTAAATTAAATATTTGTATGGTTAAAACAATTTATTTGAGAAAGGTTAATGCAAATTTTCAAACATAAATTCTAAGTGGCCACAAATTAGGCACCAGCTTGTATAGGGTTAGGTTCACCTTCCTCTGCATTATGCTTATTAGGGTCATCTGGTTTCATAGCTGGGAACAACAGCACCTCCTAAAAGCAATATGTGATTTTACGATTCCAACCATTTATGTTTGCTTGTTATACATATATATGAATAATCTTTAATATATTTCTCTAACTTTTGAAAGAATTACCTTTATATTGTTTGAGTCCGTCAAAAACATAGTAAGACGATCAACACCAAGTCCCCAACCCCCTGTAGGAGGAAGGCCATATTCAAGAGCAGTGCAGAATGCCTCGTCTGTTGGTGGAGTTTCGTCATCTCCAGCCGCCCGATCCTTAGCTTGCTGTTCAAATCTCTCCCTCTGTGTGGCTGGGTCATTCAACTCCGTGTAAGCATTACACACTTCCTTTTTCATTACAAAGACTTCAAATCTGAAATATATGTTATATACTATTAATAACTTTAAAATCATTAAAGGCAAAGTAAGATGTAATTATAATAAGATGATTAATTCTAATTATAAGTTATATTTTACAACAATGGCTAGTTTATCAAATAGGGCACAGAGATTATTGCATAATCATGCATTTATATTGAATGTAATCTAATGTTACTTTATATTAAAACTTATACATGTGGGGTACAATTTTCTCGTAGTAGTAGTGTTTATTAGAAATACACAATCTAAATTAATGTGATTTTTTAATCATACAAAAAGTTACTTTTACCTTTCAGTTAAGCCAGGGATATCTCTATGATATTTTGAAAGCGGACTCATTATTTGAGGATGGTCCAATATGAATGTTGGATTGATGCACTTCTCTTCAAGAAATTCTCCAACCAGTTTATCTAATAATCTTGCCGTTGTTCTTGGGGAAGGGCATTCAATCTGAAATAAAATAAATTGAATTGTTCAACCCCCATAATATACAACATAAATTGAAATATGAATTGGTGTGAAATTTACCTCATGTTTTTCACAAAGTTTGCTAAGAATAGCATTAGCTTCTGGTGTGTCAAGCTTATCAGCAGGAGGAAGTTTTACTTTCAACTCTTTTTCCAGAGTGGCAATCATGGGTACTCTTGAAAACGGGGGAGTAAAGTCAATCTCCACTTCCTCTCCCTCTGGACCATCAGGATGGTATTTCACCTGTAAATTTTAACTGACAGGAAAAATAGCATTGGTTTCATTTGCATTGTATCCTCATTAATAAAAAAATGTAGAGGTTCAATCTTTCCGGTCTGGGCCTCAGATTTCTATGTCAGCTTTATGATCATTTGTTTTTTCTATTAATATTGTTATTTATAACAAATATAAACATTTTCCTTACCTTATAAGAACCATGAATGCTTTTCACCATACCAGAAATCATACTCTCAGTTATTGACATTAAATCATGGTAATCTGCATATGCCATATAAAACTCACAGGTAGTAAATTCAGGGTTATGTGTTAGATCAATACCTTCATTTCTAAATTGTCTACCTATTTCATATACCCGGTCTAGACCACCGACAACCAACATTTTATGGTATAGCTCTGGCGCTATTCTCATGTATAAATCCATGTTAAGATCATTGTGATGGGTAATGAATGGCTTTGCAGTTGCTCCTCCAGGGATCATGTTCATCATAGGGGTTTCAATTTCCAAAAATCCAAGGTTGTCCAAAAATCTTCTTATATATGCTATAATCTTAGTCCTAGTATAGAATGTTTGCCTCACCTGTTGAATATAAATTTTATATAATTAACTTTGATACTTTACATAATTCTTTTAATGTTTTAAATCACTTTCAAATTTTTTAATGTATTAAATTTTATGAAGTGTTTTTTACTAATTCATGGTTCACATACTTAGCAAGAAGAACTCTATATCTAAAAATAAACAAAAATGTGAATTAGGAATGCAAAAAGAAAGTTGTCCCTATATTGAGATATCAGGATTTAAAAATAGTTTTAAGGCCTGAAAATTATCTGAAAATTTGAAGAAAATATACCTTATCATTTAAAATGAGGTCCAAGTATCTTTTTCTAAATCTTGTCTCTTTATCCTTTAGACCAAAATGCAAATGTGGAAGCATATGAAGACAGGGAGAGAGTAATTGCACTGTCTTTGGAACAATTGATAATTCCCCTTTCTTGGTCTTACCAGGGTGACCCACACATCCAATAATATCACCTCTTCTTAATTTATCTGTGTCCTTGATAAATTTTTCCTCAGATTCATATAATTTAGCATTTGCCATCACCTATAAAATTTAGAAAAAACACTACAAGATATATGCAAAATGATAATAAATTGGTAACTGATTATTTTGAATGACTTGATTGTAAATTACCTGAATTTTAACACCTTCCCCACGTAAATCATAAAAAATAAGTTTAGACCCAGATTCTCTTATAGAATGAATTCTGCCAGCTACTGACAAGGTAACGTTATCAACAACATCTCCATCACTTAAATTATTGTATTTTTCAATAAAGTTTTCCAACGATATTGTAACAGTAAACTTATGGGGATAGGGGTGATCTTCTTTTTTTCCATTTTTAAGGGCTGCTACTGCTGCTGTTCTTAATTTATAGTACTCATTTGGACTGATTTCTTCTTCAGCCTTGGATGCTTTCTTTTCTACATTAACAACAGGCTGTTGAGCAGCTTTTTCAGCCTTCTCTTTCAGTTTTTGTTCGGCCTTAAGACGCCTTTTAAGTTCGCTATAAATATAATTAATTTCAATATCTGCACCTTAGGATAAGATGTATGTCTAAATGAATAAACTAACCGTGGGTTAACTGTAGAATAAAATTGGGATAGTGGTTTTACAAAATTTATATTTTTACTCATCAAAGCACTAAACAGAACCGTCGTTAAAGTCCGTGACGAATACATATTATTACGATTATTTACACAGTACTCACTTTTTCGATAGCTTTTCACTTACAGCCTCAGCCATTTTAAGTCAAGTTTTAGATATTGTGAGATATAAATATTAAATAGATCTTATTTAAATTAAGCTTAACCTGAAATATAACCTGTAATCTGAAAAGTGAAAACAGGTATTAGAAATTTGTCATGACATAATTGACAAATCACCAGATTTGCTAGTCACAGAACATTAATAATATTAACAACCGCACAGACAAAAGCCTAGTCAGCACATTTATTATTTCTACCAAAAAGCAGCTCTTATTATACAGGGTGGCCAAAAAGTCGTGGATCAAACGCAAATAGGGGATAGATGAGGTCATCAGCGGCAAAAAATTGTTCCACGGGAGGTCTCTAAGGTCAACCCCTGCAGAGTTATGATTTATTTTGGTTTTTATATGAAAATTGACTTTTTTTACTAATTCTTCTTAAAATTCGAAAATATCTACATCCTGTATCTTTCTCATAATATCCACTAGATTGGTACTGATGAGTTCTTGCGTTAGACATTCTATTTATAGTTGTTTATTGAGTGTATTCAAGATAATATTAAGTGATACGATATAACATTTTTTCAAATCATAAATTTTTCTTTACTTTGGACCCCACTGTGAAAAAAAAATTACTCCACCGAAAAGTGTCCCTGTACTACAAGTTTTGGCGTATTTAATAGGGATTCTGAAAAGGTATTACACGTGGTCATGAGTCGCTCTTATATCTTTCTAGGAAGAATTACAAACAACGATTGTGAAATAATAATTGTATTAAAACAATTATTTCTCAATGGTTGTTTGTAGGAAACAAAATATTTTACAATAAAATATGCTCAAAATTCCTGACTCTGACCATAATACTTAATCTGTACCGTCTAAACAAATTCCTAAGTAACCCTCCAGCCATCTGTCCAATTCTTTGAATCTAGTCCGATTCACACAGTACTGGTCACAGGTAGGTAAATAATCTATCATAAGTCCGAATCGTTGTTGTTTTTTCCTCCTAGAAAGATATTAGAGCGACTTATGGCCATGTGTAATACCTTTTCAGAATCCATATTAAATGCGCCAAAACTTGTAATATAGGGTCACTTTTCGGTAGAGTAATTTTTTTTCACAGTGTGGTCCGAAATAAACAAAAAGTTTTGATTTGAAAAAAATTTATATCGTATAACTTAATATTATCTTCAATACACTCAATAAACAACTATAAATAGTATGTCTAACGCAAGAACTCATGAGTACCAATCTAGTGGATATTATGAAAAAGATACAGGATGTAGATTTTTTCGAATTTTAATAAGAATTAGTAAAAAAAGTCAATTTTCATATAAAAACCAAAATAAATCATAACTCTGCAGGGGTTGACCTTAGAGACCTCCCGTAGAACAATTTTTTGCCGCTGATGACCTCATCTATCCCCTATTTGCGTTTGATCCACGACTTTTTTGGCCACCCTGTATATATGTGTATTTTAGGATTTAATGGCTTGCTTCTTTACTAATTATAAAAAATATTTTGTATCATTAACTTTATGTAATGTTTCTAACGTTACAAACATAAAAATAATATATACACTAATGTGTTGCGTTAGCTGTTCTACCAACATTTCTATTGACACTTTAAGTTTGACAGCACAGCTGTTCGATTCTGCTGTGGTTGATGTCTCTCAGGTGCGAATTTATTTTAATAATCTGAAAGTGAGTGTGAGTTCTTTATATTTGTGGTATTTAAACCGAACAAAACATAATTTTAAACTCTCATTCTCCATCTAGCATATCAAAAGGTTGGCAGGTGCATCATGAATTTGCCAAGTACAGTTTTATTTGTCTTTCGTTCCAGTAGACATAGTTGGAGTAAATAGGTTTGTAGCCTTGCTATATACTGTTTTTGTTTTCATACATACTAATTACTTACAGGTACTATCATATGAAGACGAGATTACTTAGACTGCCTGTGACGATTTAATCGAAATACTATGCCCCTTTTTGGTAAATCTCAGAAGAGCCCAGCGGAGCTTGTACGATCTTTAAAAGATGCCGTAACTGCTCTAGAAAGGGGGGATAAGAAAGCAGAAAAAGCCCAAGAAGATGTGAGCAAAAACTTGGTATGAAAGATACTAAATTATATTGATATTAATAATAATACTTTTAGATATTAATATTGGTTTTGTATATAATAGGTTTTGATAAAAAACATGCTGTACGGTACTTCAGATGCAGAGCCACAAACTGATATCATAGTGGCACAGCTGGCGCAAGAATTGTACAATACTAACCTCCTTCTTCTCCTCATTCAAGTAGGTACTAGAGTAAAGATAATTTGTTTCTTGTATTTTACTTGTTATCAATTAATATTGTTTTGTGTAGAACTTGAACCGCATTGACTTTGAAGGAAAAAAAGATGTTGCACAAGTATTTAACAATGTGTTGAGGCGTCAAATAGGTACTCGGTCACCAACCGTTGAGTACATATGTACAAAACCTGAAATTCTGTTTACCCTGATGTCTGGGTAAGTTTTGGATTTGTTAAAAATTTACAAATTGTGACTTTAATAAACTACATTGAATCTGAAAAACAAAAGAATTTTTGTAGTAGGATTTATTTTAGAAATAATTTTGCCACTAATTTGTGCTCCACCATTACATAAATTTCTGTATTTTTTTTAAAATAAATAAAATGATTTCACAAATATACAATAAGTTCTTAAAAATATGGCTTTTCAGGTATGAGCACCAAGAAATTGCTTCAAACTGTGGCACTATGCTAAGGGAGTGTGCTAGATATGAGGCTTTAGCTAAAATAATGTTATATTCTGATGATTTTTACAATTTCTTCAGATATGTAGAAGTTTCAACATTTGATATTGCCTCTGATGCCTTTTCTACATTTAAGGTTAGTAGGTGAAAAAAGTGTTTAATTACGAAATTATATACAAAACTATATGAATAGAAGATTCTCCTGCCCGTTTGATATAATTTCTTACTATCTGAAACGAATAATTTGTATTAATTAAGTTTAATCAAATATTTACACATTTTAGGTGTATACAATTTTTTCTTCTGTACCATTAGTTATCAGATCATTATTTTGGTCACTAATTAATAAAATTTGTAGTATATACTAAAAATATTTGTTACAATTCATTTCTTAAAGTATTTTTTTTATTTAAGTAGGCTCATAAAATAAGCTTAAGTAGGTCATGTAAATTTTTAGTGTTTTGAAATAATTGTCTAATGAACATTTATAGTTTTATTTTCTGTTTCTATTTGGTTCTCTGGGAATAATTATCAATTGTAAGGCAACAACAATGAATCTGACCTTTTTATGTAGAAAATAATCACTAAAATGGGAAGTAAGGCGTTTTACGTCACGCAATTTTTAGATATTATTGAACCCCCCTCCCCCCATGTAACGCGCCGTAACGTTTATCTGTACCCAAGTATAGTAAAACACCATTATGTGGTGTCAAGTACTGAAAAGTCGAAAATAATATTAACAATAACGCGTAATTCAATCTCCGCCCCGTATCGTAACGTTTTACAAAAGGCAACTGTCGCGCTCCTAAACAAGACTATTAGGCCGTTTCTCCACTGCTCCGGTCCGGCAAACGTTAATTACCGATCCGATTTAGAAACTCACAACAGTACTTACGTACTTCTCCACTACTCCGGCATCCGGTTTTTAACGATCCGATAACTTGCTAGATAGGAACGCGGTGTTTTATCGGTCCAAGTATCCAAGAGGTTATAAATTATTATTCACAGGTTTATTTATAGTTTCTTTAATTTGAAAGAATCTGGATAACCTGGACCAAACCAAATTATGTTGCTATTTATTTATATTTTTATACCATAGTATTAGTGAATTATTTATGAAGTAGATTATAATATTTTAATTTAGACAATATAAAAAAAGTAATAAACTTGTCAGGGCAATAAAATATTCAGAATTTAGAACGTTTTCTTAATAAAATAAAGTATGTGGGTTTTAGTTAATATAAGTGTTGCAAGATAAATATACAAGTATCGATTATTGTCGGATCGGATATAGTGGAGAAGCGCAATCCGGCCTTCCGATATTTTTCTCATGACTCATTCCGGTATCCGACGCCGGACCGGAGCAGTGGAGAAAGGGCCTTATGGTTACATCAATATAAACCACAGCGGTTTTCTAATGTAACTTATTATGATTGTATTATATTTTTTTTGTAAAATAAAGAAATTAAAAAAAAAACATATGATCTAATGGGAATATAAATTTTAGGAACTGTTAACACGACACAAAATATTAAGTGCTGAGTTTTTAGAAGCAAATTACGATAAGGTGTTTAACCATTACCAACGATTGTTGAACTCGGAGAATTATGTAACTCGACGGCAGAGTTTGAAATTACTTGGAGAACTCTTGCTGGATCGACATAACTTTTCAATTATGACCCGCTACATCACCAACCCAGAGAATTTGAAGTTGATGATGAATATGCTTAAAGAGAAATCGCGTAATATACAGTTTGAGGCTTTCCATGTTTTTAAGGTATTTATTTTATTTACAATTATTTTTAGTTATTTTATTCATATAGATTATAGAATTTTATGTTTTTATCTGATATCTAATACTGGAATGGCAGTATTAAGTTGACCCTTTGGATAAAATGGAAGTTATAAAAGTGTAAGTGCCAATGGATGTTAGTAAAGATTTGTAACTCTTTCAGGTTTACTTTAGAGATTTCTGATTTCTTCTTACAAATAGTAATAATTATTTTATTTAATAAGTGTTTATTTTTAGGTCTAGCTTTTTACATAAACTAAGACAACCTTAATATCTAAAATAGTATGCATTGTGTAAACAAAATAGAATAAGTAATTAAGTACACATCAATTATAAATGAAATTTATTCACTCTAATGAGAACTGTTACTATAATACTACATTATGATTGAATCCAACCTGGATTCTAATCAAGTTTTTATTTTAGTTATACTTTGAGTGATTAAGGTATTAACTAGAAAAGGCTAATGATGCTATAATTTTACAGGTGTTCGTAGCCAATCCAAATAAACCAAAACCAATACTGGATATACTGCTTCGAAACCAGGATAAATTGGTGGACTTCCTGACCAAGTTCCACACAGACCGCTCTGAAGACGAGCAGTTCAATGATGAGAAGGCTTACCTTATAAAGCAAATTAAGGAATTGAAGCCATCAGAACACTAACATTTCATCACATCACTTCCAAGAAGTTAGTTATAGACGCTATATTATATTTAAATGCTTCTAAGTCACCGGAGGGTGTGGTCACACTAGACTCCTATTATTCTACATTCGGTCTGTGATGAGTCGTTTGTGTGCTGCGAGCAAATTATTTGTAGGAATTTTTAGTGTTATCCAATGGTTTCTCATACAATTTGTAAGTTAAAACCATTAGTTATAGTGACAGTTCCTAAGTCACAACTGGATTTTTTTATTGTATCATTCACAAATTAGGGAGAAAAGTCTGTTACAGAATCTTTTACCAAAATGTTATGTAATTTGTAAATATGACATGTATTTTTTAATTTTTATTTTATTCGATAACAGTTGTGTAACTGAGCTAAAGGAGGAAATTGTAAATGGCTTAATCTGTTGCATAATCAAAAAGATAATATTTGAAGAGTTATTATTACACCGAGTTTTTTTAAATAATTAAATGAGTATCTTTGACTAAACTATAATCAACAGTTTTTACGTTATCGTTACCGATGTGTGATCCCTCACACCGATCTATGCAAGCGAGATGCAATGAGAATGTCAGCCATTTATAAATCCCTTCTCCTCAGCTATTATGAGAATTGGTTCCGTATTTGGTACCATTTTGTATACATTGAATTCCCAATGTATTATCCATAGGACTTTGAGCATTATCTTTTATATATTTTGTAGTACAGTTTCATTAATTCAATTTGTTTTTGTATTAATCAATATATAGTTATAGTTTACGTCATCATCACGTTTGTGTAGTTACAATTAAATAAATGTTTTGCGTTTATAGAATATTGATGAATTATGCAGGAAATATTTAAATAAATTTATTTTCTGTTAATGTAAGTCAATTTATTGGGGTTTAACTAATTTTAGACAAAGGAAAATTTTAATTGATTGCACTACGTTAAAATTATTTTATTAAAGAAATAGAGAAACAATTATTAAGAATGTTTCAGAATAGTGTTGCCTGCTAGGGATAATAATTCAAGTCGAAGATATTTCGCATCATGAAGCAGGGATATTTGAAATCTAAATTAGCTACAATATACCACAATATACCTATAATCACATTTTGTACATTTGGCAAATTTTGTCACATAATAATGATGAATAAATTATTAGAAAAAGTTTATCGTGTTTTATTTCTATGTTCTAGTTTTACTTAATGGTAAAATACCAAGGGCATTTGACGTCCGCAAAAAAACTGTCAGCTTTTAACTGGTGCTGCCAGAAGTGAAATTGATGCTACAAGTTAAGATGGGAGGGAATCGAAGCCCCCGACTAATGGTGGTGTTATAACAATTCACAACTAATAAAGAAATAATAATAAAGTTAAGTTACGTCATGATTGCAATCTACATCCATTCCATGTCATATCGGATTCTACTTTAATATTACAAATGTTGATTGAAATATCTTTTAACGTTGACAAATCAACGATTGGGACACATCTAGCTGGCTATAAAATGAGGAATTTGTATTATATATCACTTCACCTAGTTTTTTTTGTATCTAGCTTTATGAATAAAGTAGTCTTTGAAAACTAAGCCAGACATGTGCTAGCCTTTCCTTTTTTAATTAGTAGTAGTATATTAGTGATGCATTCCAATTCAAACTACATCATTGAGTGAAATTCTCTATTTATTACCATTTTACATAATAAACAAAATATTAAGCTTTATACAAAAATAAAGGTACAAACTTAATGGAAGAACTAAAGAAATATTAAAGGTCTAATGCATTCACAATTACATAAGAACGAGATTTATTATTTACATTTCTTCAATAGTTAAATCGCAAGAACATATTAACGAAAGCATTTTATCAAGATAATCTAATTTTCAAAACGTTCATTGGCTATCGACTTTCAGGAAATATTAAAATGAAGCCATATTTATCATCGAAACAAAATTAAAATACGACAAATTTTTAGAAAAAAAATTTAAAGATCAATATAATTTAAATTCTGCTTTTTTCGTACCGAATTTATTGAACTAAAATTGTACTATTTTCAAAATTCCAAAATAAATTATTAATTTACATCCAAAGTCAGTACAATGAAAATAAATTTTACATAGAAAAAAATATAAATAGTTTTATCAGCTCACGCATCTTACCTACCTATATTACAAGTTATTAAAGAAATTAAATACCTACGCCTAAATTCTAATGCACATGAAACCGAATGACTTCATGTAAACATTGGGATCTTATTATATAAGTAAAAATGTAGTCATACTATACCAGGACTGATAAAGATATAGATTTTTTGTGTACAGTACGTCTTAACGATAACAATGACCATTAGAAAGAGATAGCTTTAGTTCCGCTTAGCAACGTTCCTTTTCACTCATTCTACTGGCGACAGCCGTTGACCGAAGCCGCCGTTCGTCAAACATTCTTCCGGACTTATTAAATAATGTAGACTTTAGTACGGTATTCGTTATCATGGTTATCATTGCCGTTGCCATGGTAACTTTGATCCACATCATAAGGCCGTTCAAATTTGGTAGGTTATCGCTGAGTACTATACCAAATTTACTTAGTAATATATTTAAAACATGTTTTACACTACAATTCATTAAATCAATTCTGCTGTAAAACTAAATATGGTAACAATAAGGTGTTCCGAGTGTCATGTTACCGGTTGCAGCCATTAAAGGCCCGAGATCATTAAACGGACCAATCTTATATTTTACCTATTAGGTAATTGTCAATGAACGATGGGAAATCGTTAATAAAGCTCCTTGATAAGCAAACATTTAGATTGTCATTTTAATTTAAAGTTTTTGACCTACAATCATCGGCATTGAACATGTCTTCGTTTGAACGTTACTTTTAATTAGACTATTATATCAGTTAAAATTTTCGGAACGCAATTGTAATGTGGATATTACATTTGGTAAGTTATTATTTTATATTTGTTTTTCGTTATTGAGAATGAAATAATTATCGTTAAAATGCTACTTTATTTTGATTTTGTTAAATAAAAAATTGTTCACATTCGACACAAAATTTAAGCGCTTCAATTATTTATTTTCTTTTCGTTATTGGAAATGACAAACTCGATAAAACTTTATTTTGTCTCAATACAAAATTATACATTTTCAAATTGGGCAATTGACTAACAATACCTCGATGCATACTATGACGTTTAATAGTAACCATGAGCTTTCTCTGTAGCGCTCAAATTTCGCACGTCACGTGACCCGTCTAACTCATAATAATAAGTTGGCCAGTGTTGTTAGCGTAGACTAAACCTTGGCCAGGTTGTGGCGCCCAACGCAAACAGTTGAGGCTCGTGAAACCGTGTTCCCAGGTTTGCTCCAACTCTTTTATAGGCGACAGCCCGGTGCGGCTTGTGCCGTCTGAAAATTATTTTATACATGTACAGTGAAAGTAGAGGAATCTGTGGAACGTATAGAGTTAATCAATTTATATATATAACCAGTCTTTCGGTAGTCAAAAATTTAACTATTTTTAACTAAACATTTGTTTTCTCCGTTTAATATATTGTAAATCGAGTAACTCTTACCGAGAGGGTCAAGTCTGAAGAGCAACGCAAAAACACTGCTTCTCGCGTGATGTACCGATGTGAAGCGACGAGACCCAAGTCCCACGGCCAAGTGTCGCCCAGTTGGGGAGAGGGCTACCGACACTGCACTTTGCTCCAGCACCGCTGTGTGAAGGCAGTGACCCAGGCGGGGCCATTCCAGCGAGTACACCCCTTGATCGGAAATATCGCGATATTACACCTCAACTTTATAATTGACGTCAATGAATTTTAAAGTTTAATGATAAATTTTAGTGTCAGCTCAATGAAGATTTGTACTATGGAAATATTTTTAGGGCGGAACGCCATACTTCAGTTCCATACTCTCAAAGCTAGTGTACATAAGTTATACAAGCGCGAAGAATAAACAAAAAATGTATTATTTGGGTCTCAATTGTCTTTACTCTTTTATTTGTCTAAAAGTGAAGAAAAAAAAAGAAAAGTTAAGAGTTTAGTTGGATATTTTAAGAACTACTATAACAGCTCTGTTTTCTCTTCTTCCTTCTATATGAGTAGGCGTCTTATTTCATGCGAATGCAAAAAAGAATTGAATTAAAGACCGTAATGTTAATTGTATTTTTGTGTAGTGGTAGTGTAAAATAAAAAAATAAAAATCACACACACCTATCTTACCTAGCCAATGGCTTGTGTTTCGTAATCGTGGTACAGGTAAGAGAGCCACTAGCAATCTGCCATCTTTAGATATATCAATACTGGCATCGTTATGAATTCTGCATCTTTGAACCACTATATTTTTGTCACCTAAAATAATTTAATAGAAACTATATTATAAAGCTTTTTACGTGGTAAAACGAGAACACAATGAAATATGTAGATCACTTCTGGAAACACTATTTTCTAAATCAGTTCAGTGGATACTTGCTACCAACAAACTTGATAGACCAAATTTTCATCAAAGAGAAATCTTCGATTATGTCAAGATATAATTTTTTTATCAAAATAGACTAACAGAATGAAAGTGCCATTATAATTCACGAATCTACTAAATAATAAAATAATCGAATAATTACTAAATTAAACATTTCTAGTGTAATTTAAAGTTGTTATTAGTCAGTAGTAGAAAACTGAAATCAGAAAAACAAATTTCACCGAATAAATTTGCGGTAAAAATTAAAGTTTTGGGCGTAAATACGCGAAAGAAAGTGGTGGCATCCTAAACATTTGAATATACGCACCATCGGCTATGTCCGGTGCGTCTCCACTAGTGAAGTCCCATGCCTGTATTCTATGGGACGGGGAAGGAAAGTTGTCTGATATAACACTAGCGTCCAATAAACCAGCCATCCCTCCCATGCCCACTCGTCGAACTCCGAAACCAGCAAAGCCATTCCCTTCCCCATTATTCTCGTCGTCATCTTCAACTACCACTGCATTCTGTAATTTAATAACACTTAGTTTTCCATTTGCAACGACAAAACATTGTAGGAATCAAAAATTACTTATTTGATCTAATACCATTTGTAAAATCCTCGCACAAACCCTTTTTCATAAGAACTATTTCTAAATTGATTTAGCAATTGCAAGGTTTCATTTAAAGTTAAATCTGTTTCTTCATCACAGCTGTCGCTATCGTTACTTATTTAAATAGTAATTTAGTATCGGCGCATGTCTGATGACTAAATAAAGAAACACAGGTTATATGCAGTGTTTCTAAGCTAGGGTCGTACAACATGAATTAATACTCCACGTGCAAAGTATTAATAACGAAATTAAAATAGGCCAAATAAACAATTCTAAATCTGCTTACTACAACTTATGCTGTAATTAATAAGTACTACAAGTCTTACCTGTGCCAGAATTATTGGTTGTAGATATTCATGAATCCTAGGCAATCGTGCTTGTGGATTCCCTTGTCCTTCGACGTTGACCGCGTCATTCACTTGCAGCAGCGCCTCACCGGCGTGGAGTTGTCTCATATCTTCAGAATGTATATTAATAGGAACTCGGGCGACAAGACGTTCTCTGTTCAGTAATGTCGGCCGATTTTCGGAACCACTTGAACGGGCCCCTTGCTGATTTTGATCATTTCCATCTTGAAGAGTAAACATTTCCCGCACAGACGACGGAGTATACAGACGTATCGTTTGCAGGCGTCTATATCTATTCCTAGCAGCATTTCTCAATCTAACCGCTTGCATGTGAGCTATGCGTATTAAATTAATCCTGTGCTCAAATTCGTTCATAACCTCTGGTGGGAGTCTAGACGGTTCTTGATTTGAAGTTTCACCATGTGGTGGTCCACGTAGGGGGAAAATTACAGGTGCGACTGGTGGCGAAGGATCTCTTGGGGTAGGTGTTTTGACTATCTTTCGAGGTAACGCCCGCAACATAGGAATCCGGTGAGAGGCCAAAGGAGGCACACGCTTCTTTATAAGAGGATGTTTTGTAGGATTAGTACGATGTAAAGCTTTAAGCCGTCTACTTTCTAAATATAACTCTCTTCTACATCTAGCAGTTACAGATGTGTTTCTATTAGCTGTTGCTATTTGGACAGCTAGACGATTACTCCACTTTTGAGCGGCGGATGTACTAGGTAATGATAAGGATGCATTTTGCGCGGTACTGGTACTAGGACTAGAAACCATTGTTAGAGAGATAGTATTTTCTGCATTATTAGATGTACTTTCGCGAGCGCGATCTTCCTCTGCCTCACTTGATATTGAATTTTGCACTGATTCCGATGTGTTCGTGTCATTGGTATTACCGTCAGTGTTACTTCCAGTATTTCCAGAGTTATTAGAATTACGATTATCGGACCGTTGTGGAGATTGATTCGTGCTTCCACTTCCACGTCCACCGTTTCTATTACTCATTAGCATTAGACAGGTTAAAGCTAAAGCCTTTTTTAACGTTCGTAACATATTTATGATAAGTTGGCTTAAGCCTGGCTCTTCCAAGCACATCATCATCATATTGAACATAACAGACAAAACTTGCATTGCGCGCATCCGAATCTCATGCCTCGTAGCACTTATTTCAATGGCCCGGGCGAGTTCTCGCCGAGGCCTGGAGAGCCTTGGTGATAAGCGGTTGGAGGTGGGATTTCGGGCTCTTCTACGTATTTCGTCTTCATGCCTCCACCTATGGTTAGGTTGTAGGCGGCGTCTAGCGAATGGAGAAAATCGACCCCCTGAAGAGGATCTCGTTTGTGGATTTCTATTCTGCCTGCTTGTATTTGAAGTTCCAGGACTTGAACTTGGTTCATTATCACCCGTTTCTGCAGGTGCTTGCTCCCTACTCGTTTCAGCGTTTCTGTCTTCTGTCCTTTGGTGGCCTCTAGTTCTGCTTGAGCTGCGACTAACATTCTCCGACATGTCAGACAACATCATGCATCTTTCTAAAAGTGATCTTGAATAATAACTGGGAACATCTTGTCTTCCCGTTTCCCTATGAAGCATTAGAATTCGCCTCCTTAAATTCTCCCACATATTACGCAAGTCCCTCATACTTATCCTTTGTCCACGGACCCAGAAATTCGTTAGCTGTTGAACATGTTTTTGCAAGGCATTAACGCCGCCTCGAACTTTTCGAAATGCTTCTTGAGAGGTCAACCTGTTTCCTCCGGACCAAAAGTTGTCTCTACTGGTAGAGGGCATATTAGGGTCGAAGCTACTACTCCGTGTCCGATTCTCTCTAGGTTCTTCATTTGTTGTAGTAGTTGTTGTAGTAGTAGTTGTAGTAGTAGTTGTTGTAGTAGTTGTGGTGGTTGTGGTTTCCTCTGCGGATTGAGGATTTTGTGACCTAACATGAAATGTTCTAGGATTGGGAGACACATTAAAACCACCCAACTCGAAGTTTTCTTCCAACACCAATTCATCGTTCAATTCGAAAACTAATCTGTCTGTAGGATGTTCCGGTCTAGTAGATCCACTTGCATTTGGACGATTACTATTTCTGGCGGCGTCTTCTCTGAATGATGCATTTCTGGTTCTGAATATGTTAACTTCGGGAGGGTTATCACTGTCTGATTCTGAACTAGATGATAAAAAGAGTGAAATGGGTAAGCCTGAACTGAACAACCTGGGCCGAGTTCTGGTATTTCGAGATCTGGAAGTTCCATCGCTCGATCCGTCTCCATCAGAATGCGCTCTAGAACGTTCCCGTCGTCTTTCTCTCGACAAGTTCGATAAGGACATATTAGTGATCAAATTTAACAATCTCGTCCCAGAATCTCTGAGAATGTCACGTATTAGATCGAGACTCTCGTTGATAGTTTGTGCATCGACTGGGGTATTGACGGGAGATTGTGTGGTTGTATTTGTACTAGACGTGGTAGGATTGCTGGAGGTTTCGGGTGGGAAAGCACCGTATACTACCTGAATGGGACTATTTACGTCTGGAGACGAGGGAGTTAGGTAATCGATTTGTACTGAATTGTCTGACGGAAAAATCGCGTCTACAGAATCAGATATGGTGTCATTGAAACTCGTAAGGGGATCGACAGGGGCCGGAGGAGGTGGAGGAGTGTGAGGGGGAGGGGGAGTCACCGATCTGTAAGTGGGAAATACATTTGTTCGAGAGGATCCCGAATTCTCTTGGTTAAAAACGGTAGTCATCAAAGTACGTCTCGGCGGATTAAAGGGATTTGGTAAATGCCTGGCCGCTTGCCAAAGAGATGGCCTATTGCCTTCGTTGAGAGGTTGAAACGCTGAAGGGCGAGAACCAAATACAGAGGTCTCTGGACGAGTGGTGCTCGAACTTCTTGTCCTGAAATTTTAAAACATTAAACTGCACATATGCACCATGGTGTTAAGGACGAATTTATTTCAGTATGACCGTACAATAATTTGATCCATATACCTATGTCGAGTGCGAGAAATATTTTTTAAATGAATCGTTACACCTATTTTAAAGCATTAAAAATTTACCTCATAGAGTCTCTTTCAAGCGTCAATGCGTCCAGATTCAAAAGACGACTGTGAGAAAGTGGATCTGTATCAGCGTCTGTATTTTCATTAGTTCTAGATGTGCTCGGCAGGGCATCTATTAACAAAAAAGTTAAAAAATAAAGCTACTAAAATCGTAATATAAGTCTATGATGAAGGAAATTAACGTACTTAGGTAAAGTTGTTTTTTTTTTTAATTTTTTCGTCTTTAATAACATACAAATTGATATTATAATTTTAAGATAGTACATATTTTTACTGAAAAAAATACATTCATTGATCACAGAGAAACGAAAATCGATTTAAATAAAATTTGTATGTAGAAAAAAAATACTTTCTTTCCATTCAAATGTTTAACAGCACATGCATATTATGTACATACTTCAGAAGGTTTTTACCTAATAAGACTCATTTAAAGAAAAAACTTTTTACCAGATTAAAGTTATGTATTATTATAAATTTACAATTATTTAACATAATTTTAAATTTATCCGACGTTTCACATTTTCGACGTAATAATACATAACTTTAATCCGGTAAAAAAAGTTTTTTCTTTAAATGTGTAAAGGTTATGTCAATCAAAGACAATACTAATAAGACTCATTTATGATTACATTAAATTGTTTTGCATTGTAAAATATACAATAACACATAACGCTATTTATTATGACAAAAGAAATAAATTCATCAAATTAAAGCCGGTTGCAGACCGAAAACTAAGCTATGCCAAGGCTAAACTAAGCTATGCCAAGCAAGCTAGGCTAAGCTAAGCTAGAAATAAATAGCGTGCACACCAACAGCTAACCCAAAGCTCAGTCAGTGTTGCATACTATGTGCAAAGGGTGTGCGGGGTAGCGGGAGGTGCTTAGCTTAGCTCGTGTAGCTGCGCATCGGCATACACAACTAACTTAGCTTCGCATATTTTAGTTAGCTCACATAGCTTAGTTCGCATATTTTGCGGTCTGCACAGACGTATGGAAAATTGCGTCAGCTATGCGAGCTAAGCTAAACTAACGTAGCTTAGCTCTTGGTCTGCAACGCGTATTAATGTATTGTTTTATTATAGATTTTCTTACCTTCTTCAGTAAAGATCGTCCTACGGGTTGGTCGAATTGGTGTATTCTCTGTTGCACAACACATAAAAACGCAATTTAATATGAAAAATGAAAGATATTTATTAAATAAGTTTTATTCTCTTTCAAAAGATTTTTCTTACCTTCTTCAGGAAAGAATGGCGTCCTACGCGTTGGACGAATTGGTCCATTATTATTATCTGTTGCAGAATCTGTTTCCATTGGGTCTGTTCCGCGATCGGTCTGCAAAAACATTAATATTTAAAATGCATCCCAACTTGAAGTACTTCAGACATGGGCTATATTTGACTAATATTGCACATCTTCCAAACTAAAACAATTGTTATCCACCTAACTATATCTCATTTGTAGAACAATTATGTTAACAAAGCTTCCTCTACATTTACTACTTATACTCTAGACATTTTTTTTTCTTTTGACACCTTTTTTAATGGTTTGTTAAGTGGCTATTTTAAATTATCATATAGACTATATTTTACTTTTAAGTTATTAAATTTCACGAATTAAAGATAATGTTTACAATTTTTTTTTAATTTATGCTTTTAATTTATATAGTCAAATAATACACAATATACATAATTTAAACATGAACATATTTGGGCATTGCTCACAATTTAAATGTGTCAAATGTAAAAAAAAATGAGGAGAGTATACTAAATTTGAAATGGCCGAATCTACTTATTTTACAAATGAAAATAAAAACTATACCGTGCTAGGCGGTGGGGTCGTAGCTGTAAGCCTATGTCGTACCAAAAACAACCTCTGATAATTTCTCACCAGACTGTCATATCTTTGTACTAAATTTTGGTAAGAATTAACTATGACATCTCCCGTTGGGCCCGTTGGATCCGATCTATTGTTAGGACTATCATCGGGTTCTTGTCTGCGATAGTTGACTGGCGGACTTGAGTGGGCATTGCGTTCAGAGACAGTAGGCGCACAAGGTGGAGTATTATACAGTGATATTCCTGTTATGAGCTTATATCCCAGTGAATCAAATGCCACATATCTGAAAGAAGTTATTTTTGTTTGAATCCAGAATTTATCCATACCCAAACAATACACTTAAAACCCAGACTTGTAGCTTTAAAAGTAATCTTTTATAAGACCATTAAGTGTTTAATTGTATTAACAATTATCTGGCAAATGTTGAATAATAATATGTAGTACAATTTTTTTTTCTCAAAATATTTGGTATATTCCATACCAATAATAATTTTACAATAAGTAAATTTAGGTTAACTGATTTTTTGAACAACTGCTTTATTGTTAATGTTGTTCTAAAGAAAACTTTTAAAAGTCAATATATTAGCTTCTGTTGAAACATACCTCACTTTCTCATTGATATCATCAGTTGAGACTTTAGTAAAGGGTGCCGGTTGACTCCAGTCCCAAAAGTAAAGTTCATTAGAAGTGGCTATCACTAATAACTGCTCCCTCGGATGGAACGCTATTGACGCTATTACAGTTTCCTTTTGTACACTCCAAACTTCACTTCCACCCTAAATTAAAAAAAAATGATTCAATCAATGATTTCCACATTATTTACAAAATAATCAATGTATGATATGTTTAAAATTTATTTTAGATCTAGGCTATTATAGACAGGTGTATGTAAAGTTTTTGGTTAATACTCCTAAACTGTGCGTTCATGTTACACATAGGCAACTTACTACTCCATTACTTGTGTATATAAACAATAAAATACTTACACTTGCAATATCCCAAACTCTGACTTGGCCTCCAAGACAACCAGACCCAATAAGTTCTGGATGTGATGGATGAAATGCTATACACCATGGTGTTCTTGGATGACCCTTTAATATTCTGACGTGTTTACCACTCGCCAACTCAGACACATACACATTATGATTTCCATGCGTTGATGCAACTTTGGTACTGAAAATTGGTTACTAAATTATAATCATAGTCAAATATATTGTATACATATTTAATAAAATGTATGGTAACTTATTTACTTAGGTCAGACCATATGATATACCATATGAATAGGTTCAGAAAAGGGTATAAAAAATATATTCACCATTGTTACTCATTTTTACAAAAAAAGCAATCTACAAACAGAAACTTATTTTCAAACATTGAATTTAATTAGGAAATTTATAAAAAATTTCAATATTTCACATATTGAAACAAAATGTTTAGATATCTTTATATGATGAATGTGAATCATGGGTAAGATTCAGAGTCAAGACTTAGAGCAATCTATTAATTACTTAGCGTGGTTTGTAAACGCTATGTCTTGACTCTGAATGTTAGGGTAAGTGCATAGCAATATAAATATTATAAAGCATTTACCCATCAGGACTAAAGACCATGAGGAATGTTGAACGTGGATATCCTGGTAGATCACAGCACTGAAATCATTTATGTTTAACTAGTATACTTATACCACTTTGTATGGAGATCTAGATATAATTTACAAATGTAATAATTAAATTTAAACTAACAAAAAAATGCAGCACTATGATGAATGTATAAAATTTATGGTATATGACATCAAACTGTTCAACAAATATTATATAATGTATAGTAAGAGTAAACACTTCTTCAGCCAATACTTTGTCCATAATATTTACTTGCAAAAATTTTAGATAAATTAATTACAATTAATGATTGATATATACATATATGTTGAGTAACTTTTATTACTTACTCTTATTTTAAGTGGTTTTTGAACAAGAATATCTTCAGCAACATTTTCTAACACAGTTTTATTGCTTGGTGAGTTAGGGGGTTTAATACCTCTTTCTCTCCATACCCAACTGCGTGCAATATTGCCAGATTGACTGTCATCAATAGGTTCTGATTTGTTCATAAGCCAGTCACTATCAATAATAGGATCCATTATCCTAATAGCAAAAATAAATTGTTAATTTTTACATATAACAACATTCTTCTTGTTTTTAGGTTTAGTGATACCTTATTTATTTGTGAGTCTCAGTAAATACTGCAAATATACAGCCTGAAATAACAGGCAGTATTGTTTATTTAAAATAGCTCCCAATGTTCTCTTTTATTCCCAATAAAATCAAAAGTGGATGGTGTTGTTTATGACATACATTATAATATGTATGTACCAACTTACATTGCAAAATACGTGATATAATCATTTAACTCCAGTGAGCCATATTGGAAAATGACAACAGGTTATTTTTAAAGTAAATTACATAAATAAAAGTATTTCAAAGTCAGACTAAACTAATTTTACACTATTTCAACGATTTAAGTATGTTTATAAGAAAACTCACGTATAATCGCGAGATAAGCGTCAACACTGAACAATGTGTTCAGAAAAGTAGGCAGGGTGAGTACTTACTTGAATCATATTGCAAATATCAGCACATGAGCTAAAGTTAAACTAATAATATAATATTTGTAAGAGAGAGAACAAGCAGTAACTAAATTATAAAAGATTTGTAATTACAATGTCGGTAACTGCACCGAATTTATTTTTCGGTAAACACAGATGCAAAATGACGTCTGTCAAACATACTTTTTATATTTATAGGTATAACTTTTTAATTATATAAATTGAAATGAACACTAGCGGTTTCGACTTTGAAATTGACAGGTATCAAGTCTACGTATTTGACTAATACATGTCTGTTACATAGGCAGATAATTAAAGGTATACTTAAGAATTGGTATATTCCTTTTATTATTATCCACAAAAGGTCTTAAACATACATTCACATAATTGTGAAAGTGAAACGCCATAGAAAGAGCAGTATAACGTATATTTTTTATCTCTCAATAGAGATAAATTAACAAATTAAAGTGTATCTTCAATAAGATACACTTTAATTTGTTAATTAATCGGGTCTTTATACCTAAAACCCTGAACTGGGGCTGCATGAGTGGTGGGTGTACTTAGCACTTATTCTAAAAATTGTATATATTAAATTGCAGACAACGTTATCAAAATACATGTTTATTCACATAATTGAATTATGTAAAATTATAAAAAAAAATACGACTCATTTACACGACTGCTGGAAATTTAGAGAGAATTTTTTTACGAGACTAATAGAGTTTATAAACATTTCAAAAGAGAAACTGAGACATGCATAATTCTATAACAATCTACTACGTAAAAGTTCTAGTTTCCACACAAGAAGCACTCGTCGTGGTTAGAAAATCGATATTCGATTTATGTTTTCATTGAAGAAGTTCCATTTATAAGGTGGTTTGAATAAAGGAACGTAATTAACTTATATCACGATTCATGACATATCGCTATATTCTGCGGCGTTATCACCTCAAAGATATATCGTCTATAGATCTAAAACAAATACGAACTACGAAGGGATGTTAATTTAGCTGAGTAGCTTATCAGCTGATACGCTGTTAGCAAAGCGCATTGGCCTATGAACCACAACATACGTCACGTTAATCATATTATTCTGTAGTGTATATTATGCAATAATTTCGTCAGAGGTGATTTTCAATAAGAGATTGATTGGAAAAAAAATTATTCAATTTCAGTCATTCCAAGCCCATACATATCGTTAGCAGTAAAAAAAACAGCGTAAAGGATTGATGATTTGAACGAATTCTCAGAACCGACTAGAGACAGAACAAATGACAAAAGTATTATTATATTTAGCGATGCGACTGGGAAGCAATTTAGTTTATTTTAAAAGCCTTATTTAACGGTAACTTTACAAAGTCACTTAGGCGTGAGGCCCTTAAGAAATCTCCTATTATTAAATAATATCAGATAAAATATAAAGGTGTAACGTTATTCTCGAAAAAACCTTGTACGCTTTGTATCAGAAATCAAGAGGTATCTATACAAAATACTGCACAGAGAACCTACATTAATTTATAATACCCGTTAAAGTACAAAAAAGTAGCTCCTATAAGTGTAAGATTTTATTTTATAAATTACCGATATATTTTCAGTATGCGTTATTCCATATGACGATACGAGTATGATTGTGTTCGATCGGGTGTGAAATGGCTTCTTCGATCCTCTCTGAATCAAGGCTGACATAATATTCGATATAAAAAAATAACTTGTGGGATTTATTTTTTATTAGTAGTAATGTCACAGTTTATATTTAACAGCTGAGTAAGTGTTCCGAGAGTCAGTCAGTCGTGATTTGAGAATAAGGTTCACAGTCAAGACTTAGGATAAGCAGCATATTCTTGAATGACAATCAAACTAGATCTAGTTTAAAGAGCTGCCGAATCAGTTTTTCTGTATAAAGTTTAAGAGTAGTCTTAATATCTGAGAGTGCTCAAGTCGAGATTGTTACTTGACATACGAATTATTGTTAAGTCTGACTCTCAAACGTCAAAAATATATTGGATTTTATCAAACAGTAGTATTGTTCGCGTTAAGTATCGTGTCTGAATGTCCCTTAGCGAACTATTACTCCCGTATGTTCAAATTCATACTAAGTGTCGGAAACATACCTACTAATCATAAGTCTAGACTCTGACAACTAGTTAAGTAGTATATATATGGTTTTTGTAAGATGAGTATAATAAATATCACCAGAAATGGGTCAAAATCTAGTAAATAGGTATAAAATTCTTTGACTAACTTGGAGTTCTACAAATCACTTTAAATAATAAGTATATTATGTACCTAGTTTAAGTTATGTGTTTTACAGTGTAATACATCTTAACAATAATTTTTATAATTGCACTATTAAAAAAATTATGTTTAATATAAACTATAAAAAACAAATGTAGTCTGTGAAGAAAATAGAAACGTTGATAAGCTATTTTCAGATACATCTCAATTCTCAAGCTTAAATGCGCCAGATCTCCGCTAGAACTTTAGTAATTTAAATATTCATTTGCCGCTAAAACAAAACAAATGTCGTCGCCGTTTGCAGTCCTTTACTTAGAGAAATCACAAAAATATCTTACTATTTTGTAACAAAGTTAATATATGTATGTATATGTAAAAATACAACTTTGCTATAAACTCGAAGAAGCCGTTTTTAGAGCTAGTGCTTACAATAGATGTATGGATGTACTATTACTGAAAAATATTTCATGAAATGATGACCATAAAATCCAAATAATAAAAAATAACATATGTATCATGAATTGAAAATTTATAACAAAAGAATACACCTCGAATAATTGATAATGTTTTTTCTAAGTAAATAAGAAATAATCGTGAATGTCAAACTAAATAAATTATTTTGTGTCATGAAACATTTCGGAAATTCAACTAATAATTTATAAGTTTAAGTTAAGATCCTTTAGATCTATTATGAGAAATAGATTCGCAATTGGACGTTATAGGTGTCATTACGGTCGGCGCCTGGCGGCGATATTTTAAATAGGTGACCTATAGATTTGTACTTCATCAAATCATTCTTGAATTACTAGTTCTGAATAATTTACTTTATTTACTACGTTTTTGATGACTTAAATACTTTTCTTTCTTTGAATATAAAACAATTATTGCTTCTTACCCTTAATAAAATAAGACATAGCTGTTTTAGGTAAAATGATAATTAATATTGTGATTTCAATATTCTTTTGTTACGCTTTACAAAGAGTTGATTGACACAAGTCGGATTTACGGTTCCGAGGAGACTTTTATGAGGAGGGGAAGCATTGAATTATTTTAATAAATTTACGTTTCAAAATGTCGCGGATTAATGTCAATATCTGGGGTGTACACATTTAACCAACCAATTTTGTTTAAATGATTACCAAGCTATTCAGTGACTTGCTGAAAACAAACTCGACAAACATAATGGCTAAGTTTAGTTTAATTTTCTTTTTATAATTTGTATTTGAAATTCCCAAACTATATTATTGCATTATTAAAACTACTCGATGACAGGTTTATTTTAGCATTGTATGATTGTGTATTGTTTAATAATTATTATAGGTCCTTCGATTTGAATTTCAGGTGAAATCAACGCTGGGGCCAAATCATTGGAAAGAGTCGTGTCACGTTTAGTCTCAACTTTTAGTGAAGTCGGGTGAAGGGTCGTCTGAGGACGTGCGCAGTGCACTAATTGTCAGAGCTACGGTCTGTACTTATTTCAATCCGTAACTGTTTGCTTATATAGTCTAAAATAATTATTTTATTATCAATTGTTTCTGTATTTTTATATATTTCATAGGTTGAAATAAACATGACCTTTGTTTATTATAGAGCAGTGTTGGACTAGTGGCTTCAGCGGGGGTTTCATAATGGTGACCAGGGATCACCAATTGGCTATTAACACAAACAAAAAATCACGAAACAAATACCGATTTTTTTATAAATTTCATAGAGTAGATAGATATATATGTCTTTAACAAAGTAAAATAGAGGATTTTTATTTTAAACCCATGTATGCTTAATCTACTACTAAACATATTTTGATAAAGGATGATTATTGTTCTGTATTGAATAAGTTAAACCAGTGTTTCCCAACGTGGGGCCACGCTATACAGTGGGGCAATTTGGTTGTAAAGGGGGCAATCGAAATCAGCTGGATACAACAAAACGTGGAGACTTGATACTGAAGCTAACCAAATTGGAATCCAATGTACAATTTCTGTGCAGCAAGCATCAAGCGCACGGATCTCACCTAATTTATATAGAAAAATCTTTATTAAAATTGTTTGGAATTTGTTTTTCATTATGTTTTGAAAATTTATATTAGTAAACGAAACAATAATGTTTCGTTAACAATTTAAACCTATCATTTATATGTAACTAGCAGACCGGCCAAGCGTTGCTGTGGCTAAAGTTTTTGTTATATTACATAGTAGCAAACTATTCAAGGTTTTTTTTATATATTTAAATTGTAGCTTATGTAAGGGAAACGGTTTTTTTTATATATTTAAATTGTAGCTTATGTGAAACGTTGGTACTTTCAACACAGCGCCATCTGTTAGAATTGTGACCATCAAATAATAAACAAATATTTTGCAATAAAATAATATTGCGGGTATAAATTGAGATATAAGCTATCCTATCTTTTAAGTTGGATCATACTACACACGGTGTGCAAATTTGATTGATATCGGTTCGGAGTCCATAGCGGACAAACAACGTGACACGTAATTTATATATATTAAGATAAGTGAACAATTAAACTTTTTAATACATAAATTATGTATTTTACATATTGCATAAGAATTTTAGTTAGGCTAAGGTGGGGCATGGGAGAAAAATGGTTGGGAAACACTATGTTAGACGGTTTTAGATATTTAAGAAACAACAACTACAACGAAACCATTCATACAAAAATTATAAAACACTACGTATATATCGTAAATAACAGGATTAGTGACGTATTGAAGAGCAGTGTTGGCCTAATGGCTTCAGCATGCGACTCTCATCTCTGAGGAGTGAGGTCGTTTCAAACCTTGTCTGTGCACCAATTGACTTTCTGTCTATGGGCGCATTTGAAACTCGCTTGTAGTGCGAAGAAAAACGTCGTGAGGAAACCTTTCGGGTTTGGGAGTATGAACCCAAATTATATGCAATTATTGTACCTACTTTTAATAGTAAAAAAATGTATTGACGTTGTGGAATATATCCAACTATCATCGCTATATCTTAAACACATCATTGTATGTATAACATACGTTAAGGCTATTCCATCTTCGCTGACATCACATCAATCAAGATCCCATTCTTACTCAATCGATCGACGTCTTTTAAGAACGATCGGGATGGTGTTGGGAAATAGGAATAATTAATATTTGATTTGGAATAAATAGTACCCAAAGACTTTTACAGCTGATTTAATTATTCTCGAAATTAAATCATTGTGAAAATCATTAACAAAATTTAAATTTCGTGTACCCAGTAGATATCCCAGTCATCCCATCATTCCATTTGTCCCTCCTTTCCGGAGAACGCGTTTTGGCCAAAACTCACCGATGTCCAGATTGAGATCGATTTTCGTTTAATTTTTATATAAATAATATTATTGCTTTGCATAATTTCTTTTTATTATTTCTTATATGCTATCTTTGCCTATAAGTGCTTGTCACATTAAAAATTGTATTTTATTTTTCTTTTATCCATGTATCAGTGTGCGGAGCGTTGGCAAGCTTTTATAAATAAATAAATAATATGGTGAATAATATAAATTTTGTTATAGTGCCTTGTGTTTTGCATTGAATCCGCTTACCTTGGAGGCGGAAATTTTTTGAAGAAGCAGACGTTTGGTTAGATGAAAAGAGGAAGGGATATATATTTTAAAACATACACTGACCTACATAGACATCATTAATGCCATAAAACAACCAATTTGTGTTACTAAAAATATTATTCGCATTCAATTGAATTAAAAAAATGTGTCAATCAGGCTGGTTTAGACAAATGCTGCGACTAAGTCAAAAATAATTTATTTTATACCGACTTTTGGATATAATTTGCAAATGTTGAGTTTTAGGGAGAGCACGTACGGGCCATTTTTGACCCTTACATGTCATTCATGGAAGGTTAAACGAAACCTGTCAAAATGCGAGTAAAATGGGAAATTTTTATCCAACTTCGTAAAAATTTCACGAGATTTAAACCCAATTAACGGTATACGTGAAAATATTTTTTTTATATATTAAAAATAAAACGACCTAATTTCTCACTAACCGTTGCGTTGAATCATTCAAAGGGTCGAATTTTAATTGCGTATGAGGTATTTTTCCTTTAAGTTAATTATAAGTCAAACTCGACTGTGCTATAAATCTATCCCAGGGCAAAGTGAGCAGTATTTATTCTTTAGCGGTCTGGAATGTTGCCAATACTCGCGTTTTAGCCGCTTAAATGTGTTTTTATTGAAGCTTACGAATTTTAAATTTTAGTTTAGATTAAGACCTCTTGAAGCCCTATAAAGATTCACTAGTTAATTATGTAAAGCCATTTCAATTTCACTTACAATTGACAAATCTGTCGGACAATATAATTCATGTAAAATCTTGTAACAAATTAAAATGTTTTACACAAAACTAACATATGAACTTAATTAAATTCCCAATCAACATGATGGAGGCTTTCATTTCAAAAAGGAATTCGCTGCTGACCTATTTGTTACAGTTACACGTCCAGCAATCAGATAATTTGATGAAGACTTAAAAATAGAGTCATTCACTGAATTCTATTTAAGGCTTGAAAAAAGAGATTAGTTGCATTGCTGATATAAACTCTCAGCTTATTATAATGACTTTTAATTATTTACGAATTCCAAAACATTCTCGAACCGTTTATTCACATTTCTCATTACATTCCTCATATACTTCAGTTTCCATTTATATTTCCTCAATTGGAATCAAGGTGCTGCGCACAAGCATATATAAAGCAAGTCTTACTACTTTCAGGGCTTAGTAGCTATAGGGCGTGTGGAACGTGTAACGAATGGAACGCTCCTAGGAACCCTCCAGGTGAAACCATAATGATATCTGAGACGTACACAAAGATACATCGCACTCCTTAAGTTATCATTTACACACATTCTGTGAATTTTCTAGAATTTTATGTCTGTGGTTCTAAGTAGCAACTCTCAAGCGAAATATATGAACGGCGCATTTCTCTAAGCAACCTGCTTGAATTAGATAAGCCGCTTTCCTCTACTAGCATTGTCTACCAAAATGACTATTATATGAAGCGGGCTTTGTTACATATTGGGTAGACAATATTACCAGTACTATAAACAATGTATGTACATAACCAAAGCCGATTTATAAATTCTAAAGTGTGGTTATCAAGATGTATTCCTTCAAAACCGTGGAAGTTTTCGCGGTTACTCGAAGATGGCTGGACGGATTTGGAAAATTATTTTTTGTTTTAAAAGAGTATTTTGGTCTGATATGATAATGTGAAGGGTCAGTTACTCTGATGATTTGATTTAGGAATCAGTAAATTACGGAGATTCCGATAACATTACTTGGCACTTTCAAGGCGCATTAGAAGCAATATACTTAGCTATTTTTATATAGAGACTTATACTTTCGTAAAGCCTCAATTTTTGGTTAAATTTGGAAAATCAAAACTAATTAAGAGACCAAAGATGGCCTACATAATTGCAAGGCAATTTAGTGTAGTTTAAAGTTGGTTATAACTTTTAAAAGAACTTTTGTATTATTTAATATCTTGAAAATGGCCTATTTTCTTTCGGTCTTTAGCAGTTTCCTTTTATGAAATTTATGGTAGTTATTGCGTCGACGCGTGAAAACGGAACCTTTCATGCCTTAAAACATTTCCCAGCATTAAACAGTGCGGTTCAGTGATGCGAACTATCCTTTGCATTACTGCAGTTCAGTTTATATGGAAGTTGAATGTTACTGAATCAAGTTTTAACTAACATGTTTTTCTATGAACAAGCAAAAATTAATAAACAATTATATTTACTCCTAAGCTTAGTATAATGTTTAGGTACCAAGAAAAGATCAATGTGGGTTCACATTCATTAAATAAATATTTATAAAATAGTTTTTAACACAAGTCACACAAGTGTCTAAACAAACAAGTTCGGAGTTTCAAGGGAGCCTATTTCGCATTCAATATAGTTAAGATGTGTCAACATATATGAAGTGTGTTATTATACGCTGTGCTTGTACCTAACTCGTAGTGTATACGAGATTCGATTAAATAAATAATAAAATTGCATTTATAGCAGATCTTCTTCTATTACTTTTTTCCGTTGTAAAGTCAGCCTCCTAAGCCATTAAAACTTTTTTAGTGAAAAGTTTTTTAATAAAGTAATTATCCCAAAACCTCTTAACAAAATTCAGAAGGACAAACAAAACTTTGTTTTGTGGGGTGTCTTAAGAGAATTTATTACCATACCTTAGAATAAGGGTACAATTCGCAGGTGTTTAACTTTGCCGAAAACTTTTTTCATTTATGATAAACTCCTAATGAATATTTATTTCGATTAAAGTTCAAATGTTATACGCCGAATTCTACCTACGTACATTATGCATACGGCTAACCTGGAGATCGATTCTCTACGAAGTATGATCTATTTCGGGTTGATAGGAACAGAATATTTACAAACTTGCTTTATATTAATGGGACATAATATTTTTTTATGGAATCTCGCATTTGGCCACAAAGGAGTCTCCTGCGAGACTAGGACCCTCAGTTTGGGCCGTCGAGGGGAGGTCAATCGCCTGAAATGCATGACGAAAGCTAAATGGATTGAGCGAAGTACGAAGTACTGGCCTTCCATCTGAGTTATCATTTTCGTTGTACAGAGATTGGATCATCTGGACCGTTTTGACCTGTTTCTCGGACCTTTTTTTGACGGTAAGGGGTAGCAGTTGTTACCTTTACGCATCAACAGTTTTTGATGGTGTTGGTGGGCCTTGTCGAAGTGGTATATGGACGCCAACTTCATCCATTGGGCTATAGTAGGAAGGGTTGGAGGTTTTGGAGACGCAAATCTATGTATTGTTTTGTGACATAAGGAATTAAAAAAGAAATAAAATAGTATAAGTTAAATATACGCGGTAAAATTGTATTTGCCCTATTTCGAGAAGTTACGGAAATACACTGACTATAAACTATTTAACTTCTGTTAATTTTGGGACAAATCAGTAGTCTTTAATGATACCTATATTTGCTATTGCTTTTAAACTCAGGCAGCTAAATGGAAATAACATGATTTTATATAGATTTATGCTGTTACATATTTTTTATTTAAAACTGATGTTTACAAAAAAATGCGATTCGTACTTCGTAATACGCTTAACGAGGTGGTTGAAAACGAAATTCAAATTAGTGCATTAATTTAGCTTAGAACGTGAGCCAACGTTAGGCGAGTTTTATTTACTTTTCATTGTAAATTATTCATACGTTTAATTGGTAAGTGGGTATGGTAGAACACAATTATAACTGACAGAATTATAATATTTTCTAATAATATGTATCCCTTAAATAACGCCCAAACAAACCTTAAGATTTTGACGGCTTTCGGGTATTTATAAAATGCGTAAATGACTGATTTTATGCGTGATTTTTAGGATGAAAGATACATTTATTAACAGACGCTTCAAACAATACAAAATTATAGACAAAATTTATGAAAGACAAAATAGTAGCATACTACTATACCTTTATAGAAACTTATCTAGGTACAATGGATTTCACTTTGAATAGAAATTGGGTAACAAATAAATAAGGATTGCATAATTCTTAGTGTTAACTGTTGAGGAAAAAAAGGTTTTATTGTATTCATATAACTAAATTAAAAATAATAAATGTATATTCGTCGTAAATGTCCTTTAAAATATATATTTGTTTTACTTTATTTTTTTCTTGCTATCTATGCAGAAGCAGTTTGAGGACACTTCTCTACCTATACATGACATTTCTTTTTATATATTCTTACTAGCGGATGCGACAGACGTTGTCCTGCATGATATTTCAAGCGATTAGGATATTAAACAATGTATGAAAGTACTGACTGCAGCGCCATCTGCCGGGCTTATTTGTGAATCTAAACCATCCAGAGCTCCACCCAAACGCATACAAAAAAAGTCATTCAAATCGGTCCAGCCGTTTAAGAGGAGTTCAGTGATATACACACGTACAGTAGAAGTATGTAAGCTATCCTATCTTTTAAGTTGGATCAAACTACACACGGTGTGCAAATTTGATTGATATCGGTTCGGTAGTTTAGGAGTCCATAGCGACAAACAACGTGACACGTAATTTATATATATTAAGATATATTTTATGTACCGGTTTTTTAATAAATAAATAAGTTTTGAGGCCAGTCTAAGCTCATTAAATAACTAACAGAATGTGCAAATGAAAAAAGAGATAAATGTATCTAATATGAAACGTAATGAGAACAATCTCTCATCAGATAGATGAAAGTAGATACATAGATAAAAATCGAATTGATTACCAAAGGCTTCTGAGGAAACTTATTCGAAGTTGATCCCTCGTATCTTGCCTCAGAAAGTTTTATGAAGCGGATAAGATAGATTGAGCTCAGAATGCATTATTGGCTATCTAAGATTGTGTCAAATCCCTTACGCAAAAGTTTATGATTAAAGATTTTCTTTTTATGTTTTCTATTTCAAGTCTTTCAACTTCAGATGACGTATAGGCAACACTCTTGATGTTGCAATCTATTTAACGAAAGATTAGTTTAGATAAAGTGACCTTTGCTTACAGCCAATTGATCACGTTACCAAGCGTGAGCTTACGTCATTCCCAAATTATATATATATAACTTAAATTGTACTTAAGAAGGTAACAATTATTATTTATAAATATAACAATAAATTATATAATGTCACTAATATTGTGACTTGTAAACGACTTTGTGTAAGTAACGATAGTCACTAATCTAAATATAATTTGACAGAAATCTTTTGTGCGAACTGTATAATGTATATACAAATTTATGTAAGAATATCTAGTAGGTAACATCTCGACCCGGTTGAGCGTATGATATTGATTTTGATTTATTTTCATACATGCTATTGTTATCTTGTTCAGGGTTTCTGCCATCCCAATCCATACCTAATGCATATGGACTTTAAATGTTAAAGGCTCATATGAGACTATTTATATCAAGAATATGTAATATGATTTCTTTCCAATTTTGCATTCTTATTGCTCACCATTGACTATTTTTTAACCGACTGATATATTTATAAGCATTATCTTTTTACTGTGCCAACACGTGTTCCATATAAAAGTATTTTTAAATAAGTCAGGTCGAGAAAAGATAACAATATTAATAGAATTGACATGACCCATAAATCCTTTGAAAGATACAGTAGAATTTCACTCCTTTAAAGTAATTGAATTGATATTATCTAGAAACTGATAGGAACTAGAAGTCTGTGCACCTAAGTTTGTCAATGAATGCTTGTAATCAAAAGCTGGAGATCGAATGGAATTATTAAGATTGCAATGTAATAATGCTAAGCTCTTCGGATGCAGATTTAGGTCAGGCGTCAATCGATTTTCAACAATGTAATTAAAAGTTTGTTGGAACTTTGATTGTATTGTACTGAAGGATTGAAAAATATGGGACACCATTCCAAACGGCGCTGATTGTAATTGGAATTGTAGGAATAAAAATAACCTGGATTTTTGGAATGGAATGGAATCAGTAACGTTTGTCTTATGTAGGCAAATACACGTCTGTTTATTATTGATTCGTGCGTAACGTGTTTTTGTAAATATTGCACTTGTATTTCCTGATTATAAGAAGTGGGTTAGTGCAGCGTTAGTTACCATGGTAACGATTGTGTTTTAAAAAATGGTCACTATGGCAATCACGATATTCCTCCACCATTTTATTATAAGGTTTTTAAGACATGTATACTCTCAAATACGTATTAAATGTCCTAATCACATAAGTGCCACCTAGAAACAAGATTCCGAACATTTTTTACTGCAATTATAATTTAATAATTATGTACGTATAAACGCCCATAAGGACAAAAAATTATTTTTTAAAGTATAATTTCTATACGATGCTTTACAATTCATCCACCAGAAAAGGACATAGATTTTGATATTATTTAAGGTTAATAGACGTTACCAGATAACATCAATTGTTAATTGCTGAGCTGTCACTCACTTTCCTGACTTGCTTGTGGGAAAGCGCCTATAATCTCCTCAACACTTTTACGTAACGATCCCTTTGACAGCTGACAAAGTTTCCCTTATCAATTTTGATGTAATGGACGTATACTAAAGCTTTTATTTACTATAATATATATACAAAGCTTGAGAATTTGGAATTCTTAACCAGCATTCAACCTGTGTAAACTCACTGATGAAGACATAATATGTCTTAATATATTATGTAAATAGCATATCACACAGTTCCAAAACAGTTGTTTAATCGTTCAAATTATTTTAGACACTGTAAATTGACTTATTTAAGTACTTCAGAAAAACTAAAGCGACTTCTAATACAGTCAAAATTATTTACCTACCTAAATTGTAATGCATCTAATTTAAATAAAAGGATCATTTGGACATGACTTTCCAAAAAATTTGAGAACATACACTTACAAAATTTAGGACACGCGCTTGGAAGCTCGCTTACATATGAATTCTATAAGCTTCTTTTGGATTAATATTAGATTATTTATTTAGAAGCAACTAGGTCCTTATTTATGTGATAAAGTATGAAATTATGCATGAAATCGTATACGAAACATTTTCTTTTTTGTTATATGGGGTGAAAAGCTTGCTCTATTCCCAATACTATATTTATATAGATACCTATTATCAGATCATGTGAATGTCGAAGTCATCCATGTGCTCGCTAAGGTACTAGTGCGAAAAAGCAAAAGAAATTTAAGCAAAAAATATCTTCGTAGTCCAGCTCAAACTCAAACTCCAACTCAAAATATCTTTATTCATATAGGTAAACAAGTACACTTATTAATCGTCAAAATGAAGTTAAATTAATTGTAAATTTACATTTACTACCAGTTCGCAAGTCAAGGGCGTAGAGCAGGTATGAAGAACTGGCAATAATCTTTCCGCTACTCTTTTTAATCGCCAAGTATTGTCATACAAATTGTTTGAACTGGAGCAAGTCAATCCCAAGGATTGGGATCATTTAAGTATTCGTCAAATTTATAAAAGCTTTATTGATTAATTTACGTTTAACGAGGGCTTTGAATTTATTTAGCGATAATTCTCTAATTTGCTGCAAAAACGAATACAATTTCCATATAAGGAGTGGTTTATCTTTTGGAGCCTGGTTAGTCTAACATACATATAGGGAAAATTCTTATTTTCTAACGTGATTTAAAAGGTAATCTGTAAATCTATTTTGACTTCGCCGTCTTCCAACCGCTGCACTCTTCATTTGTCATACACCTCGGGCTGCCAGTGTGAATAATAGCCTTCTGGCTTCAGAAATTCCTTTGAGATTTATGGTTCGTCTCTATTGGAACAACATATTAGACATAATGTTATAATAACAGAAGAGAATATTTTCGCTTAAATATAACTTTTTAACTTATGTAAATAAGTTGTGTTTTACTTTGAAGTAAAATGGATTTTATTGTAATCATGGCGGTTAAATAAACAGTTGAAAGTTTATTCAATAAGTCTTTTTTGCTTACAAATTATTAATTGAAAATTTTTTTCTAATTTAGAGGCCAAGATTCGCTTTTGGCGGAGTAAATTGTTTTATAGAACAATAAATATAATACCTAATGGGCAGTAGGCTCACCTGATGTTAAGTGATACCATCTCCCATGGATCAACACTGCCAGAAGTGCGTTGCCGTTTGAAACATGGGGACTGTCCATTAAAGTTTAAAGTAAGTACCATAGTAGGTCTACCAGACGCACAATATAAATACCATTTACCCCTTAATTAAAATATTATATATATAACAGAGTACCTACTCTGTGCTCCTAACTAATAATACCAACGACAACGAATACACAGACCACAGTGCATTAGTAACGTTGTACAATATGACAAGAAGGGATATAATACGCATTTAAGGTGAAACAGTGTTGGCCTAGTGACTTCAACGTGCGACTCTCATCCCTGAGGTCGTAGGTTCGTTCCCCGGCTGTGCACCAGTGAACTTTCTTTCTTTCTATGTGCGCATTTAACATTCGCTCGAACGGTGAAGGAAAACATCGTGAGGAAACCGACATGTCTTAGACCCAAAAAGACGACGGCGTGTGTCAGGCACAGGAGGCTGACCACGCTGGCTGGCCTACTTGCCTAGTAAATTAAAAAATGATGAAACAGATTCAGAAATCTGAGGCCCAGACCTAAAGAGGTTGTAGCGCCACTGATTATTTAATTAATTATGGTAAAACAGTGTACTTAGATCGATTCAGTTTTGAAAAAAAGGGGACCATAGTATAAGAGAAAAAAATATGATTGCGTTATTTGAGTTTCATAAGTAACTGGAATATTTATATCCTGCATTGGTTTTTGAGGCCTGTTCCTTATTCTCTTTGGTTCTGCCAATACCAGAAAAAGGTAAAAGAAAATGCTTGCAAAACAAAGTTCCATATATTACAGCGATTATATATCCCCTCCTGATAGCTGCAAATGTATGATGCGGTTATCATAGATCGTGTTAAGTGATGCAAGATTTGTGGAATAGGGTGAAGACGTCCCTTGAGGTCAAAGTCCTATTTTATTATATTCTCGGCACCCGTCCTATTTCTCTTCACGGACAGAAAGCGTCTGTCGGACGTAACACAAAATATTATGCTTTGTCGCAAAATTACACACGATTTTAAGAATCGAAATAAGATTACAATGTACGTTCAAGATTTCTATTGCCGCGAATTGGGAGACAACTTATTTAAAAAGATAATTAAAGGCTAAACTAGATATTTACCTTTGATTACATAATTGGGGCTGACACAAATAATCAAAGACATATATACAAAATAATAATAATAATCAGTGGCGCTACAACCTCTTTAGGTCTGGGCCTCAGATTTCGAAATCTGTTCCTTGATCATTTTTCAATCTAATAGGCAAGTAGGTGATCAGCCTCCTGACACACGCCGTCGACTTTTTAGGTCTAAGGCGAGCCGGTTTCCTCCCGATGTTTTCCTTCACCGTTCGAGCGAATGTTAAATGCGCACATAGAAAGTCCATTGGTGCAACAGCCGGGGATCGAACCTACGACCTTAGGGATGAGAGTCGCTCGCTAAAGCCATTAGGCCAACACTGCTCCAATACAAAATGATTACTTACGCAATTTAATTGTTACCTGTAACTTGACACCTAGTTAATGACCAAAATACGGCGGTTGTAACATACGTAGTAGTGTCATTAGTAGTTTAGATTTACTTACACATTGTAAGGTATTATTTTGAACTATTCAGCGTATTTCATGAACTACGGTCAATGTTAGAAGTTAGCCAAAGCTTTAATAGACTTACGTCTACTTACTGCGCCGCTCAATTACGCTTTCCATTTGTCGGATGCACTATATTTGCTCTAAATATACTAAGGTAATATACCTTCGTTCTAATTCTAATGTGAAATGTTCAAATATAGTACGTTTACGTACACTATTTACGTAACTCAGTCATGTATCGTATACCTTCAGATTATAACACAAATTACCAGCAAATTGATATATATTTAATGTAACTAAAAAATGTTTAAAAAATAATTTAAAAAACTCTGGTATCTTTTAGTGATAATGGCTTTGTTATTCTTCCTTTATATTAAATATATATTATAATGAACAATGAATCTTAGAACTTAGAATTTATTATAAATACATAATATATTCTTTGTATATTTTTTGTATTTTTTATATTTGTATAGGTGAAACTGTGCTTTGTGTATGTTTAAATGTGTATTCCGTTTTTGGCTTTTGTGTACAGTGTAATTGTTTGAATATTGTTTAGTAAGTAGCTGTAGGAATGCCGTTGAGCAAATAAATAAAAATAAATAAATGATAATGGAAGTAATTGAGTGTGTGGCAAACGTGGTGAGTGAGAATGTAAAACAAAAGAGTAAATGCGAGATTTCCTTTTGATAGTGATTGGTCAACGGGATCTCTCATTCAATACGCATGGACACGTGACTTTATGTCAGTTTTGTGGCATTTAATGTTTTCACCCCCCAGGTTAAGAACAGCTCCTGGTACTATTGACTCAAAATTGAATAGTTGTTGTAATAGAATAATAACGACCATTTTTATATAGAAAACTTTCGTAAGCGTCTTTAGATCCAAAAGGACTATGTATAGTGTATACTATACCTTCTGAGCTGTTCAAAATCGTAATTAAGTATAAAATACACAACGAAAGTCGTCACTATCGTAAAGTTGTGATCAAGCCTGAATCACAAAGGATTTACCGTTATTCATATAAAAATAAACTCACCATTTGCTAATTTATATAAAGCCAACTATTGAAAAGTCACAACCTTTTAACTTTCACGAATGCACTCGTTTCAAAAGCTCGCAACAATCGCCTAAAGTTCACAATTTATTCTTTTTCAAAACGATTGTGGCATACTTCTGAATAAAACATTCAACTTTTGAGAAGTGTTGAAGTTATTAGATCAATAACACTGGTTTCCGACGAAGAAAGATTTTTAAGAAAGAAAGTGAGCTTGTTACATTATGTTTGATCAGTAACAAAAACTTAAAAAATAAATCCTTTCATACTAGAAATTGATGGTGATGGTGGTGATACGAATTGGTCATGAGATTGTGTGACTTAACTCCTGATAAGTTGGAGTAAAACCAAAAACTATACTAGAAGTACCAGGACAACAAACTAAAAAGAGTGCATAATTAAAACAGATAAGCGGATAAAAATATATTAAAATACGTACCTAGTGGAAGAGTTGGCATATGAAGTGTCGGCAAAGTCTCCAATTATGTTTTGAAAGTAACGAGCATATGCCGAGATCCATTCATTGCGTAAATCTTAGAGGCCGGGTCGTCTTCTTTCATACTTTTTCCTTCACATTTTATTTACACGTTAATTAATATACTTAAAATATTTTTTTCAATTGGATTCCTTTTTCACACTTTGTCATTGTTAGTTCAGATATATTCTGTAATTTTAAATCCTTTAAATTCGTGAAAGCGAGTTTAAGAACATCTTGCGTTGACCCGCTCTAACAAATTTTACTATTATTTATGTGGCTGCATAACAATTATAGCCTTAGTAAAGAGGGCAAATAAGTTTTTGCGTCTGTTTTACACCTACTGATCCTCAACCGTCATTGTTTCACCGGTATTCAAACGCTGTGTGTTTCTATCACTTAGCCGGGAGGATCTGGTCAACTATAAACCATAGACAAATAAAAATGTTCAGCAAAGCTGCATTTTTCAGCTTGTCTATGTTATTACTTCACCTAGATCGCTCCGGGCTTGAGTTTACGATAGCTAAACGTGGTTCTTACGGTTAAATTATATCTAGCAGCGCAGATTTTATGATACTATTATGGTCATATTTTCTGTTATATCAGCAACGAGCCTTGTACCTGTTGACATTTTTTTTCAAGGTTGTTTCATAACAATAACTTGTTTAGTGTGTAAAACAAACGTGTTCAGAAATACAGTACTTAAAAAGTATCCTATTAAGAACATAAACTGTTTGATGTCAATGTTCAGAGTATGATAATTTGCCATGTGAAATATTAAATTATGTGACTTGACAGTGAATATATGATTCTATGTTAAAAGTAGCCTATTTAATTAATAAACAAAACTAAAAATAATTAAAAATATGCCATTTCTTAAAAAGTCATAAGAATATTATAATTACTTTACGACACAACTTAAAGTGGGATAAACGTATATTACTATTTGTACATACTTAGCTGTCAATGTCACTAACTTCTAATAAAGATGTATGCGTATGCGTGTATTGATACAAAAGGATAAATTAATAACTTAGCGTGATCAACTTGATATCTAACAAAGAGAAAACCAATTATTGACCTCTTTAGCTTGTTGATAAAGGTTTTTTTGTAGCACCTTTTATTACGAAGGCTTTTTTGATGGTTTCACAGCTCCCCTAGAGCTTAAGTTAAATACGCACTTCCTTTAGCCCTTATTTACGAGTTACGACGTTGCTTAGGGGAAACTGTCCAGAAAGACACCGATAATTTTTCCGCTACTAATAAAATAGGACTTTAAAGTATATTTTGGGTGGAGTTCTTTAATGTCACCTGGAGGGTACGCACTCTGAACAATGGAAATTTTCTGAACATTTATTTTAAAAATACATTTGGTTTTTAAAATGCTCTGGCAATGCACGGGTATCAAGCCGGCTAAAATCCAAAAAAATTAACTGTACGCCATCAAGTCATAAGGAAAATCTCCAAATTGATTGAACGTATTATTTGTACAAAAGCACTTCAGAGTTATCCACAAACACCCACAGAAGGCACTACGGACAAAGTCGAAGCGGAATACTAGTTTGAAATTTTATGATTCCGCTCCAGCATTGGGGCTTGGAGAATTAAACTTCTGAATAGGTTTAAGATGAATGAAACCGGAGTACAATGGAACAACAGTTTAGAAACAAGTTATTTTTGTTGAATAAATGCAAACAACGATTTACCTGCATGTTTTGATGTACGACGCTTTGTTTAAGGTCTATAGTGTATTAATTTTCAATGACAAGTTTTATTTTTGCACACCTATTTACAAACAATGAAGAATGCTTTGACCTGACCGAATTTTATGTCAGTTACGAACAAATTTGTTTCTTGTTTCATTGTTGTAATACATGGTGTCCACGTAAAATATAAAAAAAACAATTAAGAGAAATGTAGACACCGCAAGAATAAAGCGTTCACATGATTATACAATAATACTTCATCGACTTTGCTTGTGTTTGAAATGGTAGAATACCATTGCGGGTGGTAGCTGAAATATTGTTTCTTGTTCAAATCTAACCCTCTAAGCCGGACTACTCCTTTAATATAAATCAATAAATAAATCCCAGACACCCAAAATATACATATATTTAATTCAGAGACAGAACTTCTTTATGGTCTATCTGAGTAAGATCCTGCGTAAATCAAAATATAGTTTGGTTTTTGGGACTCAAATTCAGCAACTAATAACGCATTGAATAAACGTGACTAATCAGGCTATGGTAGCTGTTTTCATAACACAATTACAGAATAATTTAATCATAATTATACAACACCTTGGCTAATTTTTGATTATACGCGTTGTAATGATTAAAATTGTTTCTGTTTGCGAAATCTTACGAATACACGACCTGAACGTGCTTTATCTGTATACATAATATGTGTCACCTTTGTTACATATTTTGAGTAAGACATTATTATAATAATACTAGCTGACCCGGCAAACTTTTGTTTTGCCATGTATATTATTTCTAGGAAACATTTTTTTTAATTTAATAAAAATAACTATCTACTATAATAAAAAATAGGGGTTGATCGTAGAAGAGTAAGGGTGAAAATTAAGGGCTGTATGTATTTCTGTATGTTGTATCATAAAAAAATAGAAACAAATAAATTTGTCTAAAAATTAAAAAAAAAATTGGGGTGGACACTCCTTATTATTTAGGGGTTTGAAATATACTTACTGAATATGCATAAAAAATTTCATAAGAATTGGTCGAGCCGTTTTGGAAGAGTTGGGTTGGGTTGGCAATGTTTTATTAGGTGGGTGTATAAATCAATAGATAAACAATTAATACTTACTTTTATTTTAATAATTGCCTGACAATATGACCTATTAATATAATAATACTAACTAATAGCTATTGTTGGTAAATGAACTATCTAAACAAATTTTTTTTTAAATTCAAGCCTGACATTACGCGTTTAAGTTCAGTTTAATACTATATAGATTATAAATATTTATTTTCAATAATTTTTAACAATATGTAGTAGGCTCGATATTCTAAATACTTTTCTATCTTATAAATAAAAATATACGACGTATTTAAAACTGAACAATCACGTATTTATCTAAATAAAGTCATAATTCAAAACTAATTTTTTATAGGATAGAAGGCCAAACGAGTTTACGGTACGCCCAAAAGGGGCAGTAATCGCTGCCCATGGTTATCGATTTTAGTGGGTACGCATTTGAGGGAAACGTATGCTTGTTTTTTAAATTATTTTTTTTTTATAGAACGGGGGGCAAACGGGCAGGAGGCTCACCTGATGTTAAGTGACACCGCCGCCCATGGACACTCTCAATGCCAGAGGGCTCGCGAGTGCGTTGCCGGCCTTTTAAGAATTGGTACGCTCTTTTCTTGAAGGACCCTAAGTCGAATTGGTTCGGAAATACTTCAGTGGGCAGCTGATTCCACATAGTGGTGGTGCGCGGCAAAAACTGCCTTGAAAAACGCTCAGTTGTGGAACGGCGGACGTCGAGGTGATACGGGTGGAATTTCGTATTCTGTCTCGACGTCCGATGATGAAACTCAGCTGCAGGTATTAATCCGAACAACTCCTCTGAACACTCTCCATGGTAAATGCGGTAAAAGATACAGAGTGACCCCACATCTCTACGCAACGCCAAAGGATCAAGCCGCTCGGAGAGGGATTGGTCGTCGACGATTCGAACCGCTCTGCGTTGTATACGGTCAAGTGGAAGGAGCTGGTACTGGGGAGCCCCCGCCCAGAGGTGAGAGCAGTACTCCATGTGGGGCCGAATTTGCGCTTTATATAGTTGCATGCAGTGGCCCGGAGTGAAGTACCGCCTCACCTTGCTGAGCACACCAAGCTTTTTGGAGGCTAATTTAGCCTTTCCCTCCAAGTGACCGCGAAACTGAACGTCGTTCGATATGTCAACGCCAAGTATTCCAATGCTGGCTGTGGCTTTAAGAAGAGTGTTTTCGAAAAGAGGAGTAGCGACAAAGGGTGTTTTTTTAGCGGAAAACGTGCAAACTTGTGTCTTCTTGGGGTTAAATTGGACTAGGTTTTGTTTGCCCCAGTCTGAGACTCCACGTAGTAGAGTTTCGACTTCAGACACAAGTTTGTTCCGGTACTCATCAACAACTGCCCGAGAAATACCTGCCCGGCCAGTGTAAAAAGTATCCCCAGTGCTGTCATCCGCATAGCAATGAATGTTGCTAAGTTGCAACATATCATTTATATGCAAAAGAAATAGGGTCGGGGATAGAACACAGCCTTGTGGGACCCCAGCGTTCACAGGTTTAAGGTCGGAACATGCTCCGTCGATGACGACCTTGATGCTCCGATCGGCCAGAAAGCTGGAGATCCAATCGCATAATTTCTCGGGAAGCCCATAGGCTGGAAGCTTCGAGAGCAGTGCTCTGTGCCACACCCGATCGAAGGCTTTCGCTATGTCTAAACTTACCGCCAGCGCCTCCCCCTTGGACTCAATTGCCTCTGCCCACCTATGGGTAAGGTATACAAGGAGGTCACCAGCTGAGCGACCACGACGAAAGCCGTACTGAGAATCGCTAATCAACTGGTGGCCCTCTAGATACCACAAGAGCTGGCAATTAATAATGGTTTCCATTATTTTGGAGATCAAGGAGGTTATAGCTATTGGGCGATAGTTGGACGGATCAGAGCGATCGCCTTTTTAGGGATCGGATGTATCGAAGCGGTCTTCCAGCACTTCGGGACAGTGCCGAGCGAGTACAGGTACCGGAAAAGGCGCGTTAAGACCGGAGCCAACTCAGGAGCACAAGTACGCAGCACAATTGGGGGGATACCATCCGGCCCGCTCAACTTATGAATGTCCAAGGAAGATAGTGCTTTGCGGACAGCACGTTGCCGGAATGTGATTTCCGGCATCGAAGAATCACACCGCGAAATGGTCGGTGGTGATCTTCCTTGGTCATCCAAAGTCGAGTTGGACGCGAAGAGACAGCCCAAAAGGTCGGCCTTCTCCTTCGCAGTGTGGGCCAGAGAGTCATCCTCCCTGTGCAGTGGCGGAATGGCGGGCTGACAAAAATTCCCTTGGACAGCTTTGGCGAGAGACCAGAAGGCTCGAGTCCCTGAAGGGAGCTGGGCCAATCTCTCGCCAAATCTGGCAATGTGCTCTGACTTTGCCTTAGTGATTTCCCGTTTGAAGGACCTGGAGGCTGAGTTATATGCTGTTTTAAGTTCGCTGGTATTGGCATCACGAGAATTCGCCGCTTCCGCCCATGCCTCAAAGCATTCTCGCTTTCGACGCGAGGCCGCCTTGCAAGAACGTTTAAACCAGGGCTGAGACTTGCCACCGATCGGCACCGCAGAAAATGGAATAAAGAGTTCCATGCCCTGCAGAACCACTTCGGCGACAGAGGCGGCGACGGAATCTGGAGCTTCCGGCGAAAAGCACATAGGCCCCCAAGGGTAGGACGCAAAGAAAGACCGCATCCCGTCCCAATCTGCTGACTTATAGTGCCAAATACGGCGACAACCTATAAAGCGATGCCGTGAAGGGCGCGTAGATGGCACAGTACTCCGGACCACACAATGATCCGATGAACCCAATGGCGGGTCAACAGAGACTTGATAGTTCTCCGGATGTGAAGTCAGCAGAAGGTCCAACAAAGAGGGTTTATGACCATCCACATCTGGTATTCGCGTAATCGCACCATTTGTGTCAGGTCGTAGGCTAAAGCAAAGTCGTGAAAGGATCTTCCCGCGTGATCGGTGGTTTCAGAGCCGAGCCAATCGGCATGGTGGGCGTTAAAATCGCCAAGTATCACGATTTCAGCGGTAGGAACCCTTTCGAGCAGGGAATCTGTAGCCATTTGGATGTGCTCAATGAGTCTGTCAGTTTCGGTATTTCCGCTATGGGACCTATACAGGCATGCGTAGAATCGCGGATGGTCATCGCAGTCTACGCGCAGCCAGAGGTTAGATAGGTCCCTTCCTTCAAGCGTCCCGAGGCGACGAGAACAGATATCCTCTCTGACGTACACGCAAACTCCCGCCCGCGGCACAAATGAGTGTTCCAATTTGTACCCCGGGTAGGAGAGGTAGGAAGTATCAGCCGGGGAGGAAATCTGAATCTCGGTAAGAAAGAGCAAGGCCGGCTTCGCAGTCTCTAAATGGTAGTGGACTGCGTTGATATTGGAATTGAGCCCCCTTACATTTGTGAAGTCCACGGCGAGCGTGGACGGGGGTGCCTTTGTTGAATTGCTCCGTTTGCCCCGAGAACGATGACTGTTTTTGTTGAGCGCAGAATTGCCCCCCCAGAATACGAAGGGCAGCCTGTGCGTCCACCACCGCGAGCGCGTGTGGTACCCCCCTGGGGTAGATTATGTTTGTTCTGCACCTACGAAACGCGAGTACAATAAGGCGAACCTATTGCCTCACTTCACGCCGGTTTTCTAAGAGACAGTGGTACTGCCCCGGTCGTGCCTGCCCATTAGGCTGAAGCCCGAAGGCAACCGCATGGCACTCCCACTAGGAAGGGGTTGACTGATTGCGCTGATGAAATAACCTCTGTCACAGGTTATTTCACCAGTGGGCGATGGGGTCGTCACGTCCCGACGCCGAAAAAATTAATCTATTTTATGCTAAGATTTCTTCCAAGGTAGTTGTTTAATAACGGTAAGATCCAAACTTGGTTCGTAACGCTAAGTATGAGTCCTATATATCTAAAACATAATATGTAGAATGATTGGGAGTCGCAGAGCAAAAACAATTTTGAGCAATTGTTAAAAGTGTATATACAAAAAATATGAGTCATATTCTTATATTTTCTACTAGACAAATACAGGTATGCTAATATATTCAACAAAAATAAAATAATACAACCGTCGCAATCAAAAGTCACATCCGTATACACGTGTTAGTGTAGACGTCTGAGTCCCGTCTGCACAGGAAATGGTCTACAGATGAGCTGAGAGCTGGCGGTCTGTTGGTATAGATTAAAATGCGATTAATTAGAATATTGTTTAATGTTCAAATCAAATCAAAATCATTTATTATAGTCATTTAAAGAAAACATTTTTTCTTTAAATGTGTAAAAGTTATGTTAATAAAAGTCTATACTATGTGCAACAGTACGGACTGGAAAATGCAAACAAAATTAGACGACTGGAATTCAAGAAAACAAAGGCTTCTCGTCTCCTAGCATCCATAAATTTTCTTAAAAGATTCAGAGACCACAACATCATCCCCAACTGTGTACGATTGACTCCAAGAAAGGACATAGTTGGGAGCGCCAGTATTCTTGAAACAGCAAGTAGAAAATTGTTAATTAAACTTGTCGCCGGACACAGAACAGAGTAGCTTCAATCCGTTAAAAAAGTGTTTTCTCAAAATCATTTATTCATATAGGTAACACAATGTACACTTATGAACGTCAAAAAAGAAATGTATATTAAATGCTTCTTATTTTGCATTTACTGCTAGTTCTCAAATCTAGGGCGCAGAACGGAAGAGAAGATTTTTGTTTTACACAATGTTTGTAAGGAGCTGCAACCATTACACCATTATCCACCATGTTTGTCTAGATAACCAATGCTACACCACTAAACTAGATAGAACATGAACTTCCGAGCGCTCTGAATAGCTTGTATACTTTGTATTTCACTTATATATATTATATACTTACTCTAGCTAATTTATTTAATTTAAAATATTCGTTAAGAAAATGCTGTCTAAAAACAATTGTATTTCGGTAACCCCTTTTCGGTTTTCATAGATTTTAAATATTATCAAGAAATTATTAAGGCTCTAAGGTTTAAGGTAAGGGTAATTTAGACACAAGATTAGCGCTGAGTATATCTTTCGTATGTCAATTAAATTTTGACATACGGAAGTCTCGTTTCTGAATCTTGCCCTTAATGACTAAATCTTTTTACCACATAACTCTTTGAAGGTTACTAGTCTGGTCAATTTAGACATGCGAAGGTACATAAAGTCCCAACAAGCTGAAAAATCAATCAGTAAAATTGTTCAATACATAATTATAAATAATATTTAAAAGTTCCCCACAATTCCGTGTATGGAATTTTTTTTATTCAATGTCAAAGGTCAAAAAAATGACTGCTAATAAGAACCAGAGATGTGCTTGAAACGAGCTTAGTGCTCTAATCACGTAATTCTGTTAGAAATGCAATAACAAGTGATGCCTACGTTGACGTATTAATTAAAGACTTAGGATGGCTGTGCGCTTTATAAGCACTAACTTCTACATGTCTATGATACACGCAGGATTACGGAACAAAATATTAATATTTAATCTATTGTGTTATTATATAAAAATTGTCTTTGGTAACTAGTTAATTCTTATCTATAAAATGTTACAATACAATTTATTGTGCCTTATAAATTTTTGTATATATCTGATTAGGTGGAGTTTTGTAAGTAGTGATAGCAATTTTTTCTATACATAGTACTTTTTCTACTATCTTTATTTCTAGATGGTGTTAAAAATAATTACTGTATACACTATACAGTGCACAAAGTCCTGTTACCGAATGAAATGTGGGGCGCAGCCGTCTGTTTCACTAATCATCTTCTATAAATCCATGATGTGCTTTCTAAGCCTAATATTAGGCTGAGGGTCGACGGATATTCGAATTGAATCAATCAGCACTGGGCTATGGAAGAGTCGATTGCTATATATGATTGGATATTAATAACAATTTACGTTTTTCTATATAACAGGGTTTATTAGGTTCTTTAAGGTAAGCTTTTTTAAGGACCCTAAGTTGTATTGTGTGCGGTAAAACTGTCTTAAAGACGCTCAGTTATGGTATTTAATATTAATTTCACAACTTAATAAAATAAAATATAGCTTAGTGGGCGTAATGGTCAACATAAATAGGGATTAATACTGGATTCAATTCCAGGCGAAACAATAATTCCTCTGATTTGCATTGAAGGCTATTCCCATAATATTTGAGGCACTAAACTCACATTTGCCCTTATATGTAATCTGGGCTTATACGCTTATGAAATATTAATGATAATGTCATGGGTAGACATAAGTAGCAATTAATGTGTAATATGTTCAAGTATGGTCTGTATCTTAAATTACATAAACCGGAAATACACACTCATAACTTCATTAAGCGTAACATATTAATTGCCTTTGAAGAGACGTATATGATACGGCTAAATATAGTATGTATTACATCAAAGTTCCTGGCTGGTTAAAAATGAGAGAATATTTCATGTTGTATTTAAATATTTTACGTTCTATTTTTAAAGATTTTTTTTGGAAATATGTATGTAAATTATATAAATTGATTTTGCAATAATACATTATATATTATTGATATATTTTTGTGTGTTTAATTGTAGATACAATGATATTAATAGTTTTAGCTAAACTTACTTCGACATTTTTTTCAAATACTCAGTAAGTGCCATGTGTAAATGCTCTGTTTTAACTTTATTTCCTTTCTAGATATAAACGTCATTTCCTTACTTTCAACGTTACAAATACTTCCTAACTAAGCACTATTTATAAACATCGCTATTTCTAAAAGTACATTGTGGGAAACGCGCGGTAATTCGCCTCTTATAAGCTAATGACTGAGCCGGTGAGTGGTCGTTTCTTGAAACCGAGGTTAGTAGGCTGCCCTGAGACGTTATACATCGCTACCTGTCTTATACACGTCTACCTGGCTATTCGTTACCTTAATTACTACACCCTTAACTGTTTTATTTAAGACATTATTGTAATGAACATCTTATATAGAGACGAGACTGGTTATGGTTTGTTTTATGGGTGAATAAACTCTGTACTTATTAAAAATTATAACTAGTGATTCAAATAGCTGTGGACAAACTGGTTCGATACCTAGTGAAACAACAATTGTTTTGCGTTGGTAGGAAAAGGTTAATCACATGATAGCCAACAAAACAGTCAACGCTAAAAGCTACGAGTCATCAAACATCTAAGAAGAGTTTAAAAGTACTTCCTAAAGTGTAGATACATCGTTTAAAGTTTTTACATTAAACAGGAAAAAAATATCTCTTGTTACTGCGTGTTAAAGTGGCGTATGTATAGTTCTCAATAAATGGCTTTACTATCACAGGATCTGGGTTGGATCCCAAAGGAACTTTGATAAATTCATGGGGTCAAGGTTAAATAATAGCTGGGACAAAAGTGACCAATCAGAAATTGAGCAATATCGTATGTTTAAGATGAATTTATTTATGGATTTAAACGGAAAATGGACTAAATTATGAATTATATTTTGTCGTCTAGTAACAGTTAAATTTAGCTCTGACTTTGTTTAGTCATATGTAGAAATTTAATAATAAAAAAACTGTATATGTGTATTTAACATAAAATAATTATAAAAACTTTTGTACATTAAAGGAATCGCCAATTAGACTGCGTCCATGCTTCTGGATGTCATTTCTGTTTTATGTTAAAAAGTGTAAACAAATTGTAAAATGTGATATGATATAATGTAAAAAAACTTAGTCAACTTAAGTTATCATTAATCCCGGTTCTGAAAAAACACCACACGTATTTTCACCCCAAGTTCTGTTTACGATGGTTACATTCCCGTCACTTCTGCCTGTGACATTATTGAGTAGCTCTACACTTCACGCTATGTGCATTGTACATAAGTTTATCCTTTAAATTTTATTTGGCGTATTTTTTGCTTCCTATGCAATGTGACGTCTTAAAATGAGCTCATCAACATTTTAGTAATCCATTGACATTCAGCCCAGTCAAACTGAGAATAATTGGACGTTTATAAAATTTCACTTCCATAGATTAATACGTGCCTTATGTTTTACATATTATTCATTTGATATTTTGATGCAAAAGCTGAAGCGGAGACCCATAAAGGTTTGTAGCGCCAACTAACTATTATTATTACATAAACAATATTGATCGTAAAAGTGTATACTAACATTATCTTTAATTTTCTATCACTGTTTACAAATATCTTAGCTTTGGTATGTTGAACAGAACGAATACTAGAAAGAAGGAAAATGATAGTTGATTAGTTAAGTTAAACGTCATTAATCATCCCGTAGTCGGAAACGGATGCAATTTGTATGTTTATATTTCAGTGAAATGCGTATCCCATAATGTTTATTTTCATTTTTATTTGATGCTGCTTGTGATTGTTTTCGTTTTAAAGCGTCGAGTGCGGAGTGGCGCGCGCACCAGACGGCAGGCATTGGAGGTGACGCGGCGCGGGGTCCTCGCCGAACCAGCCGCCAGCGGCCATACGCTCCGTGGCGCCTTCGTCGTTCAGTCATCGTACGACCGTGGGGAACGAGTGTTGTTATTTCGTTCGTAGTCCGCTAACACCGCATTACTTATTATATTTACGTGTCTGACACCGCACATCCTTTGAACTGTAATAGACTTTTTGCAGTTAGTTTAAGAAACCGGATTCGAATTTGTGATTGTTGTCACATCTGACAGCGCGCGTGTTGTGCTCTATCGATATAACCTGTACAACTTCAAGGGCACGGGCAACTTTGTGCTTTGGATGCGGTGCTTAAGAAGCTGTTCTAGGGATTTTAGCCTTGCCTTTTGTAAGATGTAAGTGGGCGTATTCGAAAGTTTGAAAATCGATCGGGTGACGTGCGTGCGTGGGATTGCGTTTACGTAATCTTTGTTTACCTTGGGAATTTGCACTGTGTTGATTACCGAGTCCTTTATCACTACATCTCTGGCGATTGCAGACACAACAAAATACGCTCGGTAAGTAATGAAATGTTCTCAACTCTTGGCTATCCTTTCCAATTGTTTATATTATTTTAACTAAGTTAACTGTAGTTTTATAAGTTTGCGGAATCGAGATGTACTTAAATTTATAAAATATAATAATTATTAGTATAGTGTGTAAATAAAAGGGCTATAGAAAAATAATTGATGATTACTTTTTATTTGTAGAAATATTTAAGATTGATATCTTTAATTATCAAATTATGATTGCTGTATTACTAAACCGGTCGAGAGTACTTTGTAATTTATTCCAGTGTTTACATACTTATTTCCTACTATGTAAACTTCTAGGTATATAGGTATATTTGCGATTACTGTTTGTCAGGAAAACAAATTGTAAAATTTGTTTCAGCTTAATAAATGTATGAATGTTTTAACTATCTAATTAATTAAAATAACCAGCTTTCATAAAACCAATAATTATTGCTCTGTAATTGATGTCTGCACCTTTGCGCGCTTATAAAAATAACACTACTTTTGTTACCAAGGAGTTGCCGGTTTGAAAGTCACGAACCCCATTTTACGGCGAGTAAATTGGCTGGTTTTTTATGGTTATATTGTAGAATCGAGTCGGCCGGTTTTGCATAATAGGCTGCGTGTGAGAAAGGAATAAAATTTAGACGAGTTTCTTTATGTCACGAATCACATATCGCCGTTAGGGTTTTTTGTCAATATTAGGGGGTTATGCGTACCTATGGCGAACAAGGTAGGAACTAGCCGTTCTTTCAGGCGAAGCATTCATATTTCATGAGCACCAGTCTGAGGCACAATGGCGTCGCGATGAGGTCGTTGGACGAACACAGCTTTTAACTTTCATTTCTCGCATGCACTTTTTTCTATGTGCGCTTGTATTTATGCGTAAAAACGCCGACATAGATACATATTTAGTAGTTCTAAAATCTTTAGGATTTTAGGTAATATCAATCTAAAAAAATATAAATGTAACTGGTTTGAAAACTTAGTTAATAAAAACTTACTTAGTAAACGCAAAATGTATGTTATAGACGTATTTTATATATTGTTATTTATTTATTAACACTTCGATGCATTACAATATAAAAAATGTAACATAATTAAATGAAAATGAGGGAAACTGGCGGCCTTGTCGCTTTCGAGCGATCTCTTCCAGGCCACTGTGAGAAAAGAAACAAAAAACGTATTAAATTAGATAAGGTAGGCAAGAAGTGCAAAAATACAGATAACATATAGTTATTAAAAAAAAACTACACAGGAACAAAAAACAAACTAAACTAATGAAAGATACATGAAAAATAAAAAGTAAAAAGTGCACATGAATCACGATAACTTAAGATCAGTCTCACGTCAGTTAATAGTTAGTACGAAAGTTAGGGATACGATGTGGACAGGTAATGTTTGTACAGAAGAAATTTAAAGGAAGATAGAGGAGCTAAGCGAATATGATATGAAGCGAATGTTATATTAGTTTAGTTACCTTCAAGTTCAAAGCCTATCACTATTTATTCAAATATTTCTAATGTTTTTAACTTATAGGATCCGAAGCAGACATATTTCTGTGTCTGTTTCATTGCTTTCAAAACTTTGGAAGTAGTTAAAATTTTCATAATATGGTTGATAAATAAATAAATTCTGGTTTTGTGTCAAGAACCAAATAGCTCTTCGGAATCTCAGCCGTCCCTTGGGAAATTAAACTGAATTAGCTACGAATATGTAGATATCCTCTCTATATTATTAAATGTTACACATGTTCACCGGAAAATATAAATGCTTGAAGTACTCAGATTAATTCCTGCTTCTAGTAAGGTTTTGAATAGCCTTAAGAATTTTCTTACTGTTCGTAAAGTATAAAAACTGTTAAAGCCCAATATTGGTTCCACCATATTGGAAATCTAATAGGTATATAAAGTGGTAGAATAAACTTAGTTTTTGTACATTTCTACGCGTATTCTACGAATTATATTCAAGTTAATACAAAATCTCATTATCATTATCTAGAAACATTTTTATTATAGAAATAAGTAACTACTATTTACCAATTTATGTGCATTCTTATAATATTTGCAAAAGGAAATGTATGAATCTGATCCACAATTTCTCTTCATAATGAAACGTAAGCGAGGTCTATAAATCTAACGGATTCGGATAACTGATAAATTATAGACGCTGTTAAGACAATTGGTAAAGTGAAAGTTGTAACTGAGCCTTCAATTTGGTTCAAATAAAAACGGTGTTTGTAAACAAATCTGAACTCGATGTCATCAATACATTAAGCCATGAGTCACAATGATGCCATCATATGAGGGCACGACATTCAACTACGCAGCGCGGGAGATGTACTATTTTTATTACGACGTACTGTATATTAGCATTTCTTTTCAGGGTGCGTTTGTCAAATCAAATTATTGTCAAATTATATATTCATCTAGGTAACTTAATGTAAATTTATGAGTGTCAGTAAAAAATATTAATGCTTCTAAATTTAGTTTAATCTACTGCCAGATCTCACATCCCTTGCATGATGGAAAGAGCGAGAGGAACTGGCAATAAACTGCCCGTCACTCTTTAAAATCGCCAGGTTTTTTTACAACCATTGTCTATTAATATGTAATTCAATGTTTTTTCATTAACGTCCAAACAGGACAGAAAAGAATAGAATATTCCGGCCAAAGTAAAGAGTCTTGTTTAGAAGATTGTCTGTTGTAGCAACGCCAAGTTAGCTATCTTAAGTCCAAACCAATTTAGCTTAAATCATTTAGTCATTGATAAATTCACTTTATATTAATAAAAATCTAAAATCATAGTAACGATCGTTATAAGCATTAAGGACGTATGCATTGGTAGGTATGCTCCAAGTGCAGCTCGAATAGGTACGCAAAATCGTCTCGCATTTCATGCAGGTTTTTATTTCAAAGTCGATAGGGAGTAGGGACCTTTCACGTAGTAATGTACTCCAACAGCCATATTGCGTAAGTTCCTGGGTAATGTATGAATGCACTACTTATCTGCGTCGCACATTAGCACTCTCGAGGGACGACAATACCTTCCCACTTCGTACGTGTAATGAACGGTATAAACACGCTAACTTTATTATAAAACCCACTATGAGGAAGTTGGGTTTTGAGTAGTTTAAATATAAATGAGGTGGGAAGGGATCGGCGTGTAATGAAGGGAATACTTGGAGACTACCGTTAGTTATATATTTTACGATTGTCTTCTTCTATTCTTAAATCCAATATTAATATTGCCGAAAATATTATATATGTACTTGCTTTTAAGTAAAAATTGTTTTTAGCAGCTTCCCACACATTGAATGGTTATATTGATCTTTGCACTTTATTATGTCATCACTAATAAATCCTTTAACACGGAAGTTTAAAAATAATAATCATTTAATTCAACAAAAAGTTCATATTTGTCCTCCTTAATATTATAATGACACATTTTGTGTTTGGAAGAAAAGTATATCTTACTAGCGTTCTTTAGATTAGATTTTTGCTTGTGCTGATTTAAACAATTAATCGACAGTATATAATGTAAAAAATCTTTTAATTATACAACAGCTTGGCAAACTCTGTAACGTGTTTTGACATTGACAAGTAAAAGATGACACTTCAATAAAGGTTACAAAACGTACTTGGGCTTGGAGTATTGTGGTTAACCATTGAGTGCTGACCTATACTTAGCCAATCATGCGTAAAAATTAAATCTGGTACTAGTAGTACAATTGTTTAACTTATGAGTAAATGTCATCTAGATTCTTGAAATTATTTAGTAATAGTGAATGTGTGTGCAACTCGCATATATATTCGCAAACATTACGATCGGAATATTATATTGATATTATATTTTGCTCTGAATGCGCAATGGAATAATTCTGCTGACGTATAAATCTCATTATTTATGGCTCAAGGGGTCTGTTTCCTTTAATACTCTCCGAATGTTTTCTATATAAACGATATTCTATAATCGTAAACAAAAACCAATATTTTAGAACAAAGTTGAATTAACTTTTTTATTACGTTACTTACATCACTAAAAAAATCATAAAAATCTCTCGGGAATTATGTTTTGCTAATATATCGTGAATACGATAACATTAACTATTTCCTTTGGGAATGTGCGTGAGCCATCAATTAATTAAATTTATATATGTTTGAAAGTTTTTCCTTTTTCGAAAACCTTTATATAAAGTGATAATTGTGATGCAATGTTATGATAAGTTCAGTAACAAGTGTCGTTGAAATTATTACAAACAGTATTTCGGATGTAGAACGCGTTACTTGACTTACCTTATCTAGCCGATTACCGGCTAAACAAGACTACAAAATGTTTATGGATTGTAAAATACTTATGAAATAATCTAGTCAATTGTAATACTTTCTTAACATATATTTCGCTTCGCATTTGGTATATGAAATTGCATGTAGTCCCCTGTGGGGCACACTGGGGCCGTTTTATTACTCGTTTCTATTAAGGATGTATATGATTATGTGCTTTATACACGTCGTTGGTTCGTTGGACACGAGATTAAAAGAGACAAACTATTTCATAGTGAACAAAGTCGCTAGTATTTCATTAGTTAGGTTAAGTGATATATAAATTGAATTAATCAAAGAGCTCAGCTATAATTAGTATATGTTACTATTCCTAATGCAGGTAATCGAGGTCGAGGCTAGAATTATTACTCTCATTAATGCTTGGCTCCTGGACCTCGCGGGTATTGGATTGTGGCTACACAAGTTCATTTGATTTACTTCAGAAAGTAGATATCTTGTAAGTTGTAATGGTAACATTAAGTCTCTGATATGAATGAGATCGTGTTTATTTATTACAATTTCTAACTAATTTTGGCGCTACAACCTTTTCAGGTCTAGGCTTCAGATTTCTGTATCTGTTTCATGATAATTTGCCAATCTTTGCTTGACACACGCCGCTGTCTTTCGGGTCTAAGGCAAGCCGGTTTCCTCACGATGTTTTCCTTCACCATTCGAACGAATGTTTAATGCACACATATAAAGAAAGTCCACTGGTGCCAAGCCGGCGATCGAACCTATGACCGGATAAGAGTCGCTCGCTGAAGCCACTAGGCCAACACTGCTTTTATCTGACTTTAAAGATGGCTGGAAATGTTTTCTTTTGAATGTGTGTGTGTGTATTGGCTAATTTATAAAGCCAATAATTTATTGTATAATAGCTACAGTATTAGTTATTTATATATAATAGTAACACATTAATGCTTTATAAGTCAAGTTAATTGAATAACTGATGTTTCAATCATCATGAAAATTACTTTGTTAAAAATATTCGTCTGAACAGCAGTCAGTAAATGCACAATTGAAACTAGCAAATTGAATTCGTATGCACCAAAAAGTTACTTAACAATTATATAATTATATTCAGAATTAACACGAATATATTTATTTTGAAGTAGACAAACCGGAACCGTCAAGTGCAGCCAAGCGAGGACACTTCAAGGTCGCACATGTCTTTATCTGTTTTATCAATTTAAAAAAGAAATTAAAGTGTTTTTCAATTGATTTTTATAATGTATGGAGCAATGGGCATCTAAGCGGGTCATTAACTGTCGCGTGGCTTAGTGACTAACACATACCATTAGACTTGGAGGTGTCAATTACTGGAGTACCCTATATTTCAGGTAGGTAAAGAGTGTTACAGGGATTACAAGAATTAAACCAATTAAGAGACTGTAACTTACATAGATAATCGTACTTTAATAGATCACTCATTCACAGAGTTTTATAACAAAGTTGTATTGTTGTAATAAATGTTGTAACTCGTAAATTATAAATATTTGTTAGGTTTCTGGGCCTAAATCACCGGAGAGTAGAATTGTGGCCACTTTGTTAGGATTTTCTCTTTGATTACTTTGCGTAATATAAGAAAACATTCTTAGGTTTTTAAAGGTAAGTTTTTATATATAATTTACAATATAAGTTATCCATCTCATTACATATAAATCATAAGCGCCGGAACTCTATAACTTCCAGTAGCAATTTAGCGATCCCGACTTTAATGATGTTTTAATTAGATCACAAGGTTGCGACATCAGTTGTCCGGTTATTGAAAATGACAATTATTATATACAAATCTATGGGTATGGCTATTCGGAGTTACAGAGTACCTGTGCTGTTATGTTTGTGTCCTATCTCGCCCTCAGTGTATTCGGTAATACGATTACATGACTCATACACTCGGCGTCAAAAAAATCGCACCTTTTCTAAAATTCGTGTCAAGCGATTATAACTCCGAAGATCCTTCCTGTACCCTATGATTATTAAGTATCATTTGAAAGCTAATAAAATCCCTTATTTGAAAACGGTAGGAAATTGGCTACCACCCCCTAAAAAAAGAAAATTCTGGAAAATGTGAAACAATGTGTATTCTGATCAAAATTACAAATAAAAGGAACAATACAAAAATTAAAATAAACAATGACAATCCCTAAAAATTAGTCTTAAAACCTAGCGTTGCCTCCTCTGGCCCTCCGACCAGCTTCCAAGCGGTCAGTCATGGACCTGATGAGCGTCACGACGTGTTCCAGGGGAAAGTTGTCCCACTCCTCGATGACGGCATCTCGAAGCTCATCGAGAGAGCAGGAGCTGGATTACGGGCCCGAACTCGCCGTTTCAGCTCGTCCCAGAGGTCCTCGATAGGATTGAGGTCGGGGCTTCTTGCTGGCCAGTCCATAACCTTGATGCCAACTCGACATAGGTAGTCCTTGACAATCAAGGCTGTGTGGCACCGGGCGTTGTCGTGCATGAACTCGAAGTTGGCGCCGACAAAACCTGCACATGGCCCCACATGCTCCTCCAAACCTCGGTGATATACCGGTGGGCAGTCAGAGACCCCTGGCCGAGACCATCTCCAGCTCTGGAGACGCACACGAGGTCTGTCTTGCCGTCGATAGAAATGCCGCCCTAGAACATGCAGGATCCTCCTCCATACCCGACGGTTTCCACGGTGCAGGCAGGTGTGAAACGCTCCCCTGGTCGCCTGTAGACTCTCTTACGCATGTTGTTGGTGTACAGGCACACTCGGGTTTCGTCGGATAACAGGACATTCCTCCACTGGTCGAATGTCCACGGCACGTGTGTTTCGTAAAATCGCTTCCTTTTCGTCCGGTGGATGGCAGACAATTGGGGGCCTGTAGCAGCTCTCCGGGGCAGCAAATTCTTCTCTCACAGCCTTCTTCTGATAGTGGAGACGCTGTCAGCTGTCCTTCGAGTAGCTCAAAGCCGCTGCTGCAGCTCCACAGCGTTGGAGAAGCGGTTCCGCAAAGACGTCGACACAATGGAGCGATCACCTCTGACGGTAGTGCAGCGACGTCTCCCGGATCCATGTCTCCTGATGTAACCTCCAGTCTTTTGGAACCGTTGGTATACCCGTTGCACTCGAAATCGGCTGATTTTCAGTTGCCGAGCAACTTCAACCTGCCGTAGTCCGATTTGCAGTAGGGCCACGACTTGAGCTGCTTCTTTGCCATGGTATCCATTTTCACTGGGTTTTTTCTTGTCGAAGCTCTTCAGGAGTGACCTCTGTGACGTCTGGATAGCGAATAACCCATAATTGACTTTAACCCCCTCGTTTTATACGCGTCCAGCGTGGTACAATTAGTGAGCCTCCAAACGCGTACATCGCCACTTTTTAATCAAAGTGCTGGCGATTTGTGGTTTTTGATTTTCCGTAAATAAATGATTATTTTTTTGAAAGCTTATTAATTGAGCTTTTAAATGATACTAATAATGATAGGGTACAGGAAGGATCTTAGAAGTTATAATCGCTTGACACGAATTTTAAGAAAGGTGCGATTTTTTTGACGCCGAGTGTATGTAGAAAGTTTCCTTACGTGATAATGAAAATTTAGCATTTACTTACACGCAAAATAAATTATTTCCAATTATGCCTACGTGATGATCTAAGAATGTAATATGAACATAGATTATAGAAAGAAACGATTTGTACTGATGTAACGATTTTGAAACAAAAATGAAATATTAGTCTATGGTTATGACAGTCGCGTGACTATGGCCGATTGCAGTGATTTCTCCAATTGTGTTAAAACTTCAGAAAATGTAATCACAGCGATTTGTGTTTTGTAATATTTATAGCAATAAAATTGTATACAAATATTTCGTATAATAGCGTGTAGGTACTTAATTAAACTCATAAAATTAGAATCAAAGTCCTAAGAATCATGTGATCTATCACATGATTCTTAGGACGCATACGTTATGCATCAATGACGTAATCTTTTTAATAATGAAAACAAATTTTCTGTTGGTCTATTATTGTTTTGTTGAAACTATGTAGCACTGAAATATATCTACGTTCTATCCTGGAAAAAAAAAGGCACATGCTTATATCAAATACTCTGTATCGTTTATAATCTGTTAAAATTATTTAATAGATGTATATATGGGGACTGTGTGCACTTGGTATCCTGAAAACTGTTAGATTTAGATCCACCGTAATTGAAATCGTATTTTTAACTGACTTTTAATTACTTTCGTAGCATTCGATTTCGACCATTACAAAAAATTCAATATCCTAGGTCATTTGGTTCTGATGCAGTCGGGATAACGATTTTGAGTAAAGTTTTTATGAGAGATAGTTAATAATAGTTTCATCATGTAAATGTGTACTAAATTAAGGAGTTTAACAAAATAAATGAGTCCTATTTATTTCAAAATAATCGTAAATAAAATGAGATTTGATTCTGTATACTTTATAGAAATTCTTTTCCTGATTAAGAAAACAAAAGACAAATGAATGCGGCACAAAATAAAATATGAAGAAACTTTGTTATCAGTGTTAATACAAAAGTGTGTAAGTTATTTCTCCCTGAAACCATTATTTATCATTAGTCTAAGTAACCATGTACCTTCAACATGTGGCGCATAGAAATATGTAAAAGTATGTGTTACACAATTTTTTTTACAGCTATCTTGTCGACAGACACGTGGGCCCAACCTGCAGACTGCCTACATTGTCAACAAGTACCCTGTTTTCCTTCGAAAAAGACTTAGCGAACATCTATATGTTATGAGTATGTAAGTTTCATAAATGATGTGCTTGATATCCCAGATAAATTGGATATTGCAGTAAAATAATTCTTTTTCTTCATCTTAAAGTTTTATTAAAATTAAAACCACCGTAAATAATAATTTCAACGAAATTAGCTTATGATTAAACGCATTCCATAAAAATAGGGCCGTAACTTCGGGAACCTTAAATTTGCAAGTTAATTTTGAATTTAGATACTGTTCTTAATGCTGCTCTACACATACAAAATATATAAATTCCAACAACATTTTTACTTTGCATTTCTAATAGTTGCGAATGGATTTGAATAGCAAGCCCGTTCAAAGATTTTAATCTGAATCGTTTCGTATGTGGCGATTAGAGATTTCATTCCATTTTGTTTTCTATTGGGCCCTCTCTAAGATTACAAGGAGACGTAGATAAAAGCAGGATTATGACCCTTATTTCCACTTAGTGACCCTCTCTAGTCCCCTCTAGTATTGGACTGGAAATCTTTAAGGCCCACAAATTCTGAATTACTGAATGAAATGAAATCTCACTGAATTTGGCCCGATATTACGTAGGGTGTACATATAAATTGGGAATTTATTAAAAGAGAATAATTAATTCTCTTTTATATGAAGTAGTAATTTCTAATGTTCGTAACACGGATTTAATAGTTTATTATATGATAGTATAAATTATTAGAAGGTGCCTTTGGATAATAAGTTTATTTCCAGGTCGACCTAAAATCGAGCATCTGATCTCATTTGTGTTCAAGAAATAACAGTTTAAATCAGAATTAACAGGAAGTCGTTATGGTCTTGTTTTAGTTTAGATTTCTTAATAAATCTTCAAAGCCGGTCACGGCGACATTCAGAGCGTTGAGTATCAAGTTATAGTATCGATGAAGTGATCTCAGCTGAGTCGGCCCACATTTTATGCCTTATTGTCAATTCAATTTAATTTTTTACTTGAATGAATTTTGTCTATATTTCGCTTACTTTTTGAAGTTATACTTCTTTTGGCGCGATGGAGAAAAATGATGAGAGTGAATTTTTTACGATGCGCGCGCACACCGACACCTAAATTCTACATCGTTAAGTTAGTTCTAGGTGGCATGAAAATCGATAATAACTATGTTCAAGTTGTACATTCTAGTATTTTTATATTTAGAACACGTGTTTCGTAACAGTACAATTAAACAGTGTGAATAAATAAATATTATTTTGGTGTTTTTTATTAAATCAATTTCATATACGACGGTGATAGTATTTACTAATAATAATTTATTATTTATTAGTACATATATCTATATATATTGAATATTAATGATTAAACTGATTTGAAACTGTTTTGAGTGCATTTACAGATTTGAGGTTAATTGTCGGTATGAATAATTTTTAATTATTGCTTCTGTTGATTCCAACTATGTTGTTCCAAAGAAGTATAACTTCTAACGCGTGTACATAAGTACACACACTCTTTTTTTTACTTTTATAAATAGTTTTTGTTTCGATGACTTTAAACTTTAGGCACAACTAAAATACCACAATACATAATAAATAAAATACGCCTTAGTAGCCGTACTTAGTTTAGTTATATTACCACTAATTAGCTTTTCCCTCCACAAAGGCTTCCTCCAAATATATCCATGTTAATCTGTCCTTCGCTATTCTGTACCATTCTACCCCGGCCACCCTTCTTATGTTGTCCTCGCAACGCCTCACCTGCCTTACATTCTCTTTTCATCATTAGGGTACCACTTTGTTACCTTATTCAATTTACCCCTACCTTCTCTTACCATGTGTCTCACCCATTTCCATAGACATTTAATACTTAAAAAAGCATTAACACATTGAACAAACGGAGAAAACAATTCTAACTAACCTATGGTATAAGTGTTTACATAATATGTAGAATAGCAATAAATTATGTTGTGCGCGATTCATTAATTTCAAATGCAAGGATACAATTAAACTGTCAGTACAAGCAGTATGTATTGAGAATAAACTTATAATTTCTCATATTGTTTCATACTTTCATCGAAAACTAAAAATTCTCTCTTAGGTTGGATATTCTCAATTTTAGAGGCACCAAAGCTATCTCTAATCACGTCTTAGGGGTATTAAATATATCTTTAAATATTTTAATAGAATTCAAAAATGCATTATTTAATTTTAAAAGTTGTTATATATAAAAACCAGTCAGACTTTAATGTATTTTGTTAGGTTACATTTACTACTGTCGTAACAAAGTTGTTTCATATATTTCGTTAGCTAAATCTAGTTTAACGATCTGTCAAACATCTAAATATAACCCGAATGGGGTTACAGATTCAGTTTACGTAAACATGAAATTTTTAGTGCGTGGCCAATATATCACATTCGTCTATAATCTCTATATTATTGAATGTCTCAATCTTTTGTCATGTATCCAGTACCAATAGTGAATATAATTTAACTACTGTATATAATGTTAATGTTATAAATCATATAAATCGTTTTATTGCTTTTGTCTATTGACATTTTTTTTTTAACATCATTAATATTAAAAGAACTGTATATCATTTGTTCATGTTGGTAACTTAATGTACACTTATCATTGTCAGTAAAAAAATGTACTTCTAAATTGACATATCCTGCCAGTTCTCAAATCAATGGCGTAGAACGGAGAAGAACTGGCAATAAACTCTCCGTCACTATTATAGATCGCCAAGGTTTTTCTACAAAATGTCTGTAAGCACCTGCAACCATTACATCATGCTCACCACATTGTTAAAACAGTAAATTATTGTAATTAAATGAACAATGAATACATAAATAAGAAAACCAAACTGTTCGCGTAAAAACTACGACGCAGCAACGGCTAGCAGACAGCCGTTACATTACGATGTTCCTATCCATACCAACTATGCAAAAAACTCAGTTTCGTATTGCGCAGCCCGGAATATTTAAGCCTTGAGTTTGTTTGAGCTATCGCGAAATATACTCAAAGGAGTATTAAGAATATCCAAAGGGCTAAATAACCTATGCAGGTTATGATGCCATAAGAACACCCCACATAATATACACGTTCATATCTTCACTTTCACACCAACACAATACAGCGGAATTAGGTATTACTAAGTTAAATGTATTTACCGATACATTACATCATTATTATGAACCTTTTTGTATATTATATGTATTCAATATTTGGCTATATCTTTAGTATAATTGTTACATATAATTTATGTTCGCTGTAGGCTTACGATAAATCTTTATATATATATAATTCTTCTGTGAGTGTGTATGTCACTGAACTTCTCTCAAACGACTGGACCGATTTTGATGAAATTTGTTGTGTGTGTTCAAGGGGATCTGGGAATGGTTTAGATTCACAAATCAGCCCGGCAGATGGCACTGCAGTCGGTACTTTCATACTTTGCTTAATATCCTAATCGCTTTAAATATCATGCAGGACAACGTCTGTGGGGTCCACTAGTATAATATATAAGTGTTAGTAGCATATCAGGATTGGACCTATGTTGATCAAACTTTACTTCGAATGAATATTGTTTTTCGACATTGAATTTGTTATAGATTATTGCATGTAAGCTTATGCCAGATGTTCTCTGAGTCATGGTATACTGACACGTAGGAGTAGGGCTGATTTCCATACAAACATGTTATAATGGCTAATTAGTGAATCATTCTTACTTCCTTAAATTAAATGTACTAATTTGCTCCTTAGATTTGCAGCTTAATAACGCGTAATTCTCAGCCCTGATCGTTAGTACTCAAGCTGCGTTCAATTATTTTTAGAACAACAGTGGATTATAATTTCTATGTGCGCGATTAATACTTGTTTTGGTTAAAAAAACATAACGTGGCAATCGACATTTTGACCATACAGGCTTCATCATGGTGATCAAAGAAACAAAAATGTTATGATTTATGTTCAAAACGTTATATTGATTTCGATGGATTCAGAAATTTTAGTCGTTGTCGTAGTAGACAGTTATCATAAGTTGGAATGCCTGCCCTTGAGGCCCTGTCCGATAGTACGTAAATTGTATCGAATCTATTGTAACTTAATACTTTATACCTTCATTGCAAATATGTGTGCAACAAAAAAAGCATCATGACAACTGAAGCGTTCCACACAGTGTGTCTATGTCTGTTGCATTGTCATTCAATAATCTATGTAAAATGATCATAGTGCATGAGAAGCGTGAGAAATATTTAAAATCAACTTTCCGCTGTTTATCGCCACGCAAGAAAAACAGCATATTACTTGAATTCGCGCTAATTGCTCGTATGTTTTAGGTCATTGAACTAACGGTTAAGAGTAACTTAAATATCGTGACTGAGCAAACATTTCAACGCATCGATAGAGAATCGATTATTTATTAACTGCAACTTTGTGTTAAATGAGGTAAAATTTGTTTTTTGTTCATAACATACTCGTAATATAAGCCGCAAATTGTTAATGACTGTTTTGTACATCATCTAAGAAATAACAAATTAAAAATAATTGGGGATTAATTTTCGGTAAATTCACTCGTTATGTATAGAAAAAATTATTTAAGCCGATTTACTTGTTTAATAGTACAAACTAACTCACACAAATGCTTAACTTGTAAGTTATAACATAGTATTATTGGGTGATAAATTGGAGATCAATCTAGTTAATAAAGCACGGTGCTTATAAGCGAGAAGTCGATTCCCGGCGATGTTATTATCGGCTAGGAAGACACAGAGTGTTGATCAGGATCAGTGTGTACCCCAATAAATAACTCGCTATTCCGAGTTATGTTGGGCCAAGGGGAATTTACGGCACACTTCAGTATGATGTAGAAATCTGCTAGAAAATTATTGTATCAAAGCGTCTTAAATTAAAAGAACGTATCGTTTTTTATAGGATGGATAATAACACCCATTTTTAATGGGCGGCCCTTTGAGGAAGGAGTAAGCTCTCTTTTTAAACAATTGAAGGTCCTATCTCCCAGGGAAAACCTCCATGTTTCGATTCCACAGTTCGCTACTTAGTTTAAACGTAAATACCGTATGTCACAGTCGTTAAGTATTTAATGGCTGTGCTAAAAGTTTTTAATTACTCTCAAAATAAAGCTGAAGTGAAATACAAATAAGTATCATCGCAGTGAACCGTTGGTTGGGAAAATAAACCTTGTCTGCGGTTAAATACTATATCGATTGCAAAACTCGCCACTTGAGTTCTGCAATACAATACTTTTATAATGTAAATAATAGAACGAATCCTTTAACGCCTGATTGCTGTATCTTGAATACCAATAAAATAAAGTAAAATATGTTACGTATTTATTGAAGGTGAATTTGACAGTCGTTCGCTTGGGGTAAGAAACGAGCGCTAACTGTGAGTCGTGTATGTCAAGTCGTGTACAGTACTATTAAATATAATGGTATATAAAAGTATCCAAACAGATTAACGCTGTTAATATCTTCCGGATTTCAATAAAAATAATAATTAGAGAAGTTAAATGTTGAATTAAAAACACTAAGTAACTACAATATTTTTAGTTTATGAATTGTTTTTATGTTATTACTGTATACTAGGTTAATTATAATATGCTTAAAATGTATTGGTAACCAATAAAGGGGTAAGAATGTATGTGGTTATCACACGTGTTTGTCACCTAGACATGCTTTTGACCAATCACAAACCGAAAGGCACGTTCGTTTCCTCTTACGTTTTACATTATTGTAGCTACTGTAAGTAAAGAAAAAGGGTTTACTACAAAAAATCGTAACACATATAAAACACAGAAATGGTACTTAATTCTACGTCCAATCCTTGTCTTGCGTAAATTCAAAGAGAGAATTTGTGAAAATGTCCTATAAAATATTTGATAATGTTTCGAAGCTCGTTCGTACCCCTGACGGGCTGTCGTGTGATTTTCCCAATAAATTTTACATTTCGATTCGCTCCTCAATTTCCTTTACCTAAACGTACGGATGTCGTTCTGTTGAAATGATGTTATCCTCATTCACCGAAATATTTTAAATTGTCTCACCTAGTAACAGACTTTTATTTTCTCGTTTGATAGCTTACATTGCCTCTTTGTTATCGTCTTTTTTTATGTTAGACAATAAAATATATCAATTTAACAAACAATACGAAACAGCTGATCTTAAACCGCAATCTTAGCTGTCAATTCGTTCCGAGGTTGTTTAATTTTAACATTTCAACGCTGAATTCGGTTTATTGATAAAAAATATTGTAATATTGTTTAAAAAGTTTAATCAATTTCTTTAAAAAGACCCAATTTCAAAATGTACTACAGGTAAACATTAAATAACAATATTTATTATTTCTAGTGATTGTTCCTATATTGCTTAGATAATTCTATGTAGTAGTTAAATTATATACAGATCTTATTAGTTTAGTTTTTGAAACTCTTTTCCAACGACCAAGTCCTTTCCGTAGACGCTCTCGTTAATTATAGTAAGTAACATAAACAGATACATTTTAATCATAATAAATGGGCATCCAAAGTATACGTAAAAGACAGCATAACGAAATAAAAATAGTTTAGGTATATCAGTAAAATTGCTTTTAGTATATTAAAATGTGATTACAGTTTGTAACACTGAAATAAACAGTAACTTTCTATCACTTTCGTTAAGTAATAGTTATAGCGTGATCGAGTCGTTTTCATTATTTTACGCTATAATTAGGCGATCACGGGCACACAAAAGTCGTGTAATAGATCGCTATTGTGTCCAATTTTCTAATATTGCCGAGATCTGAGAGTATTTCGCTTCGATACTTATCAATCGTTTTTGCAAATGATAATAGTAAAATGGGAAATAATGAGACTTCAAGCGCAGTTTAACATAGAATATTCGTGAGTGATGTAATAAGACTTAGGCTAAAATTCGAATACTAACAAGACAGTCAATCATAATGTTAAATATTGATAAGCTTCGATAGAAATTGTGAACATGGCATTAGTTTCATACGAATAAACGTTTTTTAAGGTTTTATTACCTTATCAGTCATAATATAGTCATTGCAAAGGTATTTTGAGCGTTTACACCAGCCACCATTTTGTAAAGTTCAAGCCTTGAAGCTTAATTATTGTACGTATATTATACTCATATACTTTTTTTGTTGTGCTGTTTCCTGACAATAAATAAATAATATTTAGTTTTGCTGTAGTAGCCACAGTCTGGCGGATGAGTAATAAGAACAAAAAGTAGAACGGCGTATAAACGTGCTATTTATAAATGTGTTGCATTTAAGTGTAAATTGTTATTGTAATTTGTAATAGTGCTGTTTGCGTATATTCGCGCCGCGCTCCCTCGCAGTACAAAAACCGCAGCTTTGTTGTTAGTTTCAACAAATCGCTGCGGCAAACATCGTTTAGTTTTGTTTTTCCATTCATATATTTATAACATTGTTCCATTTCTGTTTACGTGTCTATTGTCTATGTGTCTTAAGGGAAATGATTTTTCTTTAATAAACATTACTCGCTTTGCATGTACATTTGGATAGATAATTAAAAATATCACTTTAAACGTACATTATTTTAACATTAAGAGCCTATGTTTCTTGTGTAGTTAAGGCTTGGTTAATGAAATTCTCTCTGTGAAAACAATTACTTAAAATTACTGTGTATTTGTTAAGTTAATTGTAACGACGCGTTCGGAAGGCGGACCAAAAAAAGAATTCGTAAGAAAACCTTCCTTGTAAGGATAAATTCTTATTATTGTAGTTTACCCTAAAGCACAGGTAAGTTTGGTAATCATTCACGTTTCAAATAAATTCTAATAAATTGTTGGTTTATGGAAAAGAACGTCTTTTAATACTTACATCCTACGATGAATAGATAGCAATAGATAAAACTTTTCTTGTCACAGATATACTTTTCTATACTAAACTATTTTTTAATATATATTTAAGTTAATAAAGACTTACAGCATTCAAGTATTTTATCCGATTAGATTATAAAGCCAAACTTAGTAACAAGATGTTACTTCTCTTCACTCACTGCAATTAGCTAACATAATATAAAATACAACATGCAAAGAAATCCCCTTGTGAATAATAAAGACCCTAGTCTGAGTTGAACGGAGGTCACGTTCCTACCTCTTGGGTGGCAGTTCGATACCCGGGTAACTCAACTTTCAAGTTTAACCTACTTAACGCGGTTCCAATAATAGAAGGAATAGTATAGAATTCGTTTCTTTAGTTTAAATACTCCTATACAATGCACATCAGTGTAACGCTAAAATAACTGAACAGATGTCGATAAATTTTGGTACGAAGAGAGATTTACTTTATTCTAAATGTACGCCATACGATATGTATTTATTAATAAATGATTGTATGTTTTAATTTAGCTCGCGCTGGCATTAATATTCTTATTATAACTATTGTGTTATGTTATTTAGAAGTTTCATAATAAATCTTTCTTAAAATATTGCAATACGGTCACATATGCTTTTAAGAAGTTTAAAACTTTCGCAAGAGTTAAATTCAACTCTTTAGGGAAAAACAAATTTGAAAAAAAACTACTTCATAACAATATACATATATGCTCTCAGCTTATATAGTCTAGCCATAACTAGCGAAAATATGAGAAAGTTATTTGATTCACATATATACATTATAACAATAACTTAGAGTTATGTAATTTTCATTAATACAATAAAAGGGTTATAACCCCAAACCCATTGCAAAAAATAAATACAGCGATTCTCATGCAATTTATGTCAGCGGTTTTGATCGAAGTGCTTCGTGACATAAAAGAAAAAAATCAGTAATTAACAAGACGCGGTGAAGGGATCGCACGTTCAATTGTTTATTTTTCACCGGATGTTTCTATTCCGTTGAAACAGGTTTTATATGTTTATTCAATATTTCTTCCAATGCTTACGGGCTGTCATCATCGTTTGCTTATAAAATGTCGGATTGGTAACATTATAGTCAAACTACAAATCAATCAAATAGACATTTATTTACAAATGCTAATTAATTGTTATTATATTGTTTAATTTAAAATCTCGTTACGTGGTGCTTATTTCTAGCATAATTATACTTTTACACTTCTGGTCATAATAAAATGACTCTCCAGTATCTTAAATCATAAAACATGTGATCAATTTGCTTGCTACATTTTACATATATTATATTATTTGCCCATTAACATAATCGTTATAAAAAGTAAAGAAAACCGAGCAATCTAAGCGTCATTACAACACTTGCGCTGTCCTCCACCTGAATACAAATGGGTTCGAAGCATTTCCTTTTCACTCAGACAAGATTAGTAACTTTAAATGGATTCGACAGCTTGCAACCGCACTGTCACAGGAAGCTTTCTAAAGAAATTCGAAGGAATCGTTTGTGATACGTGATCCCGCATTGATATTTTGCAACCATGAAACTTAATTTTGCTACGATAAACTTCGAATATCTATGTAGGAAGTTTTTGGAAACCGTGAATGAATTAGGCCGACTAATAAATTCGTAAAGATTTATTTTGCTTGACACTTAGAACTTATTTTACTGCATGTACCATGCTACTTTCATTTTTTATTTCCTTACTTTTTATAAAAAAAAATTGAGTTAACTTTCTTTAGTAGATTTAAGGTGTGTTTTAATGTTAATTTCAGCTAGTTAATAAATTAAGTACGTTGATTAATATAATTCGGGGTGCTTTAATTTAAATTTAATATTTTGATCCAACTGGCCACAACTGGATTTTTCCTACTTACATTTACGAATGACAAGGCTGAATGTGACTAAGTTAAGAGATATATGCGCGAATGTTTTACTAAGTGTGGACAAGTTACATGCCGAGAGTTATAACTAATTAAAACCTTAATTGAGGCTTATGTGCGTACGAAACTTCACGCCTCCTTTAGACCTTCCCTGAACCGGTTTTATCTCGAATGTTGCCTCTTATCGGGACTATACAGTAAGAAACCAGAGCGGATCGCTAGTCATAAGTAGATTTGCAAATGCAATGCTCTTTTTGCGGCAACTGCTTTGTGAAACCAGATGCTTGATGTTTTTATAAGAATCTTGAAAGACGATACTATATTTATACAATTGACGTGTTTATCGAAGGACCTTGCATGAATTAAGCTATAGTATGTTTTTAATAATAATACTTGTGTTTCAGGCAGTACAATTTAAATATATGAATGAATCAATTTATATTAATTTATGATAACGTTTTATACTGATTTTATGATTGGCTAATTTCGTTCTTTTGGGTTCTTCTACTTGTCTACAGATTACCGTTAATCCTATTTTTTTTTCACAAGCACGGAGGAAGTTTATTATAAATTAATACAATTATTATTTTTTGAACACGTGATGTGACTAGCATTAAAGTTTTTATTATAATAATATTTATTGTTTTTGTAATGGATGCTAAGAACAAATTAACGTGGATGAAATTTATGGCTGATCTTCGCACCTCATTTTGTAATATTGTCCATAATATTTATTACCTTGTTTCTGGTTGACTAAAAGCATAATTTGATGGTGTTATACAGTTAGACCATACAACGGTCACGACTTCGCTTTGTTCACTTTCTCTTGCACGATCGTTCTATATACCCTTAAGGGAATTGTCACAATCTAACTTTCAACTTGCATTAAAGTTTATTATTGAACATTGATAAATGGCTAAAACAGTATTCTACTATGAAAAAAATATAGCAAAAACTTATTAACTACTTACTATTAGACCCCGCGTACTATGTTACGCCTTTATATTATTTTTTTACTTAGCCTACCATTTTAGTAGCTACATACCATCATATAATTTTGCTATGCTGCCCCATAGAAATTTTCGCTTTTTCGGAATAATGATTAAGTATTACATTTTTCAAATTTGTTTCTGTATATTTCCAACGTATAACCTTCATCAGAGTTCAAGGAATAAATTAATAAAAATAATCCAATTGGTCCAGCCGTCTTCGAGTTTTGGATTTTTATTTATATTTCATATTTTTTTAATTGGACGACTTCAAAATGCACTAAAACGAATTTAATTATATATTTTATTTTTATAGATTGGTCTTGTATTAATTTCCAAGGGAATTAAATGTATTAAACTATTTATAGGATATGAAGAATATATTAGGTTATTTCGAAAACCAATAATCAATGAGTATGTAATGAAATGACTACAATCGTCGAGACTCAAGACAAGACAGTGACTCGACCCAGATAGGTCAACAGATGGCAAAGTATGAATATTAATATTGAATATCCAAAAATATTGAATTGATTATCTCGAACCCTTTGTTTTTTGAAGTCTAACAGACTTACAACAATACGTCTTATTACTCTAATAATTTGTATCTTGTTGGAAATAATTTGACAGAAATAGACAAATGAACGTCTACAACTTTAATTAAACCAGATAAATTATTCTGATCAAGCTTTTATAAGACAATTGAAAAGTGCGTTCTAGAAACTGATTATTCTTAGTACATCAATAAGTAAGCTGTCGTTGTAAGTAGATTATTAGGATTGTTATGTTATTTCAAATGTATACTCGTAGTTACGCGTGGAAATGTCTATAGCGTGTCATAAGCACTGTCAAGTATTAGCTTATCTCTAGGCAAATAGAGTTAAAGGTTATTAAACTGTAACGTGAGAACCTGACACTAGATTGTATTATATTGAGTAATGTTGCCGTATTCAATAAAGTTTTTTTCTAATCTTTGCGCAAACGACTGCGTAAGTGTCGCATACGGCATATTGCATCAACATATAATTGACCGTAATTCATAAACTTTAATTCGATTTCTAAAACTTAAGAAACCTTTAAATCGACAAATAACGAAGTGACCTTATTGAGGTATTTTAATCTTAGCGCGCACCTACTTGAAATGGAAAGAATATGTAGATGGAGATCTCGAGATAAAAAAAAGTAAAACAGTGGTTTTAATATCTAACCTCTGCACTTTCATTCATAATAATAAATTATTGCACCCGTTTGACTAAAGTATTCATCTCTCTTGTATATTTAAAATAATGGGCTGAGACGGAGATCATTTTTATGAAGGCTTAGTATTGAAGAAGGTTAAGTTATTGCAAGCAAGCAAGCAAGTATTCGCATACTAAAGAGGACAAAGTAAGAAATAAATAAAAACGCAATGGCTTACAATTAATGGTTGTTTTGAACTGATAAATTACTGAAGTTGAAAGGATAGTCTCAGGTTTGCTTGGTTTATTTTTACAAATCCAATATATCACTCGGTGACGAAGGTCTGATTTTATATCGATAGAACTCTTTACTTTTATTTAAAGTTTGGTTAACATGCTTTTCTTAATTAGACTTAAGAAATCATTCAGACAGAGAAAGGCTACATAACCATTTATTTTAAACTACAAAGGTACATACGTCATTTAAAATTATTGTACAGGAAGAAATTAAATGCGGGTACGCGGGTGAAACTGTGACAGTTTTAGCTTATACAACTCAATTATTAGCCAATTTGAAATAGTTCCTAACATTTAGTTAGTCTGTATAATAATTTGTCTATGAATTAGTTACATAGAATAGACATTTTAAGTTTTTTAAATTAATTTTTGTATCATAAAGTTAGGTCAAGTTGGCTACTAGCAAGTACTATTAAAACAGCAGTGCATGAAACAAGTCATGCGTGCATACTCTGAGGTCATGCCCTTAGCCTCCCACCACCCTTGTAATTATAAACTGACTTAACCGAGATCGTATTTTCCGTATCAAATACAATTGTAAACTATTAATTACACACACACACTTTTAGTAGTTTCGTGTGATTAGGACAAAAGATATGTTATTTCATGTCTTGATAATTTAACCTTAAAGTATAGCGTATATATTGAAACAAGTAAGAAACAAGTTCGTTGCCAGGTCTGTTTTCGGTGATTCCAATAGAGAAGGAAAAAGAACATTCATTATTTTTATTATCAACAATTTTAAAAGTAAATATTAAATACAGACAAAACCGTTTACGACGACGTCGTTTAGAACAACATACCGCCACCGGTTATATTGACCAAAATCAAAGGTCCCGGCTGAATTCTATTGTATTAGGTTCTTAATAACAACGTCATCAGCTGTTACGGTTATCGGTTTTTACGACCAAATATGAGTAGTCCCTTCGATGTCGTTATAACAGAAACGCGAATTCAAATAAGATATAAGATTACAAAAATAGTCGATAAATTTAATCTAATAAGTTAAATACGTTTAAAATTCGCGTGAGAATATTTTCCCCTGATGAAATTATAACTGTAACATGTACATTATGCTTTAGGTACTTTTCAGACTACTTTTGCGAGTCAAGGTAAATATAAACACGATTTTGGCATTTTAGGTTCACATGGAGTAACAAAGACAGTTCGTGATTCAAATATCTTGACTATGTTTCAAAGTGTACCTATTGTTGATTATCCAAAAACGTCTTAAGAATTTTAACATTAGTAAAGTTATTACAATGTTTCTATTTTAATAAATGACATATTACAGTTATATCACTTATACCTTCACGTCAAAGTTTGTTCAAAACTTTATGAACCACTTAAGCAAGGTACTAAAATTTAAACTTAAAGGAATGTATTTCTTTTCCCTCAAATAATTTATGAGCCAAAGTTTTTAGTTCAGATTTTATGATACGAGACTACAATAATCGTAAAAGAAAGCTCCCCGTCAAACTGCGAAAACTGTCCGCACGGCGATAAAGGAAAATGCATTACTTCCAAAACGTATAGAGCCCGTTTTCTTAAAGGGCCCTTTCGAATAACGGATCGGGTCATTAATGTCCTACTCAGGAGAGTTCCAATTTCAAAAAGTTCATTTTCCTCTTTGTTATATTCAAAGACAAAGGTGATGTCTGCGGTTTCGTATACGTAAATTAGAATATTAGTTCGCAATGATATTGTTATTATCCGTAACTTACAAATGTTTACGGTCAAGCGTGGTCTTACCTGTATACAAATTCGACCAGCTATCGGACCACCTGTATTATCTTTTTAGTTGTTGCAGATAGATACAAGGGTTCAAGTATATTTTATAGTATTTCTCTGAAAGTATTTTGTGTACAAAATTATCCTATTATTAATTATACTTTTAATATTTATAAATGTAGTAAAGTTGTTTAGAGGGCCTAATACGCTGGTAAGCCGCTATGCACTGTATTATTGCTAATGGACCATTTTAAAAATATATTGCCGATTTAATTATCTGAAAAATCTTTGCAAAAAAAAATCTCTACAAAAATTCATGTTTGAAAACTTTTATTTTATGCTCGATGTCGTGAATTTACCATATTCAGTTTTGATTTGTATGCATTTACATTTAGACAAACCTTTAGATATTTACTGATTTTGAACGTATGATACTCGTATATTTCTAAATGTCATAAGAAAAACAAAACAGTTTTTAGTCGATTAATTGTGTAAATTAACCGGATACAAGAGTTCCCATTACTGAAAATTCCCAATTTGCTACAAAACGAACCCTCGCAAAATTTTGTGTAATTGATGTTATATCTTTTATTCTCCGTGAGGGCCTTTGTGCAACACGTTTTTAGGCATGTATTCAGTCAGCAGGCCGCAATGCAGAGTAACGCTCATTAGTGGAAGAGGGTTGAGTTCAGAGCAATATAAAGCCTATTTGCTTTGTGCGTCTAATCATGCTAGAAAATTCTTTCCACGCATACATGCAACAATTACGAATAAAAGTTGCATCAATAATTTGTTATAATAATGTACACGATTTATTCTCTAGTCTGTGTATATTAGATAATGGTGACGTCTATAACTTGATAATGTGATTGTCATCTGTCACAATTAATAAAATATGAGTTACATAATTCAAAAGCGCGGCATCCAAAATTAAAGTAGTCAAATAATTATCGCCAAACTTCGAAAGGAGCACTATAAGAAGAGGAAGGGTATTATCTTTAAGTTGTCTTATTGATATTATAACATATTACATTTATGTACTCTGTGTACTTGTGTGGCTTGTATCTGTGTCATTTATATGTTTCATAAAAAATATCTATTAATTTAATCTCCTTTAGTCCTATTGAAAACTAAGCTGTTTTATTCAAAACCATTTCTTGCATGTTAAATATTTACCAGGCATTTATTTCGTAGTGTTGACCTCTTATAAATGTGTGCTTTCGTAGATCGTGTCATACATATTTACACGTCTATCACCGTACATAATAAAAGTATCCGCCGTAATGTGCGCTCCTTTCCTGGGTCATAGAGATTTTCCTTCCTCTATCCCACTCGAGCTTTGGGTTGTCAGTAATACTTTATTACTCATATTAAATAAAACCTCTTTACCGGATATCAACGCGAATTTAATACGTATATTACTCGTCGCTTTCTTTTTAGCAAACCAGTAAAATACTGTTTACATAATAACGTTGTCTATCTATTTTGCTACGTTTATATTCGTTACAGAAGTTTTATTTTAATGTGTAGTACTCGAAAATTAAAAAGCTGAAATTCGATGCAGCCTACGCCTCGCGTTACTCTCAAAAAATTAAATCGATATTATCATTTGGTTTATGGGAGTTCTATACATTCAGATAGTTGTTATGCTACTGGTGCACTCGAAATTTCGATAAAAATAATTTAACAAATAAACGTGTTGTTTGTATTGATTCTTTTTGTGAGACTTTCATATCTAATAACGTTATATATATTCTGTTTGAACAACTAGATAAAGTTCTTTTGTTGTTTTCATGTAGAAATTTACTCCTTACGTAGATATCAATAGTTTATTTTAATACACGTAATAGATAAACTTATTATCTATCTATCTAATTTATATTTGTGAAAAAGTACAGTTGCATACGCATATTTTACTCCTATCTATCTAAGGATACACAAATGGTGAAGGCCATATAAAATCACGTTCAGTGGCATTGCATTAGGGAAATTAATATTAAGCAATAAAAAAAAATATTATAGAAATTTTAAACATATACTAATATAAAATCTAGGTAAGCTTAGTTACGAATACATGTGCTACACTTTCTAAAATAATTTGTTATACAAAACTATGTTTAAACGCGATTAAAAATGACACTATTATTGGAATTAACTCCATACACATCTCACGCATATATATCTTATTTATGTTACATATAATATGCTATTCATTCGATACCATGTTGACAGCCCTACAAGCAGAAGGGTTCAACGTGACAAGATTATATGATAAAGTATACGAGAATTGGAAACCTAGAATTTGTTTCTTATTTATTTTATGTTTTTGACGTGGAATACCTAATTAGAAAAGTAAGTTTTGTCTAGGTGATGCTTAAAAATCCAAAACTTCCATTCGTATTTTATTTATAACTAGTATGAATAAAAAATCGTGAGATAATAGTACGTTTATATAAATAAAAAATCAATAAAACAGATTCTAATTTGCTTAACCCAAAATTACACCAGTCATATTAATATATTAAAATATTTTTAAAAATAGAACATATTTCTGAGCAATTCACTATCATTAAAAAGACCTTTATCTCCCCTCAAATTTTCACGTTTATATTGTTAGGAACATTACTATATGGGTCATGTGTTGTAATGTAAATATAAACATAATTATTTACGTTGAATATTAAACAGGTTGTTGTATGTAAATCTGTATTCAATTCATATTAGATTTACAGTTAGCCGATTAGTACTAGTCGGGCCTGGTTTACATCAAGAAAGTCAGTGGACCATGTTGATAGTTCTACTGTAATAATAGTAATGCTAATAATCTGCTCTAAGATTACACTTAATGCATCTTCAGTAACATTTAACACACTTTCGAGTTACATATAGGCTAAGTTTTAGATACTAGTCTAGTACTCGTTCATGTAACAATCTTTCGATATTTCTTAGACGGGAGTCTTATTCGCACTTATAGAAGTCTTCGATTTTTTTTAATGTTTTCCTTTTGTAGGCTTATCGAACACATCAACCACTACTCAACTTGTGAATTTGCTTGTAAAATTGATGTTAATTAAACATAAAGTTACAGAAAGAGCTTATCCGTTTAAATAATAATATCATTAATGTGTACCGGTTACTCGCTTTAACAGTTGTTGTACCAAATGTTGGTATAGGGATAGTTAGGATTTTATAACCGGGATCTTTATAAGGCAAAGAGAAAGTCGCAGGAGTAAAATGTTATAAGCAGTAAGTGACCTTAGCTTGCGTGCGACCGCAGCTCTTCCGCGCAAAACTGATTAACGGTCCCTTGAAAACGCGGGTCATTGCCCGACCCTTCAGGGTACACGTGCTCGCAATATTATGTCAATGTATCGTTACACAATACTGAGCCCTGATAACGTAACCAGGGGAAATGTTTGGCTTCCGCTTTGTGTTTTAACGTCTGTATTACATTAAATTAACTCGGTTTACAATGGGACAGTTTGGCAAATTAGATCCTAGACATTGTCAATATTTATTGAAAAGTACAATGCTGCCAACATTCGATAAGATTTAAACAAAGTGTTTATTGAATTTAACGCGTCACGGGAGAAAGCACGGCTAATGGTGGGACAATTAAAAATAAAACAAAATATACATAACAATTTTAAACGTACACCCACCTACAGCACGGAAAATAAAGACAGTTGTTTACCAAATCAACCATGAAAACATACATTATAATAATATATTTGACTGCGATTCTGGCTTAGTGGTTAACGCACATGCCATGATACATGGGGCCAGCAAATAGGAAAACGGCCCATCGAGTGGAATTGATTTAAGAGCCGAGATAAACTGCACAAGCATTATTTAATATAATTTATAATTAAACAGAAGCATACATTATATTAAGATAAGACAGCCATGTGGTCCTCTCAGCCCCGTGTCGAAAGATATTGTTGGCTTCGTGCCATCGTATAATGACATTATTAATATATTGTCTTATCTTATTTATATCCTGTCTAGCGGCTCGAGTAAGAATCATGTGTTTACTTTAAAAAAACTCTTTCAGATGTCTCAGGTTTGGCAGTTAAGATGTTTGGTACCATTACGTACCATAATTTCTATAGTTTTGCGGATTAAAAATATCGGTTCTGTTACTGCCCACTATACAATTATTATTACCTTTAATTATGCCTAGATTCACCATTTTGGTTATTTATTTATTACAGAAATACATACATTATCCTTATAGACTATGCCATACGATAATGTCGAGAAAAAAAAATATTTCATAAAGTATATATAATATTAAACACATAATATACACAATATTACTACTGTAAATTCACTCTGCGAACATATAAATATGTCGATAGTGTCGGAGACAGCATGCAGTAGTTTTCATACAAAAATTAATAGTTCAATTAATAATGATTATTTATGCATAGATCAGTCGGCATACATTCATCGCTCGGTATGTTTATTTGTCGTAGTCAAAAAAGTTGTAATAACATAAATATATATTTTCAGCAATAAATATGTTTATTTATTCGAAAATATGTATTACGTTATTCTTCGATAATCTGTTTACAAACAAATAACGATTTATCTCTGGCGTATTTTAAAAATTATTTTTGCCAACCATAAATCTAGCAGGTAATTATCCGGCAATTTTTAATGAAGGACAATTAATGTTATAAGCGTATCGGCGCTATAATTAAATTGGATATTAAACCTCATTATAGCCCAAAATAATTCGTTAAAATGTATGATTTGTAGTCAATAACCTCGGCCATCAAATAGCTAAGATTAATGTTAATTTAAATATTTTTTCCGGAAATAATTAATAAACATAAATCATTTAAAATTTAATATTTTTTTGTGGAATTGAAAGAGTTACTATAACTTAATTGATTTTACATGAGTATCTGTTTCTTACGACGACATCTCACGTTCAATCGCGGTTTGACTCTTTCTTTAGGCGTTTCTAAATTAATAACTCTTTACATACTTGATTTAAAAACATCTGAACAGTAGTCATACATTGTATATATTGTCTGCAATCTAAACATTTAATCGGAACATACAAACATCGTAGTATTTTCCGGCCTTTCAAAGTTTTTGCTCGTCCTTGACATACATTTAAGATCCGGTATGGGATATAATCAAACTGAAATTCAATAAGACGAAGGAAGTGACGTGTTTGGTATGTTTTCTTACATTTTTAAGGCTGTCTATATTACGCTATTTCCATATCTTCAACCCAGTATAATAGTGTGTAAATTAAATGATCGTTGTTAAGTCTTTAAAAAATGTAAATCAAAATGTTCCTTATTTGAATGGGGTTTGTATTATAAAATGTATTGCAATAAACCTACTTTTAAAACATCCCACTAACATGGCTACCTTTTCTAGAAGCCGTATAAATTTATCGTATATTCGGTAGTATCAATAACAAATTAGGGTGATAAAGCAATTTACCGAACGTTAATATATCGATGACGTGGACAATATTAGCGAATTGGGTCATATGAGGCTGACGTCATAGCGGTATCGGGCCATTCATAATAATTTTATTTGGCTACTCCATGCCCGTTGACAGATATTGATGATCGGAGCGGTAGACTCATATGTCGCCACAATAAAGCCTAAAGGAAAATGGCCAGTATTGGAGTAAATACGGAAATAATATCTAGCGAGTTATGATATTTGATGCTGGGAATATTTTTATATCCTTCGATGTTTATTCAATTGTTCTTCATTCGATTGTTATTTAGAAAAATAGTCACGTCGTAATGCTAGTAGACGCTACTGGATTTTTTAGATTTCCTTTTCATGATTTTTTATGTAAGTAAGTGTACTATGGAGAGTGTTCTGTAGAATTGTTTGGGTTGATCCCTGCTGCCTCGTTTCATCACCGCACGAGCGGTTATAATGGAATCGGCACCCGGTGGAGTTCTAACCTGGGAGTTTATAAAGTGGGTATCCATGAGTTTTGGTGACGGCCCTTTACAGCTATCCGGGCAGGCAAACATATAAACTATTTTTAAAAGTAAATATTTGAAAGCTTAAAATACTTTAGCTTTTTCTCATCACTTACTTTATACTTGTATCCAGCGGTGTGCACTTAATTAAAGCAAAAACTCAGTGTTTAATCTTTGAAAATGTGAAATAAATATATTTATCCTATTCTGAATAATAACTAATTCCGAACAATATTATCAACGATAGGTTCGAAATTTAACTAAATCTTAAACCTAATCATTTCTGTCCTTTTAATATCCCTCTTAATAATAATAAATACTAATACATTAGAGCTACAACCATATATGGGTCCTATCCTTGGCTTCAGATTGCATCCGTTTCTTTGATCATTTTTATTTCTTATAGACAAGTAGATGATCAGACGTCTGTGCCTGACATGTCGTAGATTTTGGGCCATTATTTGTAGTGTTAATTGCGCATATAGAAAGATTATTTTTCCGACCCAAATATCGACCAATAGAATTGCACCATTCGACGTCACGTGGTACAACCTACATGGTATTATACTGATAATTTTTTGAAAATTTTCTCTGGTAGTTGCTTCAAGAAAAGTATTAAGTAGTTGTTTTATTCATTATGAAATTCTTATTTGTTAACTGTACATTTCGTCTCATGGTGCAATTCTATTGGCCGACATTTGGGTCGGAAAAATAAACCCCCGAATACCACACGAGCTTCAAAATTATCTGGCATTTATTTATATTTTTAAAACATTTATATTTACAATTAATATTTATTTCATTCTTAATAAATTCCGCACTACCTTGTATTTTTCCATCCTTTAGAATGACTTAAACAGGTTTTTCAGCGATAAGACCTAACATGATTATTATTTCTTCGAATTGTGTTTCTTTTTGTTCTACTTATAATTTTTGTTACTTATAAAGTTTTGTAAGATAGAATAATAATAATTATTTCATTTATTTTTCTTGCTTTTTTATCCTACAGAAAACAGAAAATAACAATTTTATACTATTATCTGTTACAAATGAAAATGCATTGTTTTAATGAAGTAATGAAATTTTATTAAAATATATACCTACATATTTATTAAAGTCTCAGCAAAAAAAAGTTTCCTTCGAAGGTTTCGACGAATTCTGGCTTTAAAAGCATTAACAGTCTTAGTAGTTGTAACAGCACGCGGTCGCCCCGATCTTTTCTGGTCTTCAACAGACGAAGTGTTGTTGTATGTGTTGATAGATAGTACGATATACGAACATACGGCTGATACCAAGCTTTTTTTTGAAGGGAATATGATACCCACTTTGTGAAAGGCGATCACTGCAATCCTATTTTCTTTAACAACCCATTCCATATTGTAATTTAATAATAAACACGAAAAAATATGTGAAATGGCGCAATATTCGAAGAAGTTTTTAAAATAATATTCGTGTTCCAAATTCAAAATAATTAAAACGTTGAAAAAAGAAAAGTTTTTATGTAACAGTATTTATGGCTAGACTAGTTATATATGCATATTCCAAAGCTAAAGACAGTTTAGTGTTGACGAACAAACATTTAAGTCTAAGTAGGATCATTACAACACCAAGTTTACACTTGAAAAATGAGATATTTTTTTAAGACATTTAAAACCAGGCGTCCGAAGTACCTATTGTAGTGAAGCATTGCACGATATCACCGGAACTCTTGAGAAATACGTCTGGTACGCAAACGATCGCTAATTACCACTCTTGACACGGCATATTGTGTCGAGTGTAAGCAGCCATGGAATGCGTACAATACTCAAAATCCGCTTATTATGTAGCAGGATTTTTTCTTATCGATCGTTACCAGTCGCCCAATTATTTCGCCGATATTTTTACTACGATTCCATTATACGATGTCATTAAATATGTCAATGTGACAAAGGCAAAGCCTATTGGGACTAATTGAATTGTTGACATGCTTCATGTTGTAATTAACCGTACAAAACTAGATTTTGGTTCGGAAATATTAATTGTTTGATAGAACAAAGTTGGACTCCTTGAACTTTAGAAATTTCTTTATTTTTTATATTTTCTAATTTATTAGTCTTAATTTCAGTTATATTAATCTTATTATTGTTTGTTTCAGATGTCAAAATAATAATTAGAATTCCAGTTAACAGGTTTGAGCTTTAGTTTTCTTATCTAAAATATATAATTTTCAATTATCTTATGTTTCTTCTTTCTTTCCACATCTCGGTGTAACTCTTACCGGCACTTACTAAGCACGGGCTGTCTGGAAAAGATCGACCCGTTGCAGTGAGCCCTTGATTTATTACTTTGTTATATGTTTATTGTTTTCTTCAGTACAAAGAAGTGTAAAAGATAACCATTCGCTTTCGTCGCTTTGTGTGTCTACGACATACGAGAGTTGTACCTTTAAATCTTTTAAAATACGATTTCTTGTCTTGCGAACGATGCCGTGCGTGCAATAGTGAGCTTACCATACAAATATTTATCGTACTAATTGTTTCAGAGATTCGCGGTAACAATCGGAGATATATCTTTTGAGGGCTATAAAAAACTAGGGTTTCATTAATACATTGAACATAAACGCAGAAATTTCTCTTAAATTGTATTATATCTAGATGTTACGTTTTAAATATACATTTGAAAATGATTATAAAGACTCCTCAAATCCCTGGTTCGTCAATATATTTATCCTTAAGGATCTTGTAGATCCTTGATTTAGGGGAGCACCGCCCTGTTTCAGAGAAAAGAAATAAACTGAGATTCTCTTATTTCAGGTCGAGTGGCAATTAAGTAGCTTCCCTATCTTACATGTAGCTCGCATTATTAATTACTTAGTGAGAATGAATTGAAAAATCCTACCTGGAAGCAGTATTATAAAAATTACTGGTTTGATTAGAAACATTCTAATTGTGTGTGTAACACATCACAAAGTACAAGTGTAGTCTGTACATACAAGGTAAACTTTATGCTACTGTAGTAACCGCGGGGTAATTTAAAAAAAAAACGTAGGATATATTCCATTAGAGTTCGCTGGTATATTTGTCTCCCGGATCAGAATTAAGATAATACAATTTGTTCACTTTGTCCGGTCTGTTTGGTATCAACGTCAGTCCTGAGCAGGTTAGCAAAATAATTCGTATTGGATTTTGTAATCTCGTTTTGAATGTGTATCTAGAATTTTAATTATATTTTTGTGATGATGACCGAGACGCATATGTTAATTAATGTTATACAACTGAACGGTAAATGGGTATATAATAAGTAAAATAATAAGAAACTAATAAAATATACTATTGATAGTCGTATAATTTTCATCTATCGCGAGCGCGGACCATTTTGATATTGATTTAAAAACAGGAGATTCGGACGATAATAATTATATTCTTGTTAAACGGTATTAATATTTTATTTGTAATGAAGCTGTCGCGGATATGGTCTAATCTGAAAGTTATGTGTTTGCCGAACATGCTAACATTCAATAATCCATATTTACATCATAAATGCTTCGCCAGAACTCCAAGTTTCTAATCTCCGTTTAGTCACTGCGTTGAGGAGATAGTCAGCATAAGTAGATGTATAGATGGACTACATAAGCATCAAATTCGTTCGATGCCAGAATATTAAGTGTAGGGACACATAATATGTGTAGAAAGCTGACAAGGTTTCTGTTGTAGTGTGTGCCTTCGTTCTCCGTTTGTATGACAGTCGGTTCAACTAATATAGTGATCGGGGATTATTAAATTTCTACTTAGTCACATGTAACAAGTCTAAGAAATAATTTTAAACGTAGCTTAAAACGCGGAAAACAAAACAGCTACATTTGCTGTTTTGTTTACCCGCGTCTTCCTAAATATTTCACAAAAATAATTTCTAAATTAAACCTGCAACAAAATCTGCTTTTTACATAGAGACCAAGAGGTTCTTTAAACTTCTCTTTCTTATTTATTTTAGTTAAAAAAAAATGAAAACTCACCTAGTTTATGTTAACCTATAAAAATGCAATTTGCCGTTATCATATCGAAAATGTTAGTTTTCTATCTTCAATATGAAATACAAGGAAAAACAACATTTCAATGTTTGTCTGGCTGCTATCAGAGTTTCCGCGTCAATAGTCCTTTTCTCTTTTTTGTTAAAATAAACGAGACTGCAACGGGTGCTCTTTCTTTGTTGAGTTTGTTTGATCGTTGTTATTGCCTACTTAGCTAGTAACAATCAACGTTGCTCGTATATTGTGTAAATAATTTATTTAGTAAATAAATGTTTTAGTGTAAAACATTTAATTTTTGTAAATATATTAGGGAACAATTTTGGTAAGAATCAGTGTAATAAAAATACTAATATTATCATATAACAAACCATGGATTAGTTCATAACGCACGTGGCGTATTAGTCCGAAGTTCCTGGGTTCGGGTGCAGGCGTAATCACCTACTTAGCTGACAGGGGTGACTTCATAAAAATACCTACATTCTTATATTATATATAAATGTTTTAATTATTCAACTCTTAACAGAATATTTACGGAATAGTAGTCTGGAATATTCTATACCAACAAACCACAATAATGTATTAAATAATATTAAAGTTACATCCAACCTTTAATTAATTTTTAACGCAAGGAAGAGGAAATTTACTAAATAAGGGTCCCTAACGATAAGGGGAACTGGCAATTTCGTACACTGATGAAACTATTGAATTATAAGGCAGTAGCTTCATTACTCCGTTTTATAACAACTTATAAGTATAAAATTTTACATATTGAGGGAAATCTTTTGAGTTAGATAAAAATGTATAGTTTCAAAATTTTCTGCATTGTTTTAAGCAGTAAAATATAATTTCTATGCAGTTTTTAATGTTGATGTTGAGTTAAGAGCGTATATTGACAAGATTGACTGCCGCTTTAGAACTACTGTAGCAATTTTAAATTTCGAAGCGTTGCCAACAGTACAATACAGTAGGAGTACCTACAAGTTACCCTCCCGCCTGCGGCGACTGGCGACCAATAATCCATTTAGCGCGACCGCACGCGCCGCGCCGCCGGCTTGCCATGCTCTGATCGAAGCGTAATTGGGTGTACTCACCTTCCCTACCGACCGATTATAAAATAAACAGCATTCTAAAGTCATCCGCTGCGACGTAAATTAATTTCTCCTTAACGACTAACGACCTCATCCTACTCACAATCGAATTACGGCGTTTGCTACGATGTCATGCTGTGATACGAATATTTCACTTAGAAAATCAAAGTTGAGCCACTTTTGATTGATGCTCGCTTGAAATTTAGCTTTTCGTTTAAGAAGAACGTGAGGGTTGTAATCTTTTCATACTATGCCCGCAATGTGTTTCGAAATTCTATATTTACATATTAAATTATATGTAAGCAATAAGCATTCATTTCTTCCTGTCAATGTTACATTTAATTATCTTTCTGTTGCATCTGACAAGAGTAACTTTCAACATCACCCTTGGATATTCGTATTGAATATATACCTATCTATAATAAACATAACACATGTTACGAAAAAGTAATACTTTTAATTACTTCAAAAAATCCGAAAGACAATTCGTATATTATGTTTTTCTAATGCAATTTGATCTAACCATCCAAATTCGAAACCATTAAAATGATTTAAGCTAGTTAAATGGAAACATTGCAGCTAAAGTTTGAAATAGTATTGGTCCCTAGGCGCAAGTTACTCTGTCCTGTCACATGCATTGTTGAAACCGAGTATAAATGATCAAAATCCGCTCTGTACACAAGTATGGAACAAATATAAATTGATATGTCACAGTATCAAATTATACTGGAGTTGCATTGCACGCCCTGATTCGTTTGTTGTTGAGTGTACATACAATCGCAAAAAATCTAAGTAAACAATTCGCCAACACCGATATTAATGCAAAAAAGTACTAAATATTTATTAAACTCGGATCACTCACCTGTAAAAGACCAACTATCGATCTATGGGATGTTATTTAGCGATATTATTTACCGTTTTCTTTAACAACATAGTATAGTTTCCTCTTTTATTATTGGCTGCTATAAATGTGAAGCTTAGATGTTTCAGGGAGTGTTTATAAACGAAATTGCTTTATAGCTTGCGATTTGTTTGACGTTTGTTGTGTTGTTTTAAGAATACAATTGTTGTTCGAACAAATGCTGTCTTCTAGTAATGTGATGTCTCTATTAAAGCAAACCTGAACTTGAAAGCTTCAATGGTGTCATTTGTTTCCGGGAATACTTCATTGTGTACCATTTCTGTTGGCCTTGTCCGATATAGGATATCGATGCTGTTAACGAGAACGGCACGTGTAACCTTTATTAGTAAATAGATGAGTTTATAGATTTGAAAAAGTATAATTGCTTCTTTATTTGAATTTCGATTGAATATGAATTATAATATGACATCTAGATTTACGTTTTAAGTTTATCAGAACTTTATAAAAAGAAAGGAAATTACCCTTGCCGCATCGCTGACGCGTAAAGTTTTAAAACTACTGTCAAGTATTTATAGAACATATAGATATGTTTTTGTATTTATACGTGTGAATAAAGGTTATGTCCTTCATACGGATGTTCTCGTTCGGACTCGATTAATCTGTATGTGAGTAAGCAATTGAATTCGACTATCTAGTTTCTGGATTGATCCCATGACAAGAAAATTCAAAACGCATTCAATTTTATTTTACTAATGAAATCGTCAAGTCATTTGTCATATGATATCAAAATAAACAATAACTAGATTAGTATCTTTTTTAGAAATGTATGCATATAAGATACATATAAATTAGCATTACAGAATGTAGTATATATTTTTTATAATAAACTTTTTGTATGTAAATTATCATAATTTTATCTAAGTAAAACTTAAGAATTTAGACATAATATATCAAATATAAAAATATATATTTAATACGGTGTTGTAGTTTTCGGAACTTTTAAAACTTTCCTTCTTTCCGGTGCAGTTTCAATATCCACGGGCGGGGGCTGAAATGAAAAGATTTATTTATGTAAAAAATATTCAAAGTAATAATAAACGTAAGAAAAGAAATACCTCTTCATTTCCATTTTTATCATTGTCTGTACTTTCTTCAGCCGGAGTAACGAACAAAGCGTTTGTTGGCTCTGGAATTTTGTACGTTCATAATATTTATTTATTTTATAGTTATTATTGATGCGAGGATCGAAAGTATGCAAGTTATTGTAAACTTCTTAAGAGGGTTATTTGCAAGATTAAAATTTCATTTGCGGTAAGGTAGTTTTGTATAAATTTTGACAATTGACATATCATTACAATTACAATATTATTCGTTTTCCCTAATTTAATTAATTGCCATTGAAATCTTATTTGAATCCCTAACGATCGTGCGTTGTTTTGAAGGGAATCAAACCCAAGGAGACAACAAATATATTGAATCGTCGTATCTAAAATAAGATAAACGTTAAAAATACATACTATTAGCTTGAACCATTGCAATGTTATTAAAATATTCGGAGAGGCTTTCCACCCTTTCAATTCTATTTCCTCCCTCTGAAAAGGGTAAATGTTAGAATTCTGTTTATTTATAAATGCCTGTTTAAAATAAGCCCACCCTTTGAAAATATTCTTATTTCAAAAATTGCTCTTGAGCGGAAATAAAGTAAAAAATACAAGTTTTATAAAAAAACAACACCATGAATCAATAATTTTGTACCTTCGTTTCTCAACTTTATAAGCAGTGTCATTAACGTTAATTCAATGAAGTTGTAATTTTATTAGGAAAATATAAAAATGCGATAGTCTGTAAAAATACTTACTTAAAGGCTGTATTTTGAGACGAATTACACGGTTTTCCACTGTAAAAAGACCAAGTTTTAACACACGCAAATTATCAATTAATGCCATGGATACTTACATATTTTTTCTACTTCTTCGTCTATGAGTGATATTCCTACTGAAATTAAATGAGGTAAATAAAGCATATAACAAATGATATATATCATTTTTTTTTTACTCACACATCTTACGAAAATCCTGAACTGCTTTCGAATGTTGGTCGCTTTTGTGTGGCACTTCGATATCTGTAAAAAATATATTTCTCAAACATGAATAACTGGTAAAAATGTAATATATTGCCATTGATTATTATATAGATTAAACGTGGTAAGGAAACTACCGCCTAAGTTTACCCACACAATGTACTGGTACAAGTTATAACCCTAGTTTCATTTCCGGATAAATCATTTCTGGGTGTCAGGTTGGTTGTCTGATCAACACAAAACAAAATACATATTAGGTATAAACTAGAAATAATTTTTCTTTGTATCGTTATTTGTATGCCTTCAAGTTTTCCCTTTCAACAATACAAAGCAATTAAACTATTAAATGGAGCGATAATTTTATGATTGAACTCACATTCAGCTTTAGTTGCTTTTGTATCGTTTATGCACTGAGTATAAACACGACACGTGTCAAGTTCAGTTGGAGATGTGCACTCGTATCTCCAATGACACGCTGGCTTCTGCTTGCCATCTGAAGAATTTATATACGTTATTTGGATAAATAAGATTGTCGTACATACATAATAAATACATTTACTTATTTTACTATCGCCAGCAATGGAGAGCAGTGTTGGCCTCGTGGCTTCAGCGTACGACTCTCATACCTGAGGCCGTAGGTTCGATCCCCGGCTGTGCACCAATGGACTTTCTTTCTATGTGCGCACTTATCATTTGCTCGAACCGTGAAGGAAAACATCTTGAGGAAACCGACATGTCTTAGAGCCAAAAAGTCGACGGCGTATATCAGGCACTGGAGGCTGATCACCTACTTGCCTATTAGATTTAAAAATAATCATGAAAAAGATTCAGAAATCTGACGCCAAGACCTAAAGAGATTGTAGCGCTACTGATTTATTTTATTTTATCGCCAGCAATGGATCTCTTCGCCTAGGATTACCTAAACCTTAGGAAAATAATGTCATAGTTATTACATATGAGTAATAACTATTTTCAGGTCAGCGTATAAAATCAGACATATCCTCTAAATAGTACATAGGGTAGGTTTATATCGTGAATAGCCTAGCCTTGTGCCCTTTACTCCTACTATTGCTTCGTTGAAAATTAAAGGGCAGTATTATAAAGCGCGAACCAAGTCTCAAATCTAACCATAAAGTATCTTTCGTATGAAGTATTGTTTTTAGTATATGTATATGATGAGTTTGGGATGCTATAATTTTACGTACCTACATCATTCGATGTTATTTAATTTAACTTTAAATTATTTTTTTACCTTGCCCCACTCTTCTTTTATTTACCACCAGACGCCGCTTCTTTCTTAGTTTCTTAGCAAGTTTTATTCCTTGAAAAAAAACAAATTGCTTATCTTGGAAGTATGTAATTATAAATATCCATTAATTTATATGAAATACCTCCACTTTCCCCTGTCCGTAACTTATTTTCATTCGCCTGTAGGCTTTTCATAATAACTGAAATTTAAAATTTATGAGATATTGAATTTTATTAATAGACCGTGTCGTGCTTAGAGTCACCATTAGGAGTAACTGTGTTGCTACAGAGTTGCTTACTACAAATACGTTATCTTACGTCGATATATAATTATTATTCTGATTTAGATTATTTAATGGATTTAGTATGTCTGAATACGGTTGTATTATGCTAAATAATACTCACGTTTATATTTAGTCTTCTTCGGGTAACTGCTCATTTTTACCATTTGACCTAGATTGGATTAGATTAAAGAAATTTAATTTAACAAATTTTGTTACAGATTTCCTACATGCTTTGGAGTAATTAAAGTTATTTAACAGGTAAGTTAAATTGGTTTTTAAGTTAAAATTAAGCTATAATCAAAACCGTTTACGACGACATCCTTTAGAACAACATACCGGTTATATTGACCAAAATCAAAGGTCCCGGCTGAATTCTATTGTATTACTTACTACACTTCTATTGTGGTAAATAATAACGTCATCGGCTGTTACGACTATCGGTTTTTACGACCAAATATGCGTTATCCCTTCGATGTCGTTATAACAGATTTTGACTGTAATATGAACATTTTGGAGTAAAAGGCATTTAGAACGAGTTCAGAGACTCGGTGAAAGAGCAAAGCATTTTATACAGCAAAGCTATGATTTTGCCACCAGGGGCTGACATTTATTAAATTGAAACATAATTATTTACTATAACAATATGATGATGCATCCGTTGAGGCAGTAAAGTGTGAAATATCGGAATAATTTTATATATCAAATTATTAAAAGTATATGAAATTTGTTATAATTGAAATATATGGTTATTCACTGGTTCATTATATTATACGTACGCAGGTTGTTCCATAAATCAACGTCAACCCTAAATCGGATGATAGGGCAGGTAGTGGTTTAACCCCAAAAAATTAATAAAAAACTGTTACTTCTAAAATTATGGCCATTCAAAAAGTAAATGAATTTTATGCATCCTGTCATGTTCTCTTTATTCTTACATCCAAACCTTTGTAAGTTGTAACTAAAAACAATACCTATATATTTTTGAAGTTATACTTCTTTAGGCGCGTTATGAAAAATTGATGAGCGTGAAATTTTACGATGCGCGCCTACCGTGACACAAAATTATCAGAATGACCATAATGACCTTTGTAGAACCTTTTAAACAAATAAAGGAGTTTTAATTATTTTTTCAAAGAAATTTAGCAATGCTTTTTCACAAAGACCTATTGTTACTGACTTAAAAGGTTATGAAACATACCTAGTTATTAAATTGAATGAATAATATAATAAAATAATAATAATTATTATTATTGATATTAATTAATAATTGAATAATATACTAAATATTAAATATTATTAAATTATTAACGTTAAATATTTATTATTAATTATTTAATATTTAACGTGGATTTATGGGACGGGATATTTCTAAACAATAATTACAAATCGCCTATCCGTTAAAAATTATTTACAATAATAACTTTTCCCTTGCATACATATTGCCCGTTTAAAGTGGCGTACGCCATGGTATAATTTATAAAACCAGTAAAACTTAATACCTCGTAACAATACAGTCTCTCCTGGTTCAGTAGCATCCTCAGTATTATCAACGGCTAAAATAAATTTCATATTTATTACTTTTGATGAAACTGTTCATAAAAACATTCCCATTTCGTTGTAGTTTATTGGGCTCACCCAAGGGAGACAAATAAATAAAATACTAGAGGTGCTCTATTGATACATTTCATTTTCCAAAAATATAAAAGTTTTAAATGATTTTTGTTATGGACATAGAAAGGCCGACCATTTTGAATTAGGGTTGAACATTTAAAGATTACGTATGTTACTTTTGTGTGGTGTAGGCTTTTACGTGCCGTTTTATTTCTTAGAATTATTACGATTGGTGAAAAAAATACCTTCGCCACTGAGAGCGAGAGCTTGTAGGGCATCGAGTCCGTCAATGTCATTTTCTGTAAAGCACAAACGTTTAGCTTAATGAAAGGCGTATTTAAATATCTAGCTCTTGAAATTTCTTTTACATTTGATATTTCTTCGCCTCATTCACTAACTCATAATGAATTCTAATGTTTGTGATACTACTTCACTGACTATTCGTAAAAATAATTGTTTAAAAATCAATAAATCTACGATAATCATTACATAAATACCTGATAATGTAACTATACGTTTGAACGTCATAACTGAAAATAGAATGTTATTATTTTTACTATTATTCTGAGTAAGTGACTGATTGACTATTTGAGTAAATTTAAATAAGATTTGCGCTAGCAAATATCGGATAAGTCCATAAATAAATGATTTATTCATATTTAGGTTTAATAATAATAGAATAATAAAATTACAATCAACTATTTTAAAATTTATTAAGGTAGTTGCTTGAAATTTTATTTGTATCCAAATAATTAGATTCCCCAACAATCCCCAGTGCGCGATGTTAAATTGAGAATAAATTATAATAATATTAATTAAATTTATTGCAAGGAACCTACAGAACGCTTCAAACAGCTTATCAGCGAGTTGTTCAGGATTCTCGGAAGAGCTCACAAAGCCTTTTCCTTCTGAAAAAGTTTTACATTTTCTTTATTAACTCTTTAATGTTTGTAGCTAAGTTCATTACTTACTCACCTCCCGGATTTTTAACTGAAATTAACAAAACAGTTTCAGTCAAATGTCTAAAACTAAACTTCAAAAAATTAAAATTGAAAATTTACCTTTAGATAATAATTTTTGCGTTATTGGCAACAACTCCTGTGGTGTGAAAGTGTCACCTGTTGGCAAGGATGTTTGAAACCTATTTTACAGAACATTGACAAATATAGAGATTTTATTGATTCAAAAGAACACCTACCAACTGTAAACGGCCTTGCCTGAACTGAAATAAAAATATGTTTTAATCATTATAATTAACATCATAATTCATCTAATATAACAAACCTTCATTCTCATCATGATTAAGTGTATTGTTTTCATTAATTTCAGTAAACTTCTCATTTTCTCTTTCATTTGAAGGATCATTTTTGCTATTATTATCTTCATCGTTTTTATTCTCTGTAATTTGTGCTTCACTCCTATCTTGTTCATTATTTTGGCTCTCTTCAAGTTTCTGGCTTGTTCCAGAATTATTTTCATTACTCTGCTTAGCTTCACTATGGTTTTGGTCTAAGTCTTGGCTGTTTTGTCTGCTTTGCTCAGCGTTACTATTTTCTATAATTACTTCCGATTTTTCGTTATTATCCAGGTCTTCATTGCTTTTTAGTTGAGCACCTACCTCTTCGTTTTCATTTTGCTCAGTCTCTCCTCCTCTGATACCTTGAAATTAAATAAATTCGTTTACGAACGTTTTATCGTGAGATAAGTTGTTTGATTTTACCTTTTTTTCTTTTGTGTCTCTTAAGATACGAGGAGGATATCTGCATAAAAACCATTCTAATTATTATGTTATTGTATTTGATAAATCAATAGATTCCGAAAGTCATACATACCAGGTCACAAAGAACTAAAATAAGAAAAATATACAAAATTCCCGTTCGATAAATCATTTTCAATTAAAATGGCTCGTTACTTCTTACAAAAACCAATTTTCTGATAAAATATAGTAATATTAGTTATGTATAACTATGAGCAATCACATGGTCGTCAATCTAGGTTTTGTTTGACTTTAAATGTTGAATGATTTGTTCATTACCAAATACACAATGGAGCTAAAACGATGAGCATTTGTTTATTTCGCATATGAAAAATAATTTGGTGCTGGGGTTTGAATGCACTAGGCTTACATTGTATCCTATTATAGCCCAATAGCTAACACTATTTTGAAAGTACTGATTATAGCACCTTTTCAGAGAGTACTATTATCTACGCTTGTTAATTAAATTTGATAAATTAATAAATTATATTTTAGGTGATGATTTTATATATATTTTAACAAGCCAGCACGAATTATATATATATATAATTCGTGCCGGGTCAGCTATATATATATATATACTAGCTGACCCGGCAAACGTTTGTTTTGCCATGTATATTATTTCCAGGAAACATTTTTTTTAGTTCAATAAAAATAACTATCTAAAATAATAAAAAATAGTCGTTGATCATAGAGGGGTGTAAATTAGGAGTTGTATGTATTTTTGTATGCTGTATCATAAAAAAAAACAAATTAAAAAAAGAAAAATTTTATCCTTATCACTTAGGGGTTTGAAAGATAGATAGTAGCCGGTTCTCAGACTTACTGAATATGCATAAAAAATTTCATAAGAATCGGTCAAGGCGTTTCGGAGGAGTATGGGAACGAACATTGTGACACGAGAATTTTATATATATAGAGATAATCGTCAAGTGCATTTTTTATATAACCTTGATAAATGTTAGTCAAGGAAAGGTTGTACCTCTGTATCTAATACAAAAGCTATACTTATCTGCATTTATTGCAATCCCTACCATGACTATATATTCCATTGTCGGCTAGTTACACCATTAAGAGCACTCTCACCGTAGAGAAAATGTACAAATCACAATTGAGTTTCGTAAAGGAAGCATTGTTCTTTTATCAAGATCGTATTCTGTTGGGTATATATCAAATATTCTAAAACTAGCCATCCATGCAATACGTTTTCTAAAATAATAGATTTCGAAGATAGTCTAATGTAACAGGGCCTTAATTATATTTAGTAGTTTTGGCTAGTGATGGTAAGGAAAAAGGAAACTTTGTTAAATCTATAAACTAACGAATTTTACTTACATACATTATTGACAGCTTAAACGCTGCGTAGATTTATTTAATAGTAACATTTATTGATTTCTAGTACAAATGTCTTCTCATTTACATACAAAGCTTATTTCATATACTTATAAATATACAAAGAAACTGTAGACGTAATGATCCATTCAAACGTTCCCTATCATCAAGTCTTCAATGTGAACAGACATATGAAATATGAGTTGCAAACGATCGATTTATTACGAATAACCTCGAAATCTGTAATGCCGCCCTCGTCACATAATTTTGCCGAGAGACGCGCCGTCTAGACAGGCGGGTGCAGACTTGCAACTATTATATACTATAAACTCGATTGTAACCACTTCCCGCTCTTATGCAGGAAGTACAGCCTATTTCTATCGAATTGGATGGAAGTAAGTGTGACAGGCTCTTACCGTAAGTGCTATATTGACATCTGAAGCTATTTAGGAGATACTTTTTAGACACTGTCGTATTCTTTTATCTTGTAAAATCAGACATGCAATCGCTATACATTTTATTTTTCATTTCATTTTGCAAGTATGCTACAAAGAAAAACTGTTATTTATTTACATCAATGGTGAAAATCACATGGATTTATGAAGCCCATTTATGTATCATATAATAAATAATATTTTCGAAAGAAATACATTAAAAAGAAAGAAACATATAAGAAAGTATCTCAATACTTAAAGTTAGGTTTACGATGTCAAAATACTTGAAATAATCTAAAGGACAATCTTAAGTATCCAGAGATGCTATAAATGCGATTTTAAGCCTTCCGTTGCTGTACTTGGTTTAATCTTGGTGGAAAACGGATAGATGACGTGCCTCAAGTCTGCGTAGTTTTGCTAGTTAGATAGAATAGAATATTTGGTTATTAGATTTAACGAATACCTTACTACTATTTGTATTTGTGTATTGTGTTGTCAGGGCTGCTATAAATTAATTTATTATTAATTAATTTATACAATATTGTCTTAAATATTATATTGGTAGCTTTAACATTTATAGAATAACTTTTAGGAAACTTGAGTTTTTTACTGTACCAAGACAAAGTTGCCTGCAACCGACTGCTTTTTTCTATCTCTATACCTTTATAAGTTTGATTCGGTTTTAATTAATTTATGAATTAAGAAGGATCTGTAAATAATATTTCAACAAATGCATGTACTACCTCAGCTACACTAGCTCGTTATCAATAGAAATATATTTGCTATAAAATAAATGTAAGTCAAGTTCATAATGATTGACGTCCGCGTCGCGGGCGGGCGGGGAGTGAGGGCGCCACTTTCCCAGGCTACAGCTGCGTCCGGGAGGGATGACGTCATTGTTGCCTTGCAAATGCAGTAACACAGGATTTCCTTCATTACACATGTCACATATGGGCTACGGGTTTCTGTAAATCTATTATAGTAATATTGACACAGTAAGCCATTTTAATTGGCCAACCCCACTAGCCTCAAATAGCTAGTTTATTGTATGTCCTTATCACATTCATTGCCTTTAGAAAGTAAACAAAACATTTACTAATTAAAGGAATAGTACGTAGTAGATTTTAGTTTTTCCACAAGACTCCAGAAATAAATAATGTCGCAGAATGTAAGGTATAGTTTGAATTTACAATTTTCTTTACCTACAGAGTAATAATAAAAATTATTAAAAAGAAAATTAAAACAAATTTAAAAAAATTGGTCCCTGTGGCAGTGTACCTTTAACGCTGGCAGCATTTCCTCGCTGTATTGCGATACTTATTCGTTGAGCCAGGAAAGCTGTCACCGGTACTACTAGGCGTAAACTTAAATCTTTAATAAGTGTGTGCACTTGAACCACACGGCCTAATAGTCTCTACTCCAAAGGGAACAAAATCGAAGTATATTTGTGCCGAATAATAATATAATATATTATAATCACGTTTGGTATGATGCAACTATTGATTTTTTCTTCTTCGACTTGTGTATTATTAATACAAATGACATGATTCATGATCGAATATGCGATGTTTCACTCGTATGCATTTTTGAAAGCGTATTTGCTAAACATTCGTCCACCTTTCTCCAAAGTGAAAGAATCAAATTGTTGTATGTCACGCTCAAATTCGCATCATTTGCAATGATTGTAACATTTTATTTGTGTAGTATATATAATCACCCATACTTAACATCATAAAGCATCGAATAGTTGTTTGAACACGAATCTCATGAAACACTGATTCGAAGTGAAAAATTAATTTTTGTATTCAAGTCTGTTTAACGGACGAACCTGCACGGTAGTTTAGGATTATGATGAGTTATTTAAGACTACCGATGAACTAATGATTAAACATCTTTTTATGTTTCAAGAGTGCTCGGATCCGTCATAGTAAGTGAGAGTAGACGAAGATCTCATTGTTGAAGAGCAGTCGACAGCTTCCATTCTTCGTGCTGAATTCTGACAAAGTTAAGATGCCCGCTTAGTACCATTGAGTGTTCTTGAAATACTTGAACTCCAAAAGGGGATATACCACCACCAAATACTACTAAACTCATCCATATAAAATCTATATGTATAAAACTCCTATCATGTGTTTTTTATACTCCTTTAAGAATATTTTATAGATAAAAATGGAACAAAAACTACATTTCATATAGCTTTAGGGCTTTCAGGTGTTTTCTATTATTAGATTTTTGAAGTTATACTTCTTTGGGCGCGTTAGGGAAAAATTATGAGAGTATATTTTTACGATGCGCGCACACACCGTCACAAAAAACCGACACCCTGAAGTTAGCTATAGTCAACATTTTAGTTTTTTCTATTGTTAGTGTTGTTTTTCTACAAATTTGATTCTACGTTGTTCTACAAACGTAGAATCAAATTTTTGAAAAGATTTTTATCTTGTTACGCCAAAGAAGTATAACTTCTTACGTGTGTACATATAAGTAATTAATAAAAGGGCGCTTATTGTGACGTTACTATAAAAGATAGAGACATGCTGTCGCGACATTTTTTATAGATAGTGATGTGTTCTGAAAAATTGAAATACATCATTTTGTTCTATCATTAATAGTTTACGCAGCGCACGCGATTGAAGGAAGCTTTTTTGTTTATTTTTTTACACCTTGGGTTAGATTATTCAAGTTTTAGTAAGCATCCCTAATTTTTTTGAAAATTAAACATAGCCTATGTCACTCGGGAATAGTGTAGCTTGCCAACGTTGAAAGAATTTTTGAAATCGGTCCAGTAGTTTCGGAGCCTATTCATTTCAAAAAACAAAAAATCAAATCTTCATAATATTAGTATAGAAGAAGAGTGAATGCTACGACTTAATTAACGGAACTGCAGCTCTCAGTTTGTATTTATATAGAACATAATAAACTAGTTGTAAATAACAAGGGAGAAATACGATTACGCAATTTCGATGTTCTTGCGATTGGCGTAATAAATTATTATGAAAATTTTTATTCAGTCTGTATCCCACGACGTTCACATTTGGCAGACAGCCAAAAGGAAGAGAATCCTGGCGCAGATTCAGGACATTTTGATATTATCAGCCTTATCGTCTGGATCTACTTATATGAAAATTTATTATGTAAGTTACTCAATGGTAATGTAATCCGTATACATAAACAAAACTCGGTCGTATGATATTAAAGGTGTAAAGAATAAAAGACTATTTGAATATAAAGCAAAGTGAAATGTTTTTTATTTTTACATTTTCACACTGCACGTATTTTTGTTATATTTGCAAAACTTTTTCCAAAATGTTTTGTTTCATTTAATGTAAATTATAATATCCAATTACAAAGAACGCACGTAACTCAAACAAAAAGGAGTCGCTCAGTGGGAGGCAGTTAATTTTTATAGAGCAAGATTTAGCGACCCCCGGCTTGAGTTCCTCAGAAATAACACAGCAAACTTTGCCCGCTTCCGTGTTATTGTCCATTCCGAACTTCAAGATTGAATTAACTGTTAATTATTAAATGAGCGACTCAAATGTAAACAATCAAAGAGGTTGTATTTGAATTTCGAACACATTAATTCGATTGCTCACTAACAGAATTTGCTTTGAGCACGTAAGTAATCAATACGCAAATCCTGCGATTAATAAATTTAGGTAACAATTCATTTCATCCCCGACGGGTTTTATGTAAATCGTTACACCTTCGTAAAGGCTTTAATGACAGTGTTCTCCGTTCATTAAGCCGTAGCGAAGGTATTTTGTCACGTGTCTCTGAGATGCTAATTTTCACCCAACGACTCGATTTAGGCTTATCCTTACATCTTTAATATACCGTATCCTTTCGAATTGCAAAATACACCGCATTATTTACATCGCACTAAAACAATTTGTGTAATTTTAGACTTATAGTAATTAGAGGGGTGAAGTTTGAGTGACGTATTTAATTTAAGTGGAAGTATCTTTGTATTAAATATCTATAGGTAAAACTAAGTGGGTGAACCCTTGTCAAATTATAGGCAGAGATTATGCCTAAACATTCGCTGTCACTTTAGTTTGCGTTTTATCTTATCAATAAAATGTTTATAGTAAGTTGTAAAAGGTTTGCGTAATGTTATTATTCACCTGTTATACACATGTGATCACGGTTACATGAAGGTCGCAAGAATATATTTTTACCCATGTATGTGTGCGAATTTAACATCGCTCATACGATGAAGGAAAACATGGTGAGGAAACCGGCATGCCCTAGACCCAAAAAGTCGAAATCGTGTGTCAGACACAGAAGGCTAATCACCTACTTGCTTATTATAAGAAACAAATGATCGCGAAACAGCAATCTCAGTCCTAGACCAGTGATAGCCCTGTTTTTATATAACCCTTAAACAAACGAATGTAATAAAGGAGTTTCTATGTTTAAAATTCATCCATAATTAAGGCTAATTTTGTTCTAATTTCCGCAGCCGAAGTATACAGCTACTAATAAAACTTTCTCATTTACTTTTATCGGACATTAAAAGTGTCGCCAAACATTGATCGTGTCACAAAATTGAAATTTATTACTTTGTTAACGCTTGACAGTATCGTTAACTTTGATTCAATAACCGTAAATTTTTATGAGGGCCATTTTAACTAGGCATTCATTGTTACATGTATTATGTAAGTGTTAGGCAAACTGAGGCTTGGATATAGGTCAGTGGGGATACTGCATTCTGTTGACACTGGTGTGAATCGATATAGTAACTATTCAGGCCAATTCACTGCACAAATTGGGGTTTTCGAAGTACACGCTTTGATAATTAAACAAAGAAGCTGTTAACAAGCGTTAGTTATGTTGGTTGGAGAATGGACGCATTGGTTTGTACATAGCGTGTGGCACATTCTCTTCTAAAACCACATCTGGATCGCCTCTATATTACTTCTGTAATTAAAACTTACCTTCGTTTTCAGCCATCTGGTTTTACCCTTGATAAATTTTCAATTTTAGTGTTAACTGTAATTATTTTGATAACCTCATACGGAAGCAACCCACTTTCATATCTGGAAACGCTAAATTGACAAAAATGTATCGCTGAGAAAGTAAAGCATTATTTATGTTACTATAACGTTTTGTATATATAAACTATGAGAGTTATTACGAATTCGAAGGGCCTCAAAGTAGTAAGGGAGCCGCGATATCCGGGGTATTGGGGGTTCGGTTCCTAGTCAGAGAGAACATTATATTTAATATTGAAATTTATTTTTCGACTTTAGTTATGAGAACCCATCGGTCGGTCAATCACTGATGATTTTCTATAGTAGTAAACATGAAAGCCTGGCACAGGCTTGTGTCTGTTTCATGGACGGAACAGACACAAGCCTGTGCCATGCCATTGATGAAATTAAGTATACAGAGGCATTGATAAATGTAAAATAATATATAAAAAGTACCACAAAATGTAACCTGAATAAAAGCTACATGTAATTTTTATTTTTATCGCACAGTTCTGTACGGTGAGTTATTGCAAGTAGTTTAGCTGTGAACAATATGTGCATTGTTTTCAAGGTGCGATTTATACGGACCGCTCTCACGAGCAACTTTCGTTTTTGAACCGCCCAGATTTGATCTGCCTTTGTTATCTGAAAATTTCTCTACAATTTACTGTAAAAGGGCCAAAGACAATGTGATGTATAAATATATAATCTTTGTATAGGTTAAATGTGTTTAATTTTACTCGCATATATGTTTACCTCTATAAAAAAATTGGAGAAATAGTTACTAAATATTCAGGGTAGCGAGAAAATAAGTTGTTTATATATATCTACGTATAAGTAACCGCGTAGAAACATACTACAAAACTATTAATGCGTTTGAGCGCCTTTACAAAAACCAACTTGTGCAGGAAGTCGGAGTAGGTTCGGTCGCGTTAAACTTATATATTAGTCATTACGTCTTAAATTAAGTACTTTAGTTAGTTAGAGCCAATTTCAGTTTATTTTGTTCTTTCTTTATTTTTAATTTTCTCTGTAAGTGACTGTTGACTAACAGCCGCCTATCGTTGCCATTTGGTGATAATAAAGCTCTTTCTAAAAGCGCAATCTCCTCCAATAAACTTTAGTGTGTTTATATTTTAAAAATTCCCTGTGTAATAAATGTTAGTTTGTTTGAATGAATACATGAATCATTTCTCTAATTATCTTGTCTACACTTTCCTAAGATCAATAAATTGTACCCATGGAATTGCCCGGACTTTTAAAAGCCCCACCGTGACCAAATTTATTATTCACAATGAATTACTCGCGTTCTGCATTTTTCGTCCCAGTAGGCTTCTAATGTCCCTTCATTTATTCAACAAGCTCCTATTTAACTGTAATATTTCTTACTTTTAGGAATTGTTATACCTCTAATTTGTCTTATTTTCACTAGTACTAGGAAGGAATAAACTTCTTCTGTTGTTTTTCATAATGTTGAAGACAATATTGTTACATAAAGTAATTTGTTAAACACGTTACGTAATTGTACGAAAAGTTCGTTTACAATAGACAGGTAAGCGATAAAAAAAAACAAGTAATTAAATATCAAAAGTAAAACCTGCTAACCGGAAATAAGCAAAGAACTTTCAACTTTTTTATAACAAAAATCCATTTCCGACGTTTGTCAAGTAATTAAATTCGTAAAAAACATTACAAGTATTGCTGTAATTAAGCATATTTTTCGAAAAATAAACCTGGTATTTTGTTCTAAAAACCTGCATTTTCATCTAATTATTTTGCCTGAGCCATCATAATGACTATTCATAAAAAGCTCCTACGTTTAGATTTTTGTCTAAAAATCATTTACGTGGTTATTAGTCAACGTGAATTTATATTTTTTTTATTTTTTTATTTTATTTAAAAAAAAATCACTACTATTACTAATTATTACACTGCAGCATCCTTAACACCCTAAATGTAATGTCGAATGTCCAATGCAATAAAATAGTAACAATGGACGTATTTAGAACTAAATATTACAACGATTACTTGACAAAACTATCAAAAAGTTTATGCTAGCCATACAGCGTACTTAAAGCATAAGCTTGGACCATTTTAAGCTAGATCTAACGCAATGCTACAAGTTTAGGACAACAAGCTGTGCCTAAATACAAAAACATTATATTTAAACCTTTATTTCTTAATATCTTCTGTGTACAGAGATCGGCCGTACAATTTTATTGTACGTGTTAAGTGCGTTGAATATTTATAACACCCAACAGTTAACATTCAAAGAGAAAACATCCATCAAGCTAATTTATTAGGCTATTTCTCCTGAATGGTGTTTTCATTCATCCTTGTAGGAATTCATTAGCATTAGTAAATTAACTCTAAAAGAATTGGAGGATCGTGCTGGGTTTCAAGTATTTCCTGTGTTCTTAAATATTTTTAAAACCATTTTATATCCCTATGAAAATAGTACCAGTTTGTAGCGAGCGCCATGTGGTTTATGTGTGTGATAGCTTTCGCGAATCATGTTTTTTTCTAGGTTTTAACCATTTTTTAAGTTCAGAGCCGAGTGCCCTAAGATTCAGAGCTAAATCAGACTCCTGTAAATCATAAGTGTAAAATTTTTTAGTTTCCGAGTCTAACTCTTAGACATTTTGTAGTCGAGCATTACATATAATTAACGCCCGTATCCCAAAGCAATACTTTCTTTCCACGAGTCTTAGATTTTTCTATACAAAACTTATTATTAGTTTTTAGCGTTTTAGCGTTTTTTCTCTTAGAAATGTTTTCTTATTTTATTTTTGAAGTTATACTTCTTTAGACGCGTTATGAAAAATTGATGAGAGTGAAATTTTACGATGCGCGCGCACCTGAGACACAAAGTTGTCAGTGTGATTATAGCGTGCGCGAGCGAGATGGGAATAAAACAATCTACAAGTAAAAAGAAATAGAATATGCGTGAAGTTAGCAGCTATGCCAAGAATTTTGAATGACCACAATGAAATTTACCTTTAAAACAAATAAAGGAGTTTTAATTATTTTTTCAAAGAAATTTAGCAATGCTTTTTCACAAAGACCTATTGTTACTTAGTTAAAAGGTTATGAAACATACGTAGTTATTAAATTGAATTAATAATATAATAAAATAATAAATAATAATAATTTTTATTATTAATATTAATTAAAAATTGAATAACTAAATATTAAATATTATTAAATTATTTACGTTAAATATTTGTTATTAATTATTTAATATTTAAAAAAAATTAAGAAAGCCAAAGAAGAATAACTTCTTACGCGCGTACATAAATACACGCACCCTTTTTTTTTAACTGTAATTGACTTTTATATCGTGGTGCTACTGGAAAACGTCGTCCCATCTTTGGTGATGATGGGACAATAGCTGAGCCCTGCCTGCGCGCGTTTATTTATAATATCATACGTGGAATTAATTTTTGTTTGTATGTTATGATTAGATGCCTTTAAGATAATTTAATTGATTTTAGATATATAACCTAGCTAACCTACGAGCTAGCCTGCATATCATCATATAAATATAGCCAAAAAAACGTTTTATTTATCAGAATGTATAAAATACATTCGCTGAAAAAGCAATTTTGTATTTTTATGAATAAATTATTCTCTAGTTAATCTGTGGTTGCAAACCGTACGAAGGTTATTTAATAGTTAAAATTATAAATGACAAAGTTCGGCTACTGTTTGTAATATATTTGGTTGTTTATTTTACGCAATGTTGAATTGAATGTTTTTTTGTATGAACGCTTATACAAGGCCCAGATAAAACACCTTATATTCGTAGTTCTTAAACTTGGCTTTAACATTTATGAACAAATACATTTTTTATTAAAATTACAAGGTGAGGCTATGATTCTTACACCTAATTGTTAAGATGGCTTTTAATATTTACTTCTTCCTCCTTTATCTCCTACTTTTGAAGCAGTGATGTAAAATTAGTTCCCAAGTGTTTGTTTTGCATAAACATGCAGTTTTGTATACAGTTATTTTTTTCTGTTTGTTAATTTTATATAAAGTGTCGGGAGAAATAAAAATTTATAGATTGAAGAGTTATGCGAAGGTCAGCCAAAGTACCAATATTGTTGTAACCACGTGCCAAAATCTACCAACAATTCATTGTCTAATTAAAGATATTCACTTATAAGAGTGAATTAAGTTATCAAACAAGAAGTTCCTCTATGCATTATCGGGAATCGTGAATTTCCATTATGTAACTAAAGAGCTTTGAGTCTTCCAATTTCCGCAGAGTATGTACCGAACTTTCGGGATTATAACTGTCTCTATATCAGATTTACATCGAACGAAAATAATATTATTGCTACAATATTTGTTAATATATTTGCAATAAAAGCGTTGCTGTCATTATTCGATATAGCATCCCCTTTCAGTGGATCCAGTTATAGTGCTTAATTTATTTATTACCAACTTTCAAGTTAAAAAATATACTATTATGTGCCTAATGGCTGTCTACACCATTAGTCGCATTTTAATATCACATAACATGTTCAAAAACTCAAAATAAACAGTTATTCATATAGGTAATCAAATACACTTATGAACGTCAAAAAAGAAGCTAAATAAATTGTAAATTTACATTTACTACCAGTACGCTAGTCAAGGACGTGAGCGGGCAAGAAAACTGGCAAGAAACTTTCCGCCACTCTTTTTAATCGCTAAGTTTTGAGTCATACAAAATTGTTTGAACTGGAGCAAATCAATCCCAAGGATTAGGATCATTTAAGTATTCGTCCAATTTATAAAAAGCTCTATTGATTAATTTACGTTTAACGAGGAACGACAATTTCCATATAAGGAGTGGTTTATCTTCTGGAGCCTGGTTGGTCGTACACTCAAACTAGGTCTATTTCGCGTATTATTCTGGTGAAAGTCACCATTTGTTTTAATATCGTATCATTCCTGACATTCCTGTCATTCCTGACCTAATTCGCACATGTATGAAACGAAATCATTCTTCTAAAATTACTGAATAAAAGACTAAGGGTAAGATTCAGAAAAGAGACTTAGCAAGAACTCCCGTAAATACAAAATTCTACGTTTTGGCCAAACGGGGGTCAAATATAGCGCTAAGCCTCGTTTCTGGATATCACTCTAACATCACTAACGAACACCAAGCGTTGCTCAACAAGTTTTGCTCGTTTTTAATTAATATCACTGCGTTTATTCTGACTATCAATCCTTTTAGGCTTAATCCTGTTTTCTTGACTAAATGGAACAATGTTTAGTAAATTTAATTTAAATTCTAGATGCCAGAGATATCAAATTTTGTATTTCGAAAAAAAAATACGATTGCAATAGCTATATATTTATAGTTTTGCACTTTCTATTTTAACAATATATATGTCTTACCTATTTATACAACATAACAAAGGCGTAGAGTTTTCCTGCTTTTTGAAAATTGGCTTCATGTAAATTTGAACGGGCCCCCTTCATACATTGAGGGCGCCGCGTCCCTATATTCAACACTCTTTGATATACGTCTTTTGATGTCTGCATCTCATACAATGTTCAAATAACTTTCTTTACGTGTTTTAGCACAATTTCACGTTTAGTTAGCGTTAGTGCTCTTCGCATATAGGTTGAATAAATCTCAACTCGGCGCATTGTCATTAATCGTACTGAGTGCACGTTAACGTTTTAATTATTCTATTGAAGAAGGTAGATTGAACAAACGTGGGCTCTTTACTTTACCTATGTATATATAGACCAACTTAAATGATAATCTTGTAGTGGAAAATTGTTTTTACGCTTTAAAAATAGAACATGATTGCACTTAAGTCTGTGCAATAAGGCTGATTTAGTGTCTATGAATAACATAGAGTATAATCTGAAATATCGATACGTGGTAGCCTTCTACCGTTACGGATATTCAAAATTTGAATTCAGAACCTCCTATTTTCGATGTCTGTTGAACACTTCCTGAACGTTTACTTACACAAATTTATTCTGTGTAAAGAGACATTCTAGGATTTTGTAAGCTGCATTACATAGGGGTGTTAATGTAAATATTATTGCATATATCTTGGTCCTTAGATGTAGATAGGTGAGATGCTGAGTAATCTTCATTTCGAACGTAGTAACAATGGTGAACGGATCGCTGGTTCACATTAAAGCGCTTTAATTAGGAACGAGAGTTTTAGATACTAAACCTGCATAAGTTCCGCGTCCTACTAGTTTTAGCTACGCACGTCTGAGATCGAGCTATAAAAGCTTTTACTGCCTCATTTAACGTGCCGCCTCACAGATAAATGTCCAACTTTACGACTAATCTAACGGATTATGTTGTTTGAAAAGAATTGTAATCACACTGCAACATATGGCTGACATTCAAAACGGTAATACACGTACGAATTTCACTTTCGTTCACTCGAGTTCTTCAAAGAGGTGTTATTCGATTGAATTTCAACAGACATGTGTTACTTTAATAACACATTGATTTTGACACACAGTTATAGAAACATTGCGTCTAATGTAAAATAAATTATTAAGATGCTTTATTGAATAATACGGTGCTTTCCTGAGTGCCCATGGGCGGTATCAATAGCAGGTGAGCCTGCAGCCCGCTTACCATGTTATATAAAAATTATACGGAGTAAATATAACCAAAGACAATATTGCTGCTTGCTTTGTGTCCTTCGTGATGGGGAAAACAATAATAATTTTGGTCGCAGATCTACTATGTCAAAATTATAAAACAATACACAAAAATCATAGAGACTCACGTAAAATAAACATAACCGTTTTTCCCTGTGGCTGTAGTCCAAAAATGGAACTCAGTTTTTTTTGGAAGAATCGAGGCTAACCAAATACATGCCGAACAATTGAAGGATAACGATGCATCAGTTACGTAGCTTCAATGCTTTAAAAGTCGATTAAATACACGAGAGCAATAAGAAACAATAATTGTTTGAGGATTATGACCCTAAAAATTATGAATATTATAATAAATATAACAATAAATCAGTGGCGCTACAACCTCTTTAAGGCCTAGGTCTCAGATTTCTGAAACTGTTTCATGGTAATTTTTTAATCTAATAGGCAAGTAGGTGATCAGCCTCCTGTGCCTGACACACGCCGTCGACTTTTTAGGTCTAAGACATGTCGGTTTCCTTCACCGTTCGAGCGAGTGTTAAATGCAGACATAGAAAGAAAGTCCATTGGTGCACAGCCGGGGATCGAACCTACCTATAAATAAATATATTAGTCATAAAACATGTTGTTTCTGAAAATCTGTTAAATACTTTGTTTTTAAATACAAACGCTTTTTCAGCGCTTTCGCGCGAAGTTTTAATATCTCCCTTTGTGTCCAAGATCAAGCGCTGTTTAGGTCCGAAAACAAAGGATTCGACTGTTTATGTAAATCAAATCTGTTTAGTGAATTCAATTGAATTTTGCATTTAAATTGACTTTTCAATTTTCATTAATGTTTTAAAATGTATATTGCCAGTTGCAAATACAATTTAGTCTGTAATTGAATTTATGTGATACAGTCTTCTTATAACTTGTATTGACATGAGACATTTAAAATGAGACGAGAGATTTATTTGCTGCATTGACTTGTAGGCTTATTATATGGATTTGGTATATATTAGGTTTTATTAAAGCGTGCAAGTAATGCAAATACGACTACTGTATCTGGGTTAAGATATATTTTCTTTGTATAATTCTACAACAATTAAACCAGTTATTGAGTAGTGTAAACGTTTATTTTTTTTCGCAAACGGGCAGGAGGCTCATCTGATGTTAAGTGATACCACCGCTGCCCATAGACACTCTCAATGCCAGAGAGTGTCTGTATTATATTATTTAATTTAAAGAGTAGTTTTAATTAACTTTTATTTCTGTCACACAAGCAGTGTTGGCTTCAGCGTGCGACTCTCATCCCCGAGGTCGAAGGTCCGATGACCGATCACGGCTGGGCACCAATGGACTTTCTTTCTATGTGCGCATTCGCTCGAACGTTGATGGAAAACATAGTGGGGAAACCGACATGTCTTAGACCCAAAAAGCCGACGGCGTGTGTCAGGCACTGGAGGCTGATTACTTACTTGCATATTAGATTTTAAAACAGTTATCATGAAACATATTCAGAAATCTGGGGCCCAGACAGTGGCGTAGCGTGCCTTGTCGGGGCCCCGTATAAAATTTTTTTTGGAGGCCCTTATATGGAGGTAAAGATTTTTCACAAAAGAAAAAAAATATTGTGAGAAGTAATATTTATTTATCACATAATTTACCCATTTTACAAATAAAAATCGAATTTTAAGTATTCACTCTCCTTGCCTTTTTATCGGCAAACTGATTTATTAAATCATTTATGGCTGATGATGATTTTAGTTTTTCTAAAGTTTCTGCCTCTATGGACAATAGTGAGATGTCTGACAGCCGTTCTTGTCCCATCGAAGTTCTTAAGTAATTTTTTATTAGTTTTAATTATGAAAAACTTCTTTCTGCCGTTGCGGTTGTAACTGGAAGGGTCAAGAATAAAAAGCATGCTGTGATTACCTCGGGAAAACTGGATGCAAGACTATTGAATTTTACTAGCAATAATTCAATGAGTTCTTTAATGGAATAATTTTTTTTAATTTCAGAATTTAAGCATGTTTTTAGAGCCTTTAATTGGTCACAAAGATTAAATGAGATGTCTTTACTGTATTTAGCAGACAGTTTTCCGGAAGCGTTTAATATCTCTTCGCTTGAAGAAGATAGGAGTTTCTCCGGTTGTAATATTTCGAATATACTACTCAGGTTGCAAAGGCTCTGAAATCTTTCTTTAGTTTGAGAAATTAATATATCTAAACAGCAATAGTATACATTGACTTTGAAATAGGATTCCGGGTCGGAAATTCTCTCATCTTGTGATAACTCATCAAAAAAACGCTTCGTTATCTTTCGCCTACTGTTTTTAAAAACAGTTGTTACCCCCCACTTTTTTGCTAAATCTTTGGATTCATTTAGCAAACTATTAAATGAATTCTGATTTCTTAATTGGCACAGTCTATTTAAAAGATTACTTAATAAAATACTAGATTTCTGTAAGTCATTATTTTCATGCTGTAGAGCTTTAGAAACAGGATTAATAATTTCAAATAGTGAAGGAAAAAATGTAACGAGCACTAAGAAATCAAAACTCTCTAAAATATTAATTATACTTTTACATTCTTCACGTTCATCTTTTTTATTTGAAATTAAATTTAGTTGGTACAAAGTTTTCATGATTAGTAAAAAAATTTTCTTTACTGCTAATAAAGCGTCGTTCCTAGAAGACCATCTGGTAGGACATACCTTTTTAAGGGTAATCAAATATTTTTCAGATGAATCGTCACTTAGCATAGCCCAGCGTTTTATACTATTGCCAAAAAAAGTATATATTTTTTCTAAATTATCGAAAAAAGTCGATACTTCACGAACATGTCTCGCAGCATCGTTCAAAACCAAGTTTAAAGCGTGCGCAGCACAATGAACATAATCGGCATTTGGAGCATGCTCTTTTATTAGGGTTTGTAATCCTCCATACACACCCGACATAACATTTGCTCCATCGTATCCCTGTCCTCTACATTTAGTCAAATCAATTCCATATTCTTTAGTCAAATTAAAAATGACAGTTTTCAGACCTGCAGCACTGCAATCGGTTACTGCTATGAATCCTAAAAAGGACTCACAGATTTTTATTTCTTTAGGCACATTATCATCATTTTCTGTAACCGAGATATATCGAAAAACTACAGATAGTTGGTCAATTTTTGACAAGTCTTGTGTTGTATCCAGAATTATTGTCAGAAATGGAGCTTTTTTAATTTCTGAGATAATACTGTTCCTAACGTTAGTACCAAGGAAACTAATAATTTCGTTTTGAATCGTAGGGCTTAAATAATTTATTTCACCTTTCGGTTTTAGAAAAAGTTCTTTTAAAGTTGCATCATAGTTAGATAGCAGACGTGAAATTGCCATAAAATTGCCAGAATCAGAATCATGCCCCCTCAAAGGTAGATTACAAGATACTAATGTAATTATAACATTAATTATACGATGCAGTACATCTCTCCAGAATGTAATTTTACTATCGATTTCACTTTTCAACAGAGTATCGATGGTATTTCCTTGCAACCAATTATTATAAGAGAGTGAGGCACTAATATGCTGCTGTGACTTTTCATGGTCAAGAATAGTTTGTGTGAAATTGCTTCTAACCGAAACACCGTTAACCCAAGCAGAGGAGTACGATTTGTTTTGACGATCTGCTAATAACCAACAGAAGTGACAGTACGGTTTGTTTAAAACGTTAGAATAACATAACCATGGTCTTATAATTTTTATGCCTGCCTGATTGAAATATGAATAATAATAAGCTGAAAAAGGTCGGTTATTTTCTGAAACTTTTGGAAATGGTCCTTGTGGTTTAAATGGACCCAATTTAAAAATTATTTTTCGTTCGCATTCAGTAAATTGTCACCAAAATTTCCTCTATCTGATGAAATTATATTACAATCTGCATTATCTGCAGATATATCAGAATCGTTGACTTGGGGTTCCTCGATTTCTGGATGGACATCCGATAAAGTATGTGCTTGGCTTTCTTCTATTTCCGGATGGATATGTGACGAAGAACATGCTTCAGAAGAATCTAAAAATAAACGAGTAATTGTTAAAAAATAAATACGAATGCTTTGATACTAAACTAAAAAGAGTTATATATAAATAAATAACGTTACTAAGGGTCACAGTTAGAGAGTGTTCAGTTCAGACGCACACAGATTCTACGCGGATTGTGCTCGTACCTATTAGTAGATACAAAATCACCTGCAGCCCGTCCGTGCATTACTATACACCTGCGTGCTATTTAAACGCAGCGCGTAGTGTAGTTGCCATACAAAACGAGAACCCGAAAGCGAGTCTGCACATCTGAAGTTCTCAACACGCAATTAACGATACGATACGGACTGATAAACAAACAACAAAACAAATCGATCCTATAGATAAGTTAGAATTTTGTTTTTTTAATCAAGGCACGGAACCCTAAAAACAGTATAATTGTGAAAATCGAGGGGGGAGACAACTTTTTGTGACGGACAGATGGACAGACCGAAATTAAAAGATTTCCTTGTTTATCACTACGGACCCCTAATAAATGGGTTGGGTAGTAGTGTAGTACTTACCTTTCCAATCTAAATCACTCACAGTATCTTGTCTCTGAAAAAATGAAGAAATTTTGGGCACTTTTTTTATAACCTCGTCCCTTTTCTGTTTAATTTTTCTTTTCTCAGCGCCGCTGGGATAATCTCTTTTTCTTTCACTCATTTCTTTTACAAATCGTTACTAATACTGCTAAACCAGAAGAACAATATTGTTTGTACTGAATTACAATGTAATGCACATTTATATAAAGCGCTTAAATAAACAGTGCACTGCACTCCGTGGTTTAACATCCAATGCAAAGTACAACAACGTACACGTACATCGCGATATCGATGAAGGATTCCCGGGGATTCCCCGCTGACTTGAAGATGAAGTAAGTAAAACGGGGAAGTCCCGCAGCCCGCCATAACGATGTAGTGTTGCCAACTTTTGAACGCACGCTTAAGGCGGGAAAAAAAGGAATCGCTTTATAGAATTTTGTCATTTGTAAAATAAAATAAATTAGAAAGTTTTTATTCTTTTTCCTTACACACTTTGGGGGCCCCCGTGGCCCGGGGGCCCCGTATAATTGATACGGCAAATACGGCGGTAGCTACGCCCCTGGGCCCAGACCTAAAGAGGTTGTAGCGCCACTGATTGTTCTGTCACAATTTTGTCTACAACAGTATAACAATTATACAAACAATTAAATGCATTTGCCTATTTCCTAATTAAAGTTACATTTATGAAAAATATGAAAGGCGCAGTGAAAAAGCAAAATTTTTCATTAAATGCAAAATAAATACTCTCAGTCGACGCCGCCTCTTGTCATCAGATAAGGATCCAGCTATTTCGTTGAATAACATTTGAATTTTTTACTTTCACGAAGATTGCATTTAAACTTGCATGCACAGGAATGAACTTTTAAAATTTATTAATGAAACATGCTTTTATAGGAATGGTAGGGTTTATACGTAATACCAAATTCGATGTTATGTTAAACAGACCATTTCTACCAAACTATTTCTAATATAAGCTCTCTATTCCAACCTGAAACTGTCGCAATTTAAATTGGTAACTAAGAATTCATTTGTTTAGTTTACGGCGGCACAGATTAATAACTGTATTTCAATGATACTTCAAATTCTATTACATATAATATTGGAGTATGTTTATGTAATTAATTTGAAACAAACAAATATACAGTATTAAAAACTGTCTTAACCTACTTAATAATAATAGTAATTATTAAAAATTTATAAATAGAAAATAAAAATAAAAATTAAAAAGTTTGTTCCTTATGGCACTGTACCTTTAATACTGGCAAGGAATCTTTAATTAGCACCTGTGCACTTGAACCCCACGGCCCAAAAGTCTCTACTCCAAAGGGATATAAATCAAATAACATGAGATTTTATATTAGAGTATATAAAATGTCTTTTCCATCTATCAACTTGAAATTTTGGCCCAGAAACTAAATAGAATAGATCGCCAAGTCAAATTAGTATTTGCTAATTCCAGATATACTACAGACTACTGAAATCGTTTTCTTCACTTTTTTAATTATGTATTTTAAATCGATCAGTGCAACAGACTTGGTAATTAACAAACAATCTGTTGCACGCAATCCTCAAAGAGCAAACGTACACAATTTGTAGATAATTTATGAAAATATTCATAGAAACAATTTTCATTTGAAAATAATAAGCTATTGCATTGTGAAGAGTTATGCAGGCGTAAATGAGATTGCGGTGTGGCAAAGCCTGCAGGCGGGAACAGATAAGAAACGTTTGCCTTAAATTATTTGCTATCAACAATTCGCCTGACTCTTAAAGGACATTAAAAACTAAAAGCCATACCAGTTAAATATTATTTTCCTTTTAGAATTTCTATTTAGACAAACAATTCAATTTATTTCTCTGTTTCCTATCTTCTTGCTAATGGCTCCATTAAACTAGTAAATTCATTTTACCTTATTCACTGCCCTTAAAGTACAATATACATTTATTACTAGAGCCAAAAAGGATTACAATATTTGCATTTATAGTTTTAATGTTACCATCACAAAATAATAATAAAAAACGTGTGTGCGTTAGAAGTTATACTTCTTTGGCGTAACAAGACAAAAATCTTTTTAAAATTTTTATCTTTCGCCTTATTCTACGTTTGTAGCAAAAACGACACTTACAATAGAAAAAAATTTACTCTCATAATTTTTCCCCAACGCGCAAAAGAAGTATGTATAACTTCAAAAAATTTTCATTACTAAACGAGTAATATCGATATCACTTAATCTGTTGCAGGCAAGCGAATGTTCGCATTGGCTTATTTTAAACCGCTATATAAACAAAATGTTTATTATTTTATTGTGTTAGTTATTGTTGAGGTGTCTTCGAAAAGCTGTAGCGCCTGAATGCTGGGCCAGCCCCTACTTGTGACTGCGATAGCTATTGCGATACCGACCTCAAAATTTGAAAGTTTTTACCGCGTGTTCCCAAGGTTGCGACATCACTACACTGAGAGAACTACATCCAAATGCCTTACAAACTCGGGATCCGATCGGGAAAACCATGATAAGCCAATGGCCACAAACTCCAATTTACCAATTTTTTTATATTGTTCATTAACTTTACCTGTTCGTGTCGAAGAATTTTGGAAACATCGTACGATACTGAAAAAAGGATTCTCAAAAAGTTTTCCAACAATTTTTTAAGACAACTCCAAAAATAATTGAGTAAAACATTAAAAAAGAACTACATTATATAAGAATCAATATGTTTTAATAGGATCTATTCGAAGCGTTCGTGTCGAACGGAAGAGCCCGCATTGTAACGATACCCTATATTTTGTTTTATTTCTGCCTTCGTTTAACAGGCACAGAACTAAACTGGTTAACATATGGCCGACTCTAATAGCTTGTATTGTATGTCGCTAACTAGGCCACTTGGTTGGATATAGGACACAGTTTAACCTGCTTCATTTATTATGAATGAATTCTCTGTGTAGAATTAGGAAATATTATATATAATACTAGCGACCCGCCCCGGTTACGGTATAAAATATATAGCCTATGTCACTCACTGAATAAATGATTAAAATAGATCTAGTAGTTTTGATTTATTCATTACTGCCCGTGGCCCGCACGCGTTAAATTTGGTGTAAAACAATTACCCCTTTCCCTATATATACCATGAAGGTTTCCTGCTATCTTTATATCATATGCTGTAAAGGGCCATATAGATCTATTTTTTTTTAAATCAACAATGAATTTAATTGTATAAGGATTAATGCTGTATTGGTTAAAATCGCTTTGAAAATTAGCCATTATTTGTCGTAAAAAGTAAATGACAAAAAATGTTACTTTGGGACATCCATAAGATATAGACATATACCATCGCAGAGTTTTATGTAGACCTGTGTACAATACTTAGTACATTATTTTGATTAATCTCGTAGGGTTCAGCCAGCTTTTGTAATGTAAGCGGAAAACATTTAATTATTTACGACATCACATTAGAAATCTCAGAAATAACAGTATGTCTCCACTATTTAATGGATGTTTTTATATATATAAACCTTCCTCTTCAACTTCACTCTATCTATTAAAAAAACCGCATCAAAATCCGTTGCGTGGTTTTAAAGATTTAAGCATACATAGGGACAGAGAAAGCGACTTTGTTTTATACTATGTAGTGATACTTATTTTTATATATAATATTTTAATTCATCATATGAATCGAAATTTAATGATATTCATACATACTTAAGACCTCACACCATCTTTTATTGACTTTACATGCGGTTTATACTTAAATACACGTTAGACGAAATAAAACATAACGCTTCGTTATATTATTATGTAATGAAGCGTTATGTTAGCTATTGCGTGCGAATAACGATTAGCAAAGTAGATACTTCCTTCCGGTTCCGGTTCATCGTTTAATAACGCCTTCGGGAACTGTCTGAGCAACGAATTCGGAAGGTTTATTAGCTTACGCTCTGTCTGCGAACTGTGGACCGTTGCCAACTGTACTTCAACTGCCTTTTGGTAACCGACTTTAAACAAAGGATATTGTTAAAAACGTTACTTTAATATTTTCACACTATTGTGTTATTAAATTATATAGAAATGATTTTTAAAATAAGCTAATATGTTAGAGTATTCTTTGAAATCTATGCAAAAATTAGGTTTTTCTTCTGTATATTCGTGAGGTCGCGACTACTTACTCTTAGATGAGCCAATAAACCTCAGCTTCCGTAAAGCTTAAAAGCTTTCGAATCTTTCGTGTCATTTATCACATTTACTTACAATTTGTCTATTATGCATATTTTGGCAAGTTACTGTTGGCTGAGGTGACTTCGAGTAATTTTTTGGTTACACCTACTGGTTATATCTACGTAATAATTTCAATATCATCCTAGATTGTACACGAGATATATGCTGCCACCAGAATTTGGCACACCTATCTACGCGCTATACTTTTCATAATTATGTTTCTGCTACATTAGACATATCTCTTATAGAAAATATTATTAAATACTTAAATTATAAAACAAACTATGTGAAAATTTTGTGTATTTGTTACCACCTCGTTGCATAAATAGTGCATGTAAAAGAAGTTAACTAAAGCAGGTATATTCGTTTAAAATAAGCAGTGAATAGCAAAATAACACACACACACTAGCACATTTTTATTTATACAAGTTATTCAGTACTCGAACAATCTTAAGTATTCCATAAATATTTACGATCGGTAAAAATCTGAAACGCTCAAAATTTCCTGTAGCACTTTTGTAGGCCGTAAAGTGGTTTATTGTAGCCACAGGTGCGGTCTCCAAGACCGCGGCTCACTTCGCTCGTAAACGTGTGTTTACATCTATTGACAGGGAAAGTCAAATGGAAGATGTAAGGTCATGAAAAGAGAAAGCCTGAAGATTTACACACCTGAAACCATGTTTTCGTGATCGAGGAGTTGTTTTAAGGATAAAACATTAGTTGTATTATGTTCGTTACAAAAGCATAATTAAACCGATGTTTAATTTGGTAAGAATATTTAATAGAATTAATAATATTTCTACCTCTTGTTAGTATAGAAAATGTACGATATATGTACATACTTGCTTATAAGGCAGCTTGAGCAGATGCTCCGGATAATATGAAAACGTCAAGGGGTACTAACTAGCTGAAAAAAAAATCCAAATTAATTATTATAACTGCTATCAAGATATTATACAATGTGTTAAATCTCTCCGATTAATTAAAACATTTTTCACATTCCTTTATAATAATTGTCTCATTACATTTTAAATCATATTAAAAATAATTAAACTAATCTTATTTTGTCTAATAATCATAAAACATGTAATCTATCAATAGGTTCCGATGTTGTTTAAATTTTGTGATGTTTGTTTCCGAAACGGGATACTAAATTCAGTTTATAGGTGAAAACAATATTTAATTACCTTTTAAAAGGTTTAAAGTATGGATAAAAGGGTTAGCTAGCATTTTTTAATCAACAGATAAATAAGGGAAGTAATATTGAAAGAACATTATTTATGTTAATGCGTTAAACATCACAACTTACAAGTCACCACCATACGTATTCAGTAAACGCTAAATGTTTACGATTATTAGAGGCACGTCTTATAAATAAAACATACGCAGGGAGTGAATACATTGTTTTGAAGCAACGATCGATTGCCGAATATCGTCCTGTTTACTGTCTACCTTGCAATTAAAATGTTTTTTCTTTGTTGCAGACATCACTTGGAATGACTCAAATTAATCAGGAAGCATTGGCCCTAGCGTCCAGGTATGATTAATTATAATATTTTAATATGTAAGAGTTTTTAATATATATTTGATTACTAGAACAGTGTTGGTCCAGTGTGCGTGCCATTCTCATTCCTGAGGTCGTAGGTTCGTACCCGGCAGACCATAATAGACTTTTTTGTCTAGGTCATTTAACACTCACTTATACGCTAAAAGAAAACGAAACGTCGTGAAGTGTCAGGCAAAAAAGGCTGATCACCTACTTGCCTAAAGAAAAAACCAAGTGATCATGATACTGTGGTTGTGCCATTGTTTTTTTTTAATTGCAAATATTAATGTTCGAACCGAACAGAAGGTTGGGTACATCAATCAAATATTTATATTTGTATCAAAACATAATTAAGAATGCAAATACATACAACCATTTTAAAAAAGTTTTGTTTTTATATTATTTAAATACATGATCTTATAATTATGTTATGAAAAAACTCATAATACTGCTTACACTTATATAGTAGGTACAAATGAGGAAATAATCGATTCGATTAATTTACCGAGAATGTCACATCACTTATAACCAATAGAAAACGAGAATGTCACATCTCTTATAACCAATAGAAAAGTAGAAAATGGCCGTTTCACAATTTGACGGTTTCACTTCGATAGATTACAATCTACCGAATAATAATACGTTAAATTGTAAGCAGTACGCTGAGGTTCACAATCTTTCGACAGTTTATAATCTCGCTAGATAGAGTACAATCTAACGGTTTTTACAATTTTACGTTAACATATATACCTCTTAACATATGTTTAATAAATTATTTAACACGAAAAATGTTAATCCAATAAGCGACGTAGCACCAATAGATTTTTCTATTAATATATATCTCATACTAAATATATTAAAACTCAGAGCTTTTTGATACAAAAACGTTACAGTCGTTTGTTGCATGAGAGCATAAACATGCCTCAAGGGACTGGGAAGGTTAAATTAAATGACATTCAACCGGACCCTATTTCCTGAACAAGCAAGCTTGGGGCAGTCAAATCAACAAATTGTCCTGTCATCTTTGTCAAATTGTTACTGTTATACATGATATTTGCGAATCTAATAACGCGCAGGCATATGTCCTAATAAATAATCGTTGGAAGTTAAGACGCTGCACTGTTTACGTTTTTAGAAAGTTAGGTTATTAAATACTTATTATAGGTAAGATATGAATACTAATACAAGCGCTTATACACGAAATTGCATTGTATACCAATTTCTATTAATACAAGAATATTTATTTAAAAGTCAATGATTCAAAAACAAAAAATTGTTATGGAATTAACAAAAAAAGTTTAACCCTGAGACATGTATTTTCCTACTTAAAAGGGTTCCCAAATATTACACGTTATAATGTATTGTTATAACGAATAAACACATTTTTATTTTTATGTTTTAAGCTCGTGACAAACACTACATTATTACGTTCAAAACACACAAATATTTTGACTAACAACGATTTTCTACTTAATAAATCAATTTTGCGGGTATAATTTGGGAAATCTCCTATTATATAATACTTTAAAAAATCAGGTCACGTTCAATTCACGCCAATTCAATGGGACATACTCTCTCTTTTCTTCTCAAACTGTGTGTTCCGATTATAATATTTGTCAGCCTCCTTTGCTTTTGTGGAAACTCCAAATTAAAAGTATTTTTATATATTAAGGCCACTGAGATCAATGCTATAGCACATACTATATATTTCTTTATTATACCAGAGATATTGTTACTCACTTGTTTTTCTTATAAATCATTCTAGAAACGGAGCCTGAAGATGAAAAGTGAAAACCATATTCCATTGTATTTCTTGTATTAATTAATTTAAAGCAACTAGCAAAACATTTCTTCGCAGAGTAAAGTTTTCTTTATTTTTTGAATTTTAGTTTATTTGAATGAGTTTAACAATAAATTGCTTTCATGTTGCACAATGCACATAGATAATAAATGATAGAAGAGAATAGAATAACGTTTAAATGGTTTTAATACATTTGTGCATTATACATATGTAGTGTGGTCAACTTATCTAAAGTTAACCATAAGAACTGTCTATCGCCCGAACCCAATAACCAATCTTCATCCATAATCCACCATGTGAGATAGTAATCTTAATCCAATTGTTGTAACAAGTGTGCCAATAACTATTCGCGGGATTGTAATGTCCATACAAGCTATCCATGGGAGGTCGTATCGGTGTCTGTGGATAGACCTTTGTATGAAAATGACAGTTGACGAAAGGTCGATTTCAACAGTTAATTATTTTAACAGATTTTAACGTACACGAGTTTTTTAAATAATTAAAAAAAACTGTTTGTTATGTTTGAAACATACACAATCTCAGATTGAAAACTATCTGAGATTGTGGATTAATTATTGGGTTCGGGCGTATGTGGGATCGTTTACTCTTGGGAAATTTATAGCTGGTACATTTTAACTAAAGAGTAAAGACTGCAGCTTGACAATGGATGTCAAGGTCACAAATATCTTTAAAGCGATTCTAATTGTTTAGGCGTTAGAGTAACAATTATTTACCGAATAAATAAATTCAAGTCAAATCAAAATATCATTAAGGTGAATAAAATACACTTATGAACATTAAAAAAATTATGCTTCAAAATTTACATTTACTGCCAGTTCTCAAATCAAGGTAGAACGGAAGAGAAGAACTACCAATAAACTTTCCGGCACTCTTTTAAATCGCCAAGGATTTTTTACAAAATATTTGTAAGAATAATGAATAAATAAGAAAATCAAACGATTCAGCAAGGCGCGGTGAAATAGGAGGGATATATATATCACATTTTGGCATCTCATTACTGTGGGAACACGCAAACGTGAATTACATATAAAAAATATTTGACATCTACACGTTGCTAATTGCCTATAACCACTGACAACTGAAATCGACTGTCAAAACCAAACGCCCCGTTTTAGATTAGAATAACAGTTTTTTCAAATCTCTCCGATTGCTCCACAAAGGCATCACTGTTAATTTGTCTTTACTTTTGTGTTCCATGTCTATTCATTGCGATGTGAAAAGTTGACGACCGGTTTATAGATTTACGATTATTTGAATATAAAATATATTTGCACATTAATGAATTTTTTTTATGTAGTGTTATGGTTATATTCAAGTTTTGTATGTAGCGAGCATCAATTTATCTATAAAGCAACCAAAACAAAACTTCGTAACGTATGTATTAGATTGATAGCTTAATCGCGTGCTTCGTCGAATTATCGCCACAATTTCCAACAGCATAAACTGAAATCCCGCGATTAATATTTGTAATCCACTCAAAACGGCTCCGTTAATTCATATGGTACAGACTACTTAATTTTAATAATATGATAACGCGTAACTAATAACATCTCCTTTGATTTGATCATCTTTGTCAGTACTGTAAGATCCTTAGTATCAAATTAATATGCGATGTAATATTATAGCCTAAGTTGATACTTTCTTACATATAAAAGTTTTAAAAGTTTTATTAAATTGTTTAGTCTTTGTCGCAAGTACTAAACAATTTAATAAAACCTCTATCAACCCGAGACTCTCGTCAAACATTTGAAAAACGCCTACATATTAAAAAAGCTAATATAGGCTCTCAAACAGGTAAAAATTTCATTCTTGCTAGTCATAGTTAAAATACATTGGTACTATGAGTTCAATCTATGACGGTAAATTTTAACTGATATATGAAAACGTGTATTTTAAATATGTAAACACTAGATCGCCTTTCCTATGCAGCATAGTTTTGCATGCGCATAATAAGGTGCGTTTTAATCCGATACCGATTAATATGGCAGAAAATCCCGAATCGGAACAATCTGATAAAAGGATAAGCTCTTGATTTCTTTTTAAACAAATTTTATTCATATAGAACTAGGACACAGAAATAAGCTATATGATAACGTCCCTTTTCTTATGGGGATAAAAATTAGTTTACCTTAAGTCTTTAAAATTGTCATATTGTCTCTGTTGTTTAAATGTCGAAACTTATCTTCCTTCGTTTATGAATATATCTTTCTTATAGTATAGTACTTGTTATAAATCATGCCAAAGTTGCAAAAAATCCCTGACTCGAATAAAACGCACGCGTGTGTTTAACTGCTAGTTTTTCAGTGCGATAGTACTAAGACCGATCTTTCTTTTATTGTAGGATCAGTGAAAGAGACACAAATGCCTTAAGCTATGAGACGCTTAAAATGTAAAGCTAAGTATTTCATCAACCCTGTTTCCACTAGCTATATCAGCGCAAATGGAGCTTTTAAGTGCCTCACATAAATTAAAGTCAATCTGCACCTTTTGTTGAGACGTTATTTAACTCAATTCTTCGTTAGCAATCTATCAGTCTCCAACAAAATTGATTGCTGATTAAGCAGCTGAATCGCTTTCAACTGCCATTGTTTTTCGTCTGCTATTTATCGTATGCTACCTCTTTGAGATTTCTAGAAAGTTGTGGAAGTTTATTTCCTGATATTCAAGTTGGATTGTTCCATCTGAAGTGACTTTATATTATCTACTTAATTTCAAGCGTTATTTAAAGAATCGTTATATTTCTAGTATTTTATATTCTATAAAGAATTGGTGGAAATATACCAATGGGCTGGTTTATGTATATATAAGATATCCGTTTGAATCTGACGTTGTATGTTCAACTTAAGTTTTAAGAAGTTTATGTTATATGAAGTCCATCTATTAACATACACAAAAATAGAATCTATAATACAGATATTCACACTATATTAATTGACACTATTCTTTATTTATGCGACGTATTCCTGCACAAGTTACTGTCATAATATAAAGAAATTTTGCCGCCCATCTAGTTACCAGCAGAATATCCTAAAAAGTATTTAGTAAGGGTGGAAAAGTCCGACATCTCAACATTAATGGATGGTTTTCAGGGCGTGGGCGTGAGATGGCTCGTGCGGGCATGCTGCACAGAGGAAAAAATGGACCTGAGTGAGTATTAATCATTTATTTCAACGATTGTCGGAAAGTAATTACCACATGTTTTTCGGAAAATACAGGAAGAGTTTTTCCGAAGCTTTGTTTGTAATTTACATAGTCTGAGCGATTTAAAGGATTTTAGCATTCATATTCATGACACACAGACCATTTCTAAACTATATTATTCTGCCCAGTTTTTGCTTACCATGGCAATCATAAAATAGTGTTATGGAATAGATAAATATAATAAATATGTATTTTTTTTAGATTTTACTTTATTGTAGTATGACCTTTTTTGTTAGTTAATTATTTATGCACTTCTTGTACTTTACCCTCTGTAGGTGTTTCTATTTTATTGTTCCATACTAGGTTTGCCTGGAAGAAATCGCTTGTGAAAACGAGAAGGCCACCGGTTGCCTAATAACTTATGTAACCTGCTTTTGTATATGCATTTTTTAGTATAAGGTAACGAAGTGTAAATAAATAAATATGACATACGTAACATATGTACCTACCTATTTTACGTTTATAAACTAAACTTTTAAAGCTATTATAACTTAAGCTTCGTAATCAATTACAAGTATCTCTTTCCCAAAACTGAATAAATTTTCAATTACAACGTGAGAACCAAGCGGCGTATAGATTTACACTATTATTTTTGATGCCACAAAAGTATGGCAAGAATTTTTTCATAAAGCTTACACGATTAGACACGATTCAGCACTTAACATAATTGGCACACGCTCAATGTAATGGTCATGTGTAAAAGACTTGTTTCGCTGTTTAATATTTCTCATAATACGATTTATTTGATATTATTAGGCTCTTTATGTTTGAATTCGATGCGTTTCTCTTGATGTTTCGTCTAAATTTGAAAGTGATAGAAATAGTTACAGGGGAATTCGTTACAGGATATACTCGTATACTTACTAAAGACTTCCTTCTACCAAACGTTTCACCGAATTCACGGGCATGCCGTTATTAATACTCACATGACATTCTTTGGGATATATAGTATCCTATGAAATTCGTACTAGTCTGACATCTTTAAACATAACGGAAAATAACATTATCGTTGAACTTTATCGGGTCGTTAATTTATTTCATATAAAATTGAATACGTTGCATAATGCGTGTACAAATCAAAAATTAAAACTAAACATAAATTGTCTATAACGTGCCTCTAACACGGTAACTAAAAAGATTCAGATGTCGTTCATGTTATGTAATTTATGTTTTTTTTTTCCGTACTTATGTTAACCATACAACAGGATCACAAGCCTCTTAAAACTCGTAGGCAATTTTAAACGCATAAGAGTGAATTATGCGTAGACAAAGTGGATTGGAGTTCACCAAGGACCGTCCTTGAGACACTTAAAAGGGGCGAAAGTATTAGAGAAAAGCAGGTGCAATCCTGATAGAGCAATTACTTATTGTAATATTTTTTTACCCTCGAAAGAATTTTATCTCCTTATAAGCTTAAAATCTCATTTCGGAAACCAATTTAAACATAGTCAATTGTTTTGTAGTACTTTTAACGAATGCGGAAATTGACATGAGAGCTTTTTAGCGCTTCGTTTATACAGTAAGAGTAAGAGTATACATTCCTATATACCTATATATACACTGTTTTAACATAATAATCAAAAATATTTACATTATATTATTCAATGTATTGAGGCGTTTTATAATGCATGCAGAGACTTTGCATTTGGGTAGTAATTATTCGAATAAAATTCACAAATAAAATACAAAGTAACATACAACTCTGGAAGTGTATATAACTTTTTAGATGTAATATATTAATTAAAACTACAATTATCGTATGTTTGGGAACCGATAGCAATTTATTTCTATCTCATATTACATTTACATAATATACTAATAAAAATTGCAATTGTCAAAGATACAAATTAATGTCTTGGTCCGTTATGTATGTTTATTCGTCCCTCTTAGCAATAACACCCATCCCTTAATGTTATTAGTGGATACTTAATGCTTCATACAGTTTATCCTCACAAGCTAAATAGATTATTGTATCCAACGGTAAACTTCTCAGACATATCCCAATGGATCTTGTGAAAGATGCTAAGGGACATGAGGGATCCCGTGTTAACGTGAACATATGAAAATATAAATTTGCATTGATTAATACGTATATGTGCATTGTTATCGCCATTTATTGTAAGAATTAATTTATAAATGTAATGTAGTATTATGTAAACATAGAGTGTAGCAGTGACGCCACAAATATGAAGTGTGAAACGTGATTCTACAATCATATACGTACTTTATAAAATTAGCATCTTTGTCAAATAAAGTAATGGCCAACCAACGCCATCGCTTCTAAAACAAAATAGTGTCTTTCTACTTTTATCTATTCACTAAGATTTTCAGATTTCAGATTTTCATATTACAATTAAAATAACTATTTAAAGAAGAAAAATTTAGTAGTTGAATAATAAAATAGTTTCAGCCCTTGTGATGCTGAGTTGGACACCGTTTTTAAGACCTATTCACCCAGGACAACATGAGAAATTGTATTTTCTATTGTACATACATAATTATAACAAAAAACGATATTGATACGTTTAGTACAGTAGTGTAGTAATGTCAATTTGTATAGATAGTACCCATTACTAATAATTAAATAAATAGATATATGTATTTCCAAAAAAAAAAATGTTGGATAGTCCACTTATTGGAATCGCCTACCAATGAGTCTTTCCTGGGAGATACGACCCCCAAGCAATAAAAAAGTGCAAACTCCTTTCATAAAGGCAGACCACTAATACTCGTATGGGTGGCCATGGGCTGCTGCCTTCCATAGCTGTTTCAGCTGTTCCATAGGCTCATTTGCCCCCTTTCATATAAAAAATCACCTAGAACTTGACTTGATTTGACAATGACTTGATTATTAATCATCACGCTTCAACCGATTCTAGGTAAAGGCACTGTTTGTGATACGTTACCACATTGCTTGGTCATAATTTGGCAAACCATGCTTATGCAGTTTAATTATTTATGTGACCAAACTTTGGTCGTACCTGTATGACATTATATACAGCCGTGCCGGAATTTGGTTCAACTTTATACCTACGTCCTGTTTATAACTATTCAATAATAAAGGCTGTTTCGAAGTTAGACCTCGTTCAGTTGGGTCATTTATTACTGGTTGTCGCAAGTTGTTTATCAAGCTGCGCGTTATGCGTTTGTCCATTGTAACATCCTCAGAGGTAACTAGGATTCAAAAGTATGGCCTAAATTTTTAATTCGACATTAACGCTAGCTAACACAATGTGATTTTCTATTTTTAACAATAATAAATATATAAATAAACAAAATAAATAAATTGTTCACGGGCATAAAAATTGGTACATTTAGATCGATTAATTATAAAAATCCGCATAAGCCATACAAAAATAAGCATACGAATGTCATATTAATTTGATTGATTACAATCTAGTATACAGTATTTTTAATTTTCTTAACCTACAAAGTAAACAAATTTCAAAAGTTTGGTCCCTGTGGCAGTGTATCTTTAACCTGCCAGCGTTAAAGGTACCTGCAATTTCCGAATTAATTTTTTTTTATCATAATGTTAAGAACATTAACATAATGTCATAATAATAAGTTAAGTTATTTATAATTGCTGTCAAACTTATGGTCTAAATACTTGCCAAGCTAAAGCAATATCTTTACTGTTTTCATATTAATATAATGTTTGTATGTTTGACTGAACGTTTTTTTTTTTGGAAACTTTGAGTTAAAAAGAATACTTTTAGTGTAGGGATAGTCCATTTATTCGGGAAGGCTATTCGCTGCATAACGTCACGCTAATGAAGCGTAACTTTAAAATCCTACAAAACGATTATTTTGACCTATAGAGATCGCAAGAATGATATTTAAAATGTTTTAAAAACACGATATTATTGCACATCCTAAATTTAAAGTCTGAATATCAAAGTGACACCTCAAATTTCTAAAGGTTTGGAACCTACATATTAAAAATATTACAAATGCTAAGTTTGTGAATTTAAATAAACGTAAAATAACTTTTATTTATAGGGATTTCCTTATAAATTAAATCAAAAGAAAGCCTTTAAATAAATCATGAAAATACTTAGTAGTCAGTCATACGTAGTAGGTATAAAAGTACTCAATATTTCATACAAAACTATAGAAATATTAAAAACATACAAAGTACAATGAATTTTTTGTGGAAAATTTTACGTAAATATTTAAATATCGTTACCAATTCAACTGAACGCAAATTGTTTTTTTTTTCACGCCTTCATTAAAATATTAAAAGAATTTTGATAAATACTATTAATAGCAGGTATTCAATATATCTAAACTAAGATGGGCATTCTGTAAAGACTTGGAATTTATGGGTTCTTCATGGTTTAGAAGTGGTTTAGTGTCCCGTAAAAGTTTCCGCGAGTGTGGATCGCGGACTCATTATGTTTATGATCAAAGCTCGACGTGATGACCCTTAGGACCCTCATAAAACTATATTATTTCCTGCCTATAGTTGTGTCTCGTGGTTTCGTCATAGCGTGCTTATCTCGATAAAGAAAAATAACGCAAAAATAAAAAAATTAAATAAATCTTCTTTCGGATATAAACGCGAATGTATTACATAACACGACATTTCGAATACTTTACAAAATTTAAAAATTGTTTAGTAAAGTAAGTTACTGATAAAGCGCGTTCAAGCAAAGAAACAAATTATACGGTTTTATATTACAAATTAACTTGCGACACGCACAGCGTGCGATTATTAACCCTGAGGTCGTGCGTTTGAATCACGGCAATAGATTTTTCTTTTTAAGTGCGCCGTTAACACTTGCTCCTACGGTGAAGGCATTGTAAGGAAACCAGCTTGTGTTAATAACCAAAAATCTACGACAGCTGATCATCCTCGCCTATAAAAAGATAAATGATTAAAGAAACGAATGGAATCTGCCAAGACTTATATAGGTTTGTACCGCCACTGGATTATTATGTATTAATTATATTTTATTAAAATATATACTAACCTAATTATTTTTAATGAAATACAAATAATTTAAATAAGTCTCTACATACTCCATTCCTAAGTTGTGTGAAATGCACTCTATTTAGATTGAAATTGCAACTTTCCCGACTTCAATTGACTTCATGTAGCTAGAATTTCAAAGCAATTTATTTGTTTATGCATTCAAATAATATGTTTAGGTTATAGAGTTTTCAATAAAATTATTAAAATTATAACTTTTAAATGTTTGAATTAATTTCTTTTTAAAATATTGTTTGTAATTCAAAGAGAAAGTTATTTAAAACATTACAACTGTGAATTCGATTCTAGTTTGCGCACAGTACGCGAAACTTACAATGTGCTGTTCGACCTGTTGTGTCTTCATATTATTATCCTGATAAAGAAATCCAACAACTTTGTTCTATATGCTACGTAAACAGTTACGCAGAGACATTTTGTTGGATGACTATATAAGTCCGATGGCCTATACGAGTATAAACCATGTACCTAAGGTTTTGAAGCCAATCAGTGTGTATTAAAAAAAATACAAGAATACATTACTTGATGACGTCATGTATAAAAATAGTCCCGTTGTATAACGTTATATTTCCACTAAAAAAAAATAGATTCAGCTGTCGTAGCGACACGTTAAAATCTATATAAACAAAAGATATTCGAACTTGGAAATTAATACCTCAGATTTTGTGGGACGTGATTTGAAACGGTTTCCAATTTAGTCGATTGCAAACGATGTAATTTCCGATTTCTGATGGCATTTCACCTTATCATTTATTCACGCATTTATAACAATTTACAGATGTACGAGAGATTCATCTATTATCAGCTAATAAGAAAAATATGAATTAAATCTACTAGCTTGTTATCTATGCCATTAGGTATTACATTTAAAATTATGTACTTGTCCTATGATCATGCATCACGCGTTAATGAAACTTCAATGGTAACTATTTATCTGGCATAAAATACTGATTGTATACCGGTTCAGTTCTTCTTATTCTAGAAGTGCCTCTCCACTACTGGAGGTTGGCGGTCAGCTCGTCATACTCCTTCTTATTTTTCGCCAAGCACATCAGCTGTTCTACGCTGGCCACTCCCGTCCATTCTCTAATATTGCGGAGCCACGACTTCCTCCTTCTGCCTGCGCGTCTTTTCCCCTCGACCTTGCCCATCATGATTACTTGAAGAAGTCAGTACCGTTCGTGTCGAAACACATGTCCCGGTTCAGTTGGTTAAGCGTTTACCACATGGGGTCCTGGTTCAGATTCCTGGTAAAGGAATATTTGTTTCAGCTGAAGGGTATAAAAAGCTGTTTACCTTTAAAATGTCTGCCCTTATGACATTGGAGTTCCCTAATGGTGAATAACGATACTTCACAAACATATTTTATATAAATGGTAAAAATCGTAAACATAAATCTATTTAAAAGCCAAAGAAAGGGTAAGGTAAATCCATGAATGAGATGAGGGGTTCGTCAAATTTATTTAGGCTTATTAAAGTTACTATTTACATCCGAAGCTCCTACGTTGACAAATATTTGGAAAGCCTAATTTTTGACAAGACACGCTTTTTCCCTTGCATACATTGATCTTTTGCCATATTCGAAACAAACTTCGTTTCAAATCATTACAGTACAAGTTCATATTTTCCTTCTCAGGACCCTTTACCGTAAATTTTTTTTAATTGCGTAGTATTTCAGGCATTATACAATGTTCAAAGCATGGGTTGTACACTGCGTTTTTGACGAGTGCTTACGTTTTTTGACAGAGACCAAACAATAGTGTCAATGACAGCTACAATCGAACTCTCGAAACGCAACTGGATGTGACATTTAGGTATATTAACGGACAATTTTTGTATTACTTTACTGCTCGTTTATTATATGAAACCGATAAAATATGTTATAAGCTTACATGAATAGACTTAGATTTGATTCCGACCGTGATAATATCAAAATTCAGAACCCTTTACACACCCGAACAATATTTCAGGGAGTGCCATGATTTAGTGCCTATTTCTTTAATCAATGGGTGTGTTACCATGAATGTAAATAGACGGGCTATCACTATGATTACCATCTACCATATCTAATAATATAATACATATGCCCATTTATGGAATCCCAGCTTGACACACTCTTGGGGTTCGGTTTATTCTTTTACTATGGTAATGGTTTCAATTGAAGAAACACAAGACAACACAAGTTGATACATTAATAGTTATTAATTGACGTGGTAGAAACAATTAAGGTCTTAGTATTATTACACAGAATTTTTGAAAATTTAAAATTTTGTTATTTGCTATTAGTTGGCGCACACTGGCGGTGGTGTATGACACTTGTCGTAATGTTGGTGCTTTTGCCGTACGCAATTATTAGTTTTTACTTACTGAATCATTGTATTTAAACATCGTCTATAGTCCTTTAATAAATAAATACAAAATTTAGCAAGTATAAAAATAGTCAAAATAATTGGTCTACTTTAATTTTCTTACTTACTTTACCATTTAACACGTTCACTGCGGCAAGTAAAATCATAATTCTTCATCAGGTGCGGCGGCGGGCCAAAATGCGCCCCCAATGATATTTCCGCCAGTGCGTGGCAGGTCTTTCTAGACCCAACAGCAATAGGATAGATTAACTCTCAGTGGATGCACAGCAGCGTCAGTGCGTGGTAGGTCGATAAAAGCCTGCCGTTATGTTTTGATGGGGAACACCTACAATTTTGACCGCAAGATGAAATATATATTTGTCCCTGTCGAATTTTTACAAACACCTGAGATAATCGTTACGCACCAGCGAGAGGGACATAGATTTCTTCGTCCGCACCAGCTGAAATACCGCGGCAGGCCGATATCGGCCTGTTACGCAGTGAACGTGCTAATATGCTTATCAGGATACAGAAACGAGGGTTCTAAATTCAGTGTTTTATGTTTCATATAGTCATTTAAAAAAATATTTCAAATGAGTTAACTTAACCGATATTTATTTGCATATAAATGATTTATTATGAGCACACAAATTTTTGTTTCAAATGATGACTACCATCAGACAACTCAAACTGTTTACCCTTGTACTTAGATTAAAACATTCCTTTTTTAAACACAGGAACAATATAGCAGGTACAAGACCTATGACAAAACGAAATAATAGGCCTATATAAGGTTCACGGCGCTTACCACCTGCATGACGTACCACCCACAGAGCCTAGAATAAACGTTTCATGAAAACTGGAAGACAAAAAGATTTTATGGTATACTACTGAAGCTCATTGTTCCCCTTTAAATGAAAGAATAAACCTACGTATGGATAATTTAATAAAACATTTCTCTTTTGAACCGTACAAGGACTTTATGTGACAGTTTTATAGAGTTTTTATTGCATTTTACTGAAAATCGTTGCTTGTCAGCTGGGGCTAAAGGTGTTACTTTTGTGTATTAATTTTTCAATGGAGTTTGCACAGATCATTGTTTGTTTTGGTAAATTTTTTTTGCTTATTACGAAAGAATTAAACTTAAAAATCTTAACTGTTATATTTACTGTGGTTTTCCAGAGACAGGACTGGCGTTTTAATAACCATACATTTATAGAAAAGCATTTGAAAAATTGAAATTAGAGTCGTATAAAACAATGAAAATTATTTAGGAACTGATATACATACATACTTTTCGTTTCTTTTTAATTTTCTGATTGGGTTTATTCATCATAAATGTAGGTTTTTCATATTGGTGTATATGAAAAACTTGTACATCTCCTATCAAATTTAAATGTACTTATATCACATTACAGTTAGAATGTTTTTACTGTTTTTTGTTATATTTGAGTAAGAAATATGTATGTTAATAAGTAGGATCTATGCGACGCCGGGGCGGGTATGGAAGAACGTGTTCGTAGAATGGCGTTGCGCGTTTCCCTTGCGAAAGTGAAGGTTCCCCCTACACCCCCTGCTCCAGACTACCGCAGACGAGCTTTCTTAGCTATCCCTTTTGCTGTGTATGTATTCGAACAATATTTTCACCGTCATATTTGAATAATCTATCAAATTTTGAAAAGTTGTATACCTACTATACTGTAATACATTCTCGTTATAATATGAAATAAAATTATGAGAATGACATTTATTTTCATAATTTTATTTCAATTGTGTGTAACTATGAAATATTTATGTATTTTGTACTATTAAAAAAAACAGTGATGCTACAACACTTGATCTTGGCTTCAGATATCTGTATAATTTTCTTTATTAATAGGCAAGATGATCAAATAAGCAAGTAGTTTTCCTTAACAAGCTAGTCTTGTATGCATGTAAGGAAAAAAGTAATAGTTGCACGGCCGGGATTCGAACCTACCTCAGGAATGACATTAGACCAACGCTGCTCATTCATACATATAAAAATCTAATTAACACCATACACATCATATAATTTTGAATGTGTGATAGTTCTATTTACGGCCCTTTAAAAAAATCTGTCGATTTAAGATCGGTGCAAACTGTACTATAATATAGATTACGAGTATATAGGCTTAACGTTGTATTGAACTTGAGACAAACGTCATCTTAATTGACAGAGTGCTTGCCTAAACTTAACTTAGCTAACGTGGATATTGCCAAAATTAATGGTTCTTCATTTAATAATTTAATCTCATGTGTACGGTTATCATCCATTACAGCGGAATATACGAACATAGATAGATCCTGATTACGTTAATTATTTCGTTCATCGTTCAGGACATGAATTCGATATTCGACGAAAATTACCAAGAAAACATAAGGAATTTAAAAGAAAGTATTTATAATTTAAAATTATTTTATTCTTTGCTCTGCTCTTAACTAATTTAAATCTTTTTCTTGTCGTGTTGTTTAGTAATGTCAACTATTTGCTTTTTCGTGTCTGTTTTATCTTATCTGTTCTGTTCAAATCTGTGGTCCAAATAAAAACATTAGATTTTCGTTCACACTACAATATTTTTATACCTTCTCTACTTTTCTTGGTTTCCCATAATTATGCGTTCCTATTTTCTGCACTAGACTCGTAAATACAAAAGGGTAATTTTCGCCGACCTTTTCCTAATCGCATAATACATTTTTGCACTGGCTGCACTTTAAGCAAATTACTCGTATGAGAGCACAAGGTTGTATAATTTAAGCTCTTCTGCTAACGAGCTGGTACTTGCCTGTTCTCACTTATTTTAGTTTCCATGGCCTACATGAATTGTTTCGCGTGAAACTTCAAAACCACAACGGTTTATTCTAATTTCTTACCTCTGTTTTATTTGTTGTGTTAAAACACCTGTAATCTTTTTTTATTCTTCTTTGCAAAACTTTATCATTATAATCTGTTACACATAGATTTAGTATCTATCTGTACGAAAGAATAAGTATTCCTTTATTATATAGCCCTGGGTATTAAAGCATTTCACTCGAAATTTGATAGTAGTTTTTGAGTTTTTTATTTTCAAACATACAAATCTTGCATCTTTATAATATTATTATATATTAATCGTGATCTACAATTCTCGTATGATACTGTAAATATAAATGCAAAAGTTTGCGAAAATTAATTACCGCAGTAATTAATTTCATTCTTTATTGTGAAGCCTTCTAAATGGAATTAATTAAACTTTTCGGTAACATATACAATTAACGGATAATATTTGCTATTTATTTGAGAGCAAGCTATAAATCTGACGGTAGATTTGTTCAAAGTAAATAAAAATAGAATAGTCTAATATTATTATTAGGAAACTTAAGTAATTTTAAAAGGTTGGTCCCCGTGGCAGTGTTCCTACCATTAATGTAAGAATATTTTTTTATTATCATAATTATTATACATTTAAGACTGTAAATAATTTATTTAGTATTTGGTCGTATACTTTATATAATCTATAGTTTTCTTATGTCGATTGGGTACTAAAGAATAAATTATGAATATACGACATATAATATGGGGATTGCAATAAATAAAAAGACAACTTTATAGCCAAGCTAGTTAAGCCATAAAAATAAGTTTACCATAGATACAAGAGAGCTCTGCTCTATACTTCTTTAAATCGATGGTTTGGTAATCAGTAATTGGCCAGTCAATTTCGCCTTTATTATTTATATTATTACTAGCAGACCGGCCAAGCGTTGCTGTGGCTAAGGTTTTTGTTATAATACATAGTAGCAAACGATTCAAGGGAAACGGTAGGAGAACACCAGTCATGGGCAATGGCGTAGCTACCTAGGGGCTAGGCGGGGCAGTGCCCCGGGGCCCTCAAACTCAGGGGGCCCTCGAATCCTTACCAGAAATCCCGATCGAACTGAACTTTTGGAAATATCTCCCATTTTCAAAATAAATATGACAGGTTGCAACCCCACTTTAATCAAGACAACTTAGTTGAGAGAAATTTAAAAGTTATGCCTAGGTAATTCCCCTAAATTCTTTCTGTAGGTTGGCAGTGTTGTCAATTTGACGGATAGGGCTGTATGTTAATAAACTTTTTCGTACTGGTCAATATAGTGGTTCAATTTTATTTGATTTTACCACTCATATTGATGCCCGTTTAGTCAATAAATCGTATCAAATCTAAAGATTTCGGCTACAGCTCATTGTATAACGAGAATTTTTTATAGCAATTGAAAACCAAACCGCATCAAAGCCTGGATTTAAACGAAGTCATTGATACTTTTGCGAAAACTAAAGCTAGGAAAAAATTCTAAACATAATTGTTATTTAGTCACTTGGTAGGCCTTTATATAATAAACCCTTGAATCTTCTCTATTTCGTTTTTTTAACCAAACCTACGCCAAGTATTAATTGCAATTTATGTTGTTACTGTTTAATATTATATTTTATTACCTGCCCTGCACAAAAAAGAGCTTAGGTAGCTTAGCATTTTTAAAGTATTTGTATATTTCATATTTTTATTTGATTAAACCTAATCAGTTTACATAGCAGTGGGGCCCCTTATTTTAATTTGCCCCAGGGCCCTTGGTTACCTAGCTACGCCACTGGTAATGGGGATGGTCCCCATGACCAGTGGCGTATGCTTTTTTTGGTGGTTATGCCATTAAATTGTAGCTTATGTGAAACGTTTGTACTTCCAACACAGCGCCATCTGTTAGAATTGTGACTATCAAATAATAAACAAATATTTTGCAATAAAATAATATTGCGGGTATAAATTGAGATGTAAGCTATCCTATCTTTTAAGTTGGATCAAACTACACACGGTGTGCAAATTTTATTGATATCGGTTCGGTAGTATAGGAGTCCATAGCGGACAAACAATTGACACGTAATTTATATACATTAAGATTATCTACCATTAAAGTTTAACTTTTTAGACTTGACTTATTTGTAGTGTAACGGATAGGATCGGCCAGCGTTGTTTATAACTACTTTTAATTGATTCAGTTGTTACCGTCGTTTTTAAAGTGCTGTACCCAATGTATTTAGATGTATTGAACAGTTTTTTCAGAAGCACAAGGGTACGTCGTGTGTAAGATTTTCACTTGTAACAATGCCTACGTGTAAAGTGTTTCCGTGTCATCGACCTTTCTATGATCCAACTCTGTACCAAATGCTTTTATGGTTTGTTTGGAAGCCTTTACCGCTTTAGACGTTTTTCTATTCAATATTCACTATTAGCAGATGCTTATAGAATAAAAATCCGATGTTATTTTCCAAAATACAAAATATAATAATTATTAGTTCTGTACCTTTTTATATATAGTCTAGTTAACTAACTAGAACAACTAGGTACGGAGTTACAAATAATAACAGTAAATAATTTTAACATAATAAGAAAAGTGCGTGCGTAAAAAGTACTTTGTATATGTATATATATTTATACAAATCTAAAACTTTAGATTTTCGAGACTTAGAGGGAAGGGAAAAAACGATATTTTAGGAATTTAATGAATTTAATTGTCATTTAAATATTAAGTGTCGGAAATTAATACAAATTATTAATTTAATTTTTTAATTTATTTCTTCTATAATAAAAACACGTGGCATTTTAATTTACAATTCGTCATTTGAGATTTCTATAAATTATTTTGCATAAAATATAAAATACTAATATTTCGTAATTCTCTTTACGAAATTTTAATTTAATATAGAATTTCTATAAGGTAATTCGCCCTTCTCACTCTCTCTCAATCGCTCTCTCCCTTTTCTTCGACAATAACGCTGCAAATCTTCGTGACGCTAATATTATTATTATTGCGCTTCATCCGTAAAAAAATTACGCTCATGCGCCTAGAGAAGATTCACTTGAAAAAACACCGTAGTACTACGTAAAATATTACGAAAAACAAAAAAGAAACTATTAAATACTCAACAGCGTATCCGTTTTCGTGTTATAATGACGCATCAGAAACTTTCGAGAACGTTACCGAATACCGAAAAGCGTCTGTCCTTAACAGTCTCGTAAAACCCTGACCGTTCAAGCCCTTGATGGTTCAAAACGCATAACACTTCACTGCATACGTCAAATGTTACTTGTATACAAGTGGGACTTGTAATTTAACGACGGGCTCGTTCAGCTCGTCACTTTTAGGGACCGTTACCTGTTTTCCATTAGCACCTGGTCGTCAAAGCGAGTGTGATTAATCTAATTTATCCGTTTGAAGCCTGAATAGCTTTTACAAGCTGAGAGCCATTCCTTGCCACCTTACGTTATAACGTCTTGACGTAACTACAGTAAACGTATTTAAATACGTACGTTAGATGTGGATGTAACGAAAATGTTTTAAACGGCGAAGGATTAGGTTGATTATTTTTCCGACCCAAATATCGACCAATAGAATTGCACCATTCAACGTCACGTGGTACAACCTACATGGTATTATACTGATAATTTTTTGAAAATTTTCTCTGGTAGTTGCTTCAAGAAAAGTATTAAGTAGTTGTTTTATTCATTATGAAATTCTTATTTGTTAACTGTACATTTCGTCTCATGGTGCAATTCTATTGGCCGACATTTGGGTCGGAAAAATAATCCCCCGAATACCACACGAGCTTCAAAATTATCTGGCATTTCCCTCAAGGTTCCCTGCAAACAAATAAAGTCGTCAAGTTTTTCGCTTCACGCTCGTGATTTTTTAACCTGAAAAACTTGACTCCTTCATTTGTTTGCAACGAACCTATCGGGAAATACCCGATAATTTTGAAGCTCTTGTGGTATTATAAGTGATAATTCAACGTATTTTGTGTATGTCCACGTATAGCTCTGCCCATGAACCAATTTTCTCTATTGAGTAAGGGGTGTATTTTAGAGTTGGCGTAAACAGGAATTTATTTCTATTGGCGCAGCACTAGTGTCTATTAAACCTCACTATTTCAAATTATAGAGTTAATTGTTATTTTGGTTGGATTAATGGATGTGACGATAGTTTTAATTTAGAAAAAAATAAAGCTGGTTTATAACAGTCGTTTGTTGTTGTTTGTTTCAAATATGTTTTTCAAAAACTAAATATTGTTATAAATTTAAAGCAGGATTGTTTGAGATATAAAAATTATTTCTACTCTAAGTAAAAAGAGTATCTACAATTTTCGGATGTCGTCAGATACTATCATTAATATTTAAATTAATGTTACTATATTTTATCAGTACTCGGCATGTGTTGCACTATACAGGCATTCTTATAATCAATATAAAGTTCATGTAACTAAATCGAAATGACTGCGATGTAACTTCTGCTTGGGCGCGCTAAAATCTTTACTTGACTAGTCACAATCAGGAATTGGCATCCAACCCCCAGTCCCCTCACACAGATAATTAACTACAGATAGGTCCCCACGTGGGGTGTGATGAGATTTTACACACCGCTTTTTTAAAGAGGTTTGGAGTGCGGTGATAGGGTTCAAACAATTTGTTAGGGTGGCCTAAACGGATGTGATTATTGATTTTTAAACTTTAAAGTTTCACATAGTCAACGAGTCTACCACACGTTTGAAGGAAGACATTTTCGATCATATTTTAAATCGTATAGAATCTTTAAAAGTGTCTCGAACTAAAAGAAGAATACTGAATAACTACGATGATTTCTATGAAATAGTAATTTCTTGTAATTTTTCTCTGTATTGGAATTATCAAATTATTTAATTTAGGTTTTTAGACTTCTCGCACTTCGTTAATGCTTTTTATTATTGTTCGTCGATTCCTTTCACTCTTTATTAATGTGCACTGAAACTACATTGTTTCAAAGTACGCATCAAAAAATATCTATTTATTGATTCTTATTAATTTCAGGTCTGTTGCTCTGTATGTATTCAAATTCAAATTAGATATTCAAGATGCCTATACTAATTTGATTTACATATCAATAATAAAGGCCCATTTGACCAAAAAGGGATTCGTAGCGGAATTACACTAGAATTCGCCAGACGAATAAATCACTAACTAATGCTGCAGTATCCGGCCCGTAGGGCCGTCGCTGCTTATTGTCGAGGTGACATTTGCCTAATACGGGGAGCCCTATGTGGGACCCTCTCTCAGTGCCATGACAACGGGGGTAGCGTAATTTATTAATTCCCGTTCGCACTTATTGTTTTTCAAAGCTTTGTGTGGCTATCATCAAATTCACGTATAGAGCACCGGTTGCCCTTATAAATTGGGGCGATGTCATTTATGTTTTGTATAATGTTGAATATCGCGCATAAACGCCTTAAATAACGATTTTAGGTTTATGAATCTGTACTTGTTTTGAATAAAAAAAAAACGATTGATTTGTAAAAAAAATATTATTAACACTTGTCTCTGGTATTGTACACCTGCTCATATGAAAATTCGTGAAAAGTCAAACAAAATTCTGCAAATCTAAAGACAATTCTTATATATTATCAAATTTTACTTACTGTTTGTAAATACCATTTATTATATGTTACCTGTTTGTGTGGCTTCGATTTGTGTGGCTGTGGTATTCAGATCGATAAAAAATATTAGTGTTCACTAGAAACATGCAACCTTTACCTTTTTATAATATCAGTTGATATCATAGTAGAATATAATTAAAAAAGAAGATAACAATTAATCCAGGCACAGTCGCGGTCACCAGCTGTACATTCAACGCATAAAGCATGAATGCAGCCAATAAAAACAGAGTGAATGATATAGTTTTTGTAGGCGTCGTCTAGCCACGGTCTAGGATCGATAGTCTGCTTCCCGAAATTTCATTACGTTACTAAATTCGTTACAGCTTCAATTTACATAAGATTTTCCTCACCTTATACATAGCTCGGTTTTATGAAGACACGCCGCTGAACCAATGAAAGTGTTATTTAATATGTAAATAATGTTGAAATTCAGTGTTCTTGCCTTCCTCCGAAACTGTTACAGTTATGCTTAAATTGTTGGTACCCTGAAAATGGCAAACACTTGTTTTCTGTTTGTTAAATAATGCAATGTATATAAATACAATTACAATTAGAAAGATACTAATGATAAGTAATGTAGGCATAACCTTCATCTATCGTAATAACGGGTCTACCTGTTTTCGTTGGTAATCACTTTATTCCAACTCTAAATCGACGAAATAAGTGCGGTAAACAATTCGGAAACAACTTAGCTCCAATTTGGATCAATTTTTTTTTATATTATTACTTTTTTTAAGTTTTAACAACAATTATAAATAACTTAAGTGTTTTTATTATTATGACATTTGCATGCATATTTTTATATGGCTGATTGTGCGGTTTTTTTATAATTAATCAATCTGAATATACCACTTTTTTTGGCAAATAAACGATTTATTATTATTTTTAATATAATATTTTAAGGCATTATAATACACGTGATTTGATTTTGTATAGAATGTATTAACTAACATCTAACAAATTAATTGCGTTATTTGTACCAAAATTCCGGTCAGGGGATAAGCCGGGGAGAGGTTGTGGTAAATCATTTCCAGACAATCATTGGAATTTAGCGTGCAATATCAAATTTTTATTACATCACGGTGACATTTTCATTTCACGATGAAGAGCAATTTCTCAGGGAAATTTATGTTTCCTACGCTGATATATGTACGTAAATTTTCATTTCTCGGTTCAAACAGCGTATCTTCTGCTAATCTGTTACATGTGATTTATCAAAATGTATTTATTTAAATTAAAAACAAAATTTAAATTCAGAACATAGTATAGACAACTTTTCCGTCAATACATTGTTATCTGTGGTTTCATTTATAATCTGAATGGTATATTATCTATGTTTCTTTACTATTCGAAGTTGTATTGTTATTTATTCTTACTACTCTCACTTAACATCAGGTGAGCCTTTTGCCCATTTGCCGCCTGTTCTATAAAATAATAATAATTTGAAATATTTTTATTTATTCGTATTGCAAATTATTTGTTTTTAAACTCAACTTTCAATTCCCTTATCATAATTAATATAGACGAGAAAAGATATTTTGAGTGGCTTTAAAAATTTAAGATATTTCATTTCATAATTCGTAGTAACTTCAACAATTCTTCCCGGCCTACCAGTACTGAACGGCGAGCTACGAGAGCAAGCTAATTGCTTAATTAACGCCTCCAATCTGAGGTCGTCTGGCATCACTTTGCAACTATTTATATTCCAGTTTACTATGCTCTGAAGCTTCGTTTAAATGAAGTAAATAAAACCTTAAGGTTCCTCTTAACAACAGACTTTTTAATGCCTCTTATAGACCAGGTCTTATTTATATTAAACGGTGAAGAGGCTCATCTGTTTTTGGTAGTATCACCGTGCGCGGTAGAAAAGAACGCGCTAAAATCCCGTAAATAGCTTACTTGTAGAATGATGAACATAGTAATGTTACGAATCAATAATGAAACTCGACTCCAGGTATTAGAAGTCTACTTTGGCTTCTTTAAAACTTGAACCGAGTGGTGCGCTTGACAAAGCGTAAGATTTATTAACTTCCGATGGTCTAAAACGTGTTGGATTTTGCCATTCGGCAATTAAGTGAAATCTTGACTCTGAACGCTGCAAGCGATTTACAAGCGCTCGTCTTGGAACAATGTTAAGTTACAGGCACATATTAACCCAAAATGTATATCGATACGATCTTACGATCTTTTACACAGCACTAACGTTCTTGAGTTACAAAAAAGGGATTTATTTATACAATTAACCCGCCTTTGGACCAACTAAAATGTATAGTCTAGACGTAAAGGAAATTGGGTGCCAATTGTAAAACGTTTCATGACAAGTTGCCACCTAACAATAATAAACGAATAAAAACTCATAAATCCCCATTACGTTCTAGCACGCAAGTCATAAAACTCTAAAGCTGTGGAGTAATCCCAGCGTTGATTTATTTCGAAGGGACGCATCGGTCCTTTGAGTAGAGAAGTTCAATATTGACTTTCAAAATTGCTTTAAACTGCAGCCGATAATAATGGCGTGAAAGGAAGTTTCAACCCTATGGCAATGGTGGGAGGTTACAAATGCTTTCTCAGAGTCAATTGACTAAAGTGTTGTTAGTCGCCTCGCTTATTGGCATGTCCTTCAAGTTTTCTGGGACGATAAGACTTCGACTGTCTACTGTCTGTAAAATAAATATTGATTTTTGCGCCGTTGCTAAATAAGGCCTTGTAATATCTACACAGATTATATTAATGGCGCATAACTAATTTTTATTCATCAACGTCTGCTACCCGACAGACGTTGTCCTGTCTTAACTATGAATATTTTTCCGACCCAAATATCGGCCAATAGAATTGCGCCATTCGACGTCACGTGGTACAACCTACATGGTATTATACTGAAAATTTTTTGTGAAAATTTTCTCTGGTCGTTGCTTCAAGAAAAGTATTAAGTAGTTGTTTTATTCATTATGAAATTCTTATTTGTTAACTGTACATTTCGTCTCATGGTGCAATTCTATTGGCCGACATTTGGGTCGGAAAAATAATCCCCCGAATACCACGCGAGCTTCAAAATTATCGGGTATTTCCCGATAGGTTCGTTGCAAACAATTAATATAGTCGTCATGACGACTATAAGTCGTGGTAAGCTCTTGTGGTATTACATATGAATATTGATTTCGAATTGGTATAATTAACTAAACAAATATTTCAAAAACAAAGTGTTAATTATTCTAATGCTTTATGATACACAACATTCTTTGTTTGTTTTTCTGGCGCGTATATAAATAGTTTTTTTTTGGTATTCCGACAACAGATGTATTTTATCAATATAATTGTTTTATTTGCATTTCATCAATATAATAACTCCGATCGAAGCATTTGTTTTAAACGATATTCATTTTTCTTACATCCTCTTTGACGATATTTGCAGCACGCATTCTGTCTATGTTAGTTATGTCAAACGCCATAAGGTTAGATCAAAAAATTTTGAATTATAAAAGCGCTATGCACTGAAAAAATAATTTCTCTATCGTAACAATAGTCAGGATTACTTAATATGGTGGTTAAGTATTCTTAAATTTTCTAATTTTCCGCACAATTTTATATAATATTAATTTTTCCATCTAATAATCCATGAGAACCTTCTCCTGACAATAACGAACACAACAAAAAAAGAATTAGCGAAATCGGTCCAGCCGTTCACGGGTGATGCCGTGACCAAGGGAAATAGGGATTCATTTTTATATAATATATAGATATAGATGGACCATTCATGACGTCGTATTACTATATGTATCTCAACATAATACAACCTTTATAACATAGTCAAATTGATAAAAAGACTTAAATTTGATTAATATTGCCCCTTCAGCCTGAACTTTATTCAGTACACAATTTATTAATCAAGTTGACTATGCATACAGCTGCAGCTAGATCTTAATTTAACAATAATAATAGCTTCCTTTTACTTGAAAATCTCACCGCAGCTATCAAACTTGGAACTAGCTAATTGGCTAAGTTTAAAAATGTTCAGTCAAATTGAAGTTTTAGAAGGTGGTGATAAATACCTATCATAAGTATTTTCAAACTTAATAATTGAAAGTCATCAAAAATATTAATATTTTGTGAATATCATCGTGTATTTTCTCCGCACACGTATTTCATGATAATCAAAAAATAACTTCGATAACAGAATTGCATTCTATGAATCGTGTACGTAAGTTTAATAAAGTATTAGAATAATTTGTACTTTTTTTATACAACAGAATAACAATTGGGTTTGTTTTTTGTCTTGAAATCAAGTCTCTAAAAGAAACATTTTTTAAAAATAATATATAATTGTTTATTAACATAATGGTATTATAAATAGAAATGTAGCAAAACGGAAACTCTTTTAAAATGGCATATTTATAACAGTCTCCATCAAACAACGCAGTGTTTACAAATGTATAAGTACCTAATCAAGAACCGTACATTTTAGGACAAAAACATAGACAAGACCCAGGAGACAATTTAAAACGCACGCGTCAGCGACCCAATCGTTTACTGATTGATCGCTAATGTTTTGCGTACTGCAATCACAGTTTATGCAATATCACAGTTGCCAAAATACGTAAAATATTTTATTTTAAATGGTTATAGAATTGCAAAATATAGATTGAAATCAAATGTCTTAATTCTATATTCTGCTGTTGGAGTAGAAGGGGCTTGTGTAAAATGAAGACAATATAAATACCTTCTTTACCTAATATAAATTATTTATATTTTTTCTTTATTTACGAAAGCTTGCCAACGCTTGATATTAAGGAATAATTCAAGATTTAATGCGACAAGCACTTATAACAAAAAAACGAGAGAGAAAAGTTATAAAAAATGAAGGAAAATTGATTTCAAAGTGTGAGCAATGGTCTGGATATCCATTCTAGTTTTGGTAAAAAAAAAGTAACTTTTTATAATATAGTAAAGAACTAGTTATATATAGTATATGTAAGTTACAATTTGACAACTTTATTGATTAAACCCTGTTTAAATTCACCAATAACAGTCAAAAAGGTATATTGTTACTACAAACACCGGCAACTGTGGGGGGTAAGAAGACGCAATTCAGGCTGTCGCGGCGCGTACAGCCCGGGTCGACGGCCGGAGCCGCCCGGGGGGGCAAAGGGGGCTTTACACTTCCGCCTTGCTGCACTCATTTCCGCATAAACAGTGCCTACCGCACTCTACCGACAGCTATCATAGGCCTATCATCATTAAGATATTATAATCTTTAGCTGCTTTAATAAAATTAACAGCGAGTACAAATGCAGTAAAAATAAACCTGGGAAGGCGTAGTTAATTTGTGTTAAAAGGGATATATGAAATAGCAAAAAGCGTACACATTCCTGAAACACTTTTCTTGTGTTCATCATTTGTGAAAAAATACTTTGTTAACTGTATCCTGCGTTTGAAACGTATTTCGTTTATGTTTCGAAAAAAAGGGTTATTAATTTGGACGAGTCGAAACTAACTTCGAGATCGCGATCGTAATCTCAAAATAACTGTAATAGTCATGTTAAACTTATTATGATCACAGATTTGAAACTGAAACGAAATGTATTAAATTCCTTTACATATTGTTTCACTATTTTATCGCTTTCGTGCTTTTAGTTCACTTTTATTGAATTAGATGTGGTTCAATAAAAGTCTTTAACAAACTTCATGTAGCAACTAATCAGCGCAAATCCAGCGAATTAAAACAAGGAACGCAATTTAAAGTCCCTCTTAAAAGTTTCGAAAGCGAAGGAGTGTGGGTGAAATAAAACAAAGGAAGGCGCGCGCCGCGGCACTCACTGTGAGTGCTCTGCTTTGTGGCAGGCCGGTACAATGTAATAGGCGATACACGCTGGCATACCTTCACCACAGTGCGAATGCGAACAGTATCGGTTATTAAAACGTTTCGGTGTTATTGAGAATTATAGAAATACAATGTAAAGCCGAGCCAATCAAATGCGAGTTATGTTATTAATATAATATTTCGGACAAGAAAATTCGAATTATTCATAGTTTACTTAACTGCAGACATGGAAACTATTAATATAAAATGCAAGCTAAGGGTGAGATTCGGAAACGACACTTAGCACGAACTTAGTAACCCTTAAAAGAAAAAATAGATACTAGAAGCACTGATTCAATATGACTAATATTTTTTATTCCATTTAACAAATTTTATTCTATTTGTTGAAAACTTTATTCAAAATATAAATAAATGTTTCCTAGACCGTGAAACCTAATTGAACTTTATTATTTATTCAATAAAATGAAACAACGACAAAATAAATAAAAAACTATTTGTAAAATTAATATAGTTCTCTCTGTAAATATACGAAGTGTTCCGATTATTAGAATTGTGATAATAAATTAATAATTAGCTCGCCACGACTACTTCAAATGACCAAGCGCGTATAAGCGTATTTGCTATCGTGTTACTGTTCATCACATCACGTGTTCTGTCTTACGGGGCTCAACCCTAGTTCGGTGATACGGCTTACTCCTATGCTCCGTGAAAATACTATCTGTCTTTGACATTTCATTTCATGTACACTTTCATTTCATAGCCTCTATTTGCTTTTAATTCCGTACTTTTGAAATTCATCCCCATATGCAGTAGTGTTACCTAAGGGTTGCTTTTAACATTTGACATAACCTACTCAAAGCAGACAAAGAACAATTTCACTGCACTGTTTATTCTCTCTTTGTGAAGTTGTAGTTTTTTCATTTTTTCTGATAAGCACTGCATACGAAATTAGCCTTGCTATGTTGTGAATGCGTATACAATTCTTTATTTATTCGTATAATAATCATAAAATTCTATTCTAGTGACTTGACACGAATATGTGAATTAAATTTTAATACACGCTCGCTGGAAATTTTTAAATAACTTGCACACACCTGTTTCTTGGAGATAATATATCTAAAGGGGATAACTGATATTTCGTATAAAAATTATGACTGTCTAAAAGTAGGAGCACTTTCACATTGACTTTATTTATTTATTTATAAGTAATCTTACAGCTACACCTATCCATATTATAAAAGAAAACACTTAAACAATATAGAGCCAAAACAGATTATATTGAAAAACAAAATATATGAAACCGAAAACATAAGTACATTAATAGATAAAAAAAAGAAACTGAAAAAAAAAGCAACCGAAATTTGCTTATAAACCTTCATTTAATCTAGCTATCAAGAGCTAAGTCAGAAGCCCAAATGACCAACAACCAACATTAACAAAAAGTCGCGAGATTTCGCTTGTAATTTAACAAATTACAATAATCCTTTATAAAATGTAAAAGTGCAACAAGGTCTACGTGCCTGATAGGATTAGTCTGAGAAAAATAACCGTTGTCTGCGGGAGAAGCGTGCTTGAAAACAGCTGAGATCATTAGTGAGGGAGCTCTAATGAACCACTCGATCGCGACGAAGATCTGCACTAACTTATCGAAGATCTCCAGGTGAATAAACAGATTAAACGCCTAGATTAACATTCTTATTTGTAAGTACCAGTTACTATGGTTGGTGTAAGTAAATTATCTCCGATATGTTTGTAACTTAATTTGACACCGCATTTGTTTAAAAAAAAAAAATTTTATTTTAAAATATATTAGGCGTAAATTGACAGTTAATTATGTATTTACTGTACGGTAACTCAGAACAGTAGAGCCTAGATTGCATATTAATAATCCTTAATCAAATTAAATTTCTCAAAAATATAAATGTACACGGATTATATTAAAAGTTATACAAAAGAAATGCAACAAAATAGCGACCTCTGCCGACACAGCGTTGAAACGCAAGAGCTTATCGAGAGTAGGCGTGAGAGCGGACGCCTCTTCGCTGAAGCAGACTGCTTTGTGCCAGCCACTACAACTTTTTATAATATGTATTACTACGCCTTTTAAAATATTATTTGTAACCACTGAGATGGATGGGTTTGATATATGTATATATTTTCTTATATCGTTTAAACAGACAAACTTCAAATACATAATGACGTTATTTATAAATTCAATCATAATATATAATAAAACAATTCACTTTAATGTATTTTAATGATTCATGAATTCATCAATAACTCACCGAGAAATTCGAGAAATTATATTATATTTGATTGGATTATTTTTGTAGGGTTCAAATTTACAGGTGGTACTTAAAGTTTTAAAATAACTTTATTATATTTTAACTTTTTTTGTGTGTCTATGGCTATTTGTTTATTATCTACGACAGAGATATGCTAAGTTTTGGCGACATTCATATTTCATACGCGTTGTTCATAAAAATACTAGTTAAAATTAAATTTCCTAGTTGATACTTTATGCGATAACCCAAAACGAAGGTTTTTTGTAACATATTTTATGTGAAACCTTTTCTACCGGCCTAAATGGCTTTAATCGGTGATGTTGTTTTAATAAACATTACTCAATATCTTAAAATGTCTATAAATAAACCAAACCGACAAAATACTAGGTACCGACATTATTAATCGTGAAACCCTTGTAAAACAATTCAAACACTAGTAGTATCTTTTGAAAAACTGAATCTATTATTACGTCGATGAAAATCAGATTAATATGTATCAAGTGATTTAACAAGAGTAACTACAGCTATCTTCTAATTTAGCTCTAATGGCGCAGTTAGCGGAAGCACTCTGAGGTCAAATCCACTGTAGCTTGTGAAGGAAATGAATTCAATTTAACATTATCTCGGTGAATTTAATGCTAGCCATTCCCGTTTTATATTTTACGATTCATTTCTAACATTGTTTCGCCTAAATAATTAGTTTACCTGTCTTTTTAGAAAGTAAATGTTAATTTTGTTTGTACCTGGCTTCATAAACATGCTGGTTTCATACCTATACATATATATTTTTAAGTATCCATGAGAAGAAACCTGAAGTATGTATGTAATTTAACATCCTCCTTCATTAATTATGAATCAATAATTACGTCTGTATGTCAACAGTCAAGATATTGATTTCGCAACATTATCCACTGATTAGTGGTTGTTCAATTCCAGAGGCTGCGACGACGTGCAGCGATCCCTTGAACTGCTGGACCAGGTGCTGAGCGAGTACGACGACTCGCCTCGATCGCTGGAGGCGCGGGGTCCTGCGCCCACGCCGCCCACGCCCGCTACGCCCGCGGACGACGATTCGCCCCTCGCCGGACATACGTCCGAGGACGATGGATACATGAGCATGAACGGACGCAGGTAACATTTGACTACTTTAGATACTAGGATGTTTATTTTATTAAATAATTCATAGTCGAATGTTTATGTAGCTAATAATATAAGTACTTCTTGCTCTACTTCACAATAGGCTATTTGACAGGATTTTTAACACCATTTCAAATGGTTTATTAGTGACTATAGAAACTATACAAATTGTTTTACATACACAAATTATAATTTTTGTTAAGTATTGGCTTTGAAAATTCATTGTTTAAAGAAGCCGCGAAAACGCAAGGCAAGATCGTATCGCCACAGTCCCTGTACCTTGAATGTAAACTCGTAAACAAACGACAAGTTTTCTACGAGATTATTGTCATCATGTCACAGTGATGTGTGCAGACCCAAAACGTTCAAATATGTCTTCTAAAAACAAATAACGATTTATATGTATTCCAAAGAATATTTAAATCTTTTGAAAGTAGATGATACTTTGTGCTAAGAGCTAATCTTAAAACTAACCTTTCCTTTACCATGATAACCTAACTTGATAAGATTTGTGAAAGTGCATCATTATTTTACCATCCCATAATAAATATAAGTTTTCATATAAACTTTTATACTACAGCAGTTTTCATATTTTTAGTTTAAAGTCCGAGTCATTTTTGGAAAAATACATATATTATATCTTTAGATCAAATACTGTCTCCGACGAAGTTTAGCATGCTACGTCATTGTCGATTCGCCTAATCCTGACCGCTGTGACGTGCTGACTATTAATGATAGACAAATTACAATTAAATTGCAATAGGTACATTATAGACAAGTTGCCTGGTTAGATGGATTACGAGCGAAAGCACTACGTAATATTTATTACGTAATTATTATTTACTTAACTAAACACGGTAAAATATATAGATCTTATCTATGCATATGTCCAAAAAAATATAAGTAGTCACCCTAATAATTATTATGAATCTCTCCTTTAATATTATAGTGAGTAAATTGAATTAAAGATATTCTGTATATAATTCTTGGATCGATCTTGGATCAACTCGTACAGCTTGCTATGGAAGAGTTCATACTTACTTTGGTCATATCGCCCGTCGCGAACCAGATAACCTGGACAAGCTGGTTGTCGTCGGCAAGGTGGAAGGCAAAATGCCGCGGGGCAGATCGCCAATCCGCTGATGTAACCAATCGACGATTCTCACGGGTCTCCCCATAACGGCTGCGCTAAGGGAAGCCGATATATAGACCGAACAAAGTAGAGAGATATCACTAGCAGGGCAGCGGGCTCCTTACAGAGACACGACCTTCAGCAATGAAAAGTACAACTGAGAAGAAGTAAATACTTACTTTGTGATGTCTATTTTATATTTCATCGAACTTCGTTTAGATATTATGTTCGTTAGCAAAGTCAAACGACTCTATTTCGTTTATTTGAGCATCGAGAATTAAATTTCTTGCAAGGTGTTACAATTGTACTGCAAAACATCAATACGCAACGTTTACTCGACGCATTTTCTTATTTCAATATAAAGCTTCCGAGGAGCCAATAACTAAATTATGCAATTGTCGATGACATTAAGCATCTTCAACCATAAACAATATTCATATTGCATATTGTTTATGATGGACGATAAACGAACTGTCAAATCGCCTTGACATGTGGCACTTTGTTTATTAATTATTTCCTGCCTTATTTTCCCGCGCTGCATTGCTTGACATGGTAATACACAAGAGGGTGTAGATAGTCCCAATTCTTCCTAAAACAAATGGCCCTGCACATATACACATTTAAACAATATATTTTTTGTATAATCTATTGAAAATAACCAATTAATATTATTGTTATCATTGCATTTACATTTGTAACCTTTTTTTCCGCCTTCGACCCGAAAAACGATTCTGGGTTAAATTAGCAATATCTTGTTTTCAACCATAAATATTAATATATAAAAATTATATATTTTATAATGATCTTCATTAGTGAAGATGACATTCATCTTTTCAAAAATTTTATCTTTCGCCTTATTCTACGTTTGTAGAAAAAACTACACTAACAATAGAAAAAATTTACTCTCCTCATTTTTCCCTAACGCACCAAAATAAGTATATATGTATATAACTTCAATATATAATACACGAATAGCTTATTGATCGATAAATAAATTTTTGACGTAATGTTTCAGAGCGAAGTTCGCGCTGGGCTTTCGACCAACAGAGGAGCGCGAAGAGCCTTCGCCCCCTGACCCTCCGTCACCGCATTCTCCACCTCCGCCAGAGGAGGCCGAGAGGATCATTTCAAACCTCTTACCTAAGTATGTTTTTTTATTTCCTACAATCTAGGTAAATAATAAAAAATTGTCTGTAATACCTGACTGCATATGTTCTGTTCAGAACTGAGATTTTAATTTTAGTTTTAGACTATTTTTATGTATTACTTAATCACGCTGAAGTGGATTGAAAAACTAAAAAATTGATTTTTTTTATGTAATACTCCTATTACCTCCTCAAACAGACAGGAGGCTCACCTGATGTTACGTGAAACCGCCGCCCATGGACACTCACAATGTCAGTACGTTGCCGGCCTTTTATGACTTGGTACGCTCTTTTCTTGAAGGACCCCAAGTCTAATACATATATAATACTTGAAGAAATAGACTTGATTTGGAATGACATCCATAGATTACGGGCCTAAAACTGGAGAAGTTGTCGAAAAACAGCAGTTTTTTTTAATCCAAGGGAGCATTTTTGTAAAGTTATTAATTTCTGTGATTACAGAGTGTCACCAGCAAATTCAGCGAAACGTACAATACCGATAGAGCGACGCGACGAGGACAAACTTGACTCAATTATCAGCGTTAATGGCATCACCACCGCAACACAAACTACTTTCGTACGTATTTATACATTTTGTTGTTGCCTGATAAACACCCTAAAGTTATCGATTAAATGTGAAGAAATCACTAGAGATTCTGTGAGCAACTAATCCTGGATATGATGAAAGAAAACATAAGCAAACCATGACATGGCGCTAAATACTATGACAAACATGTATTGGATTTTAACATACCGGAATTAAAATTTTAACGTTACTTAATGTTACCCAAAACCTTAATAAAACTCAAAAAACATGTTAGGCAAAGAAGACTGATCACTGATAAATAATAAATCACGTTTATATCTATCTATATCTATAATTTCTTATTTCAGCCAAAAACAAGGCACCAAAGGCCTTATGGTTGGGAGAAAGACACCGAAACAAACCACACTCATTTCAATCAATCACCGCCATTTAAGTTCAGTTCGCTCCAACACGGAACGAGACCGCCCCAGGAAGGCGTCATCCCGTGGCTGCCTCCGCGTCAAGTTCCCGTCAAGTCTCCCAGCTTCGAGAACCCACCGATCTTCCCATTCATGGGTTTCTCCAGCGAATTCAACGACAAGCCGTACAATGAGCATCCCGTCACCATTTATCCGGGACCCAATATATACAAATCGCCCACGTACAAACTATCCCCGTCCATAAAAATAGAGAAGAAACGAGACAGCAGGTCCGACGAAGAGATCCTGTCTCCGAAGGGAAAGATTCCTCCCCGAACTCTCGCCGGTTCTATGGAGCGACATAGAGAGGTGTGCAGAGGATCCTCAGAGGATATTGAAAAGAGAGGTGAGAGAAATGATGAGGAGCATTTCTCGGACGATTCCTTGGAGTCGTTCCCGCCGCCGCCGACCACCAACACGCCTTCGAAACGCAATTCCATAGCATGGGAAGTGTCCCTCGATGGTGATGATACTCTACTTACACCGGGTAGTACAAAGGTGAGTATCATTTATTATGGGTAAATAAATAAAAACTAGCAAACAAAATTTTAACCAACACTGATTTTATTACTTTGACTTTTACTTTCTATAACGAAGTTAACTAAAAATAAAAATACAAATTTATATACCCATCTAAAACCTTATCTTAGCAGAATAAGAGTTTTTATAAGTTGCCATACTGTGGTTTAGATACATTTTTACAATTGGAGAAATGCTTGATAATTTTTTTTCAGTGCAATTATTCATTAACAGTGAATTTATATGTGGTCGTTTTTATGTAAACTCTTAAACATTTTGACTGCAATTATTAAACGAAGTTTGACACACAACTGTATAAATTAAGAAACACTCAACAGTCATGTACCTTTAGTACCTTTTAAGCCCTTCTTAACTAACCTTACGTTTAAGTCGCCTTAATATCTTGACTAAATTTGTTTATGTAACGTCGTTATTATCTAATTTAGTTGTTTATCTAATATTAACAGTACTAACGATAATTAACATGTTTTAATATGCATTACAGGTTATCGGGAGACGTAGGAGAAAATCAGGCGACCAATCTCACTCCAGCACAAGCTCGATTCCTCAAAGGTTGGACGACGATTGGGCAGAAGAGTACTGGCCCCCTCCGCCCCCTCAGTCCCAGTGCGAGAGCCAAGCGTCACCTTCCGATGCCGAACCGGAGCTACGTCGAACCCACGACCTCTCTTGCGGCACCTACGTCATCAGAAAAGGCAAAAACCGAAAGCAGTTACCTAGTTTCGCCAAGAGCCCCAAAGCGACCGATCCCCCTAACCTAATAAAAAGCCATAGCCTCAACAGAAGCACGGACAAATCCATAGACGGATCCAGCATATCGATAAGCGGCTCGGGCTCCGTCGGCTCCTACAACTCCAGACCTAGCTCCGATCTAAGTCTACCTCAGTCTAGATATAGTGTCGACTTAAATTCTCGATTGAGTCGAGAACTCAACACTCCGAACTCGAGATATAGCATAGACTTATGTACACCCAACTCTAGAATAAGCAAAGAGATGACGTCTCCTAAATCTAGGCTCAGTTTGGATCTTAACGGACAGGATAGGTACATGAATCAGGATTACTACGGACACAGTCCCAAAAGCAGAAAGACACCGGAGAAGAGAGAACCAAAAGTTCAGAACAAACTGTCGCCGCAAAATAGATTCACCGATTTTAAGAAATATTCGTCTACTTTTGATAATATACAATCGTTGATTAAGGAAGGGAAAGTCGAGGAGGCACCTCAGAATGAGTGTAACGAGACGGTCGGTGAGCTCTCCACGGTACCGCCGAACATGGTCCGTGTCATATCTCTACCCACACTCGGGGCGGAGTCCGAGAGCAACAGTGCCAGCAGACAGGCGCTCATCACCACCGTGGAAGAAGAGGAAGACCAGGAAATCGCCGAACCGGGCTCCAGCGGGGAGACATCTCCGCTTCGGAAAATTGAAAATAATATAAGCGCTATTCTAAGTCAAGGGCGGGACCACTTTACCCCATACTTACCTAAAGACTGGAATATCCATAAGGATGAATACTGTGATGAAGTGTCTAAAGATATATTAGAAAACAGTTTCCGTTATAGTTCTAGGGAGAGGCAGAAGAGACACGATATACAGAAATCTTCGAGTCACAATGAGATTCAGAACCAGAGGTCGATCGAGAGAAGAGACCGATCTTCGGGACGAAGATCGAATAGCATGCATAAGTCTACCAGTGCCAAAGACGTGCCTGTCAGTTTGATGCGTCAGCCGTCGTCATCAGATTCCGCAGTTTCCAGCGGTGGAGACTTTCCACTAAATGTGCAAATCGTGGAACATTCCTATAGGCACAATCAGCTGCCTCCGTCGCCCAATTTGGGCCACGACAGAGGTCCTTTACCTCAAACACCAGAGTCACCCAAATTTCCGCCTTTACCGCCCTCTCCTGTACAAGAGGTTGATGATGAATACACGGAGATAATGCAGCCGACTGAAAGACGCCACACTCAGAAAGCGGACACATTACCGACGCCAACACTGGAATCGCGTAGAAGGTAACTTTACATTTCTTTTTAAATACAATTTTTAATAACGTCCAGGTTTCCATTAAATGTCCATAAAGCCTAAGCAATAATTTGTTTCATTTCATTCATTCATCTCATAGTTAAACTATTTTAATATAAGTAAGCAGTATTTACCTAGTGCCTATTAAAATAAAAGATTACGTCACTGATACAGAAATCAGAGACCCAGACTATAAAGGATGTGGCGCCGCCACTGTATTGTTTTGAATTAAAATTGCATCGATTATTTTCTCACTTTTTCGTTAATTACATAATTTTTTTATTTTCAGGCCTTCAGAACCGCCAGCCGTACCACCACATAGAGATAACACAAATAGCCTAAAAACCAGGTCGATGGAAACCAGCTATAACAAGAATAGAAGAAACAGTTCACAACATTTCAAAAGTGGCTCAACGGATAGAAGAACTCTACCCACAGGTGAGGTGTTGCCACTTCTATAGTACTTTTATACCACCAACCTATCCCAAAGATAGACAATAACTAATATATAATATATATATATATGCAGTCAGTTTCGACACCAAAAGGCTCTATTTAACTCTTCATAACGTGGCGAGGCATCTTTTTGATTATGCAATATAGTTCACAATACGTTTATTATAAATAGAGTCCTATAATAATATATCATTAGAAAAGGCCGTGTGAATGTGGAATAATGAATCTATATAAACCATTTATGAAAACTAAATCAGGCTTCACTCTTTAAACTTAAGTGCTCTTTCGTCTCTTCTGTGTATTTGTGTTTTCCTTTTGGTAAAAAGAGACTACAATTTCATCATTAAAACGTGTAATAAGACTGAAATAAAAGGCTTTGAAATTTAAACTTTCACCGAGGATAAATTATATTGAATTGCTTAATAAAATAGTGTTGTTTTTTCAATGTAATTATCACTCATTTAGCAGTTATCGCAAAATAAAATGAATAAATTACAGATACGGGAGCGAGTGGCGCCCGTCGTCGTACTTTACAGCGACAGAACCGAGACGTTTCCAGTGGTAGGGGGCAGTTGCAGACTTCCGCTAGTCTACCCGAGACGCCAGTCTTTGCTCGGGGTTGTGACGTCCCTCGCACTCCGCCTAGAAACTCAACTGGACCGCCTAGAAATAACACTATGAGTTCTATGCAAACCATAGGTTAGTTAAATACGTAACTATATTATACGTATAGATGAGACCTCTAGAAATTCGTGTATCCAGATCTCAAAAACTATCGAAACGATATTGATGAAAGTAGGGATATACGGTATGCAAGTCATATTTTATATTAAAAACATGAGCTTAAAACTTGAATAACGGCGGAAGTAGCAATGTTGGAATATCTAGAAAACTAGGATTTATCGCCGGAATCATTTGACATTCTAGATGATGGCAGTCATGAACGCCTTGTTCCTTGTTAATGTATCAACAAAAAAGTACGTTGGCATGTCTAGACTAATTTATAAAAACCATTCAAACTTTTTTTAGATGTGTCGATGCTATTAAATAATGCACAAACATAAATTCTTTCTTCATTTCATATTTAGTTAAACTGTAATGCCGCTGGTTACAGTAAAAAATTGCAACGACAAGTGGCAGGGATGCCAATAACAGTTTCCTACAATCGATATATAGAAACAAATAAATAATTGATAATTCTAATAATGTTGGACACACAAACATCTCCTTGCTTGCTTGAACGATTTTTGTGTTCATTTGTTCTGGGAATAGATCTTTATCTTTATTTTAAATACCCAAGGATTTTTTACCCAAGACCAATTCTTCTTTTTCTATGTTTTGTTATTTAAAAAATTCACTACCAACCCCCATTTTTAATATGGCATAAACGGGATTGCCGAGTCAGGTAGCCATATTAATTTTAGATAGATTAGGTATAATATTTTAAGAATGTTACTATAATGATCGATACGGTGGTCAAAAAATGTATATCAATTTATAGTCTCAATTGTAAAAAGAAATAATTATCATATTATGTTTTGGGTTTTTTTAAGCAGTTTTTTTATGTTATAGGAAGTAGTGTGACTTTGGGTGGATATGGGCGTGGGTCAGTGATGGGAGCAACGGGAGTGTGTACGGGCGCTGATCTTCTCAGGATGGGAGGACCTCCACGAGGCTGGTACCCACGACAGAGGCATAGGTAATACTTTATTATTAAGACTTAATCAAGTAGTACTCCAAGTAGGTTTAATTCCCAGTGAAACAATTATGTTTCAAATTTCAAATAATGAACATTTACTTTGAACTGTAATTTAGTATATAATGAGAAGTAATTAATTAAAAAGTATACTTGAGATATTTTTTTTAAATACAATCTAGGAACGACTGCGCTACTGGTTTTGCGATTTTCGTTTCGTTTATGAGGCAGATATTTAATATAATATTCGTTTAGTTCTATTCAATCATTGTTCAAATGTCTAGTAAAACTTGATAAGAACTCCGTAATAAATACCTCCTACTTAACTTTTATTTTACAAAGTATAAGTTAATTCTTCTTAATTTTGAGAAGTAGATAGTTAAAATACACTGTTTAGCCAGAAAGTTATACATTGGCAAATACCTAATTTAATCTCTGTCACTTCCAATAGCGATAGTAGATCCCGACTTTACTATTGAGTTTGAGCTACGCGAAATTGCGTCTTCAGCGCTAAGGATATTGATGGAACTATATTGGACAAAACGTCAGGATTGGTATCTCTATTGAAAGTTAGAGTTTGTACTCCCCCCGCTTAGAAATTATACCAAAATACACAAGAAGATAACACTAAAAAGTGCCAACTAACCTAAACTAGATCTAAACCTAATCCCGCTTTTAGGCCCGCCTCCATCGAGCATCTAGACAGAATCTCGTCATCCAAAATGGCAGCAGATCACCCAATAGCGTGGGACAATGCTGGTGCTCGCAAACCGCTAACACTACCGCCGAATTTAACCCCGAAATTCTTCCAAAAGTCTCCAAGGGAAGCGCTTCGAAGAGTAACAAGCTTATTAATACGAAAAGGTAAGTTTTAACTAATACTATCATGGGAAGGTTTCAGGTCACAGAAGCTTCGACTATAATCGAATATTTGCCCCACGAAACATGATTTTGTTTTTATTGTTATTAATTGCTTTAGCCGGTTTTTTATTTTATAAACTCTTATGAGGATAGACAAAACCGGCGATTATAGCTGTCCCTTATTATCTGTTCTATTCCGTTTGAGAACAGGCAATAAATGTATATTTATCTTTTTTTTTTTACGATAATAGCCGTTTTCCGCTCACCGACCCGGCACCCGGTACCGGTACCGGCACCGTGCTAGTGCCGGAAAAGCAAAAATGTATGTCTCGTTCACTTACCTTATTGCCTTTTGCCGGCGACGGCCCGGCGTTAATTCCCACCGGTTAAGCAAGCTTCCCACTCCTGCTGGATCGGCAAAACTCCATGTCTACTGGATATGAATTGTTTCTTCGGTCATGCGAAAATAGTTTAAGAATTATTTGGGGTCAATTTTCAACTTTTCAAATGGGGTATAAATATGTTCCTTCTAAGTATCTCTCATTAGTATTGAATGTCCAAGACAGAAATATTAAAGAATATAAACACAAGAGCATAAGATATCAGGAAAACTATTATTGTTTATATACTGCTCAAAACAATTACTGGAACAAAACTTTAAAGTAGAACTAAACTTTTTACTTAAGGTTTTAATTATTACTGGCCACTAGATAATGTTAAGGCATTGTCGAAGAAAATAAAAAACAAAAGAGCATCGGCGTTTTGGTTAGTAGTCCTATAATAAAGTGGCAGTGTGTCTAGAAACACCTAAAAACAAAGTGACGTCTTTGAATTTTCATTACTTTCTAATCACAGAAAACACATTTTAAGTAGTTTTTTTCAATCTTTTGAGTATTAATAGAAATTGAAGTGAGCCTTTTGAGTATTGTTATTCATTGAAGCGAGTGAGTTTAGGTCATAATGCCAGATCTGACTGAATTGCATGTCTCCCGAGCTATCGCTTTGCTTGAAGAGGGTCGAACTATGCGTTATGTAGGAAATGATCTAGGAGTAGCCCCTTCTGTTATCTACAGACTTTGGAAGCGATACCGTGAGACGGGAGAATACTCACGAAGGCGTGGTCAAGGTCGAAAGAGAAAAACTACACGTTTGCAAGATCGCTACATCGTCAACTGTGCTTTATGTAACCGCACCACAACTGCAAGAGATCTACAAAATACACTAAGGACGGCTACTGGTGTAGAAATTTCCGACCAGACGGTAAGAAATAGGTTGTTGGAAGCCAATTTGAGATCACGCCGACCAGTTTGGGCTGTGCGTCTAACAATTCAACATAGACAAGCTCGCCGACAGTTCGCGCAAAATCACGCTAATTGGCAACTTCGACATTGGAGGCCAGTGCTTTTTACTGACGAATCACGATTCCGTCTAACACGTTGCGATGGTCGTCTCCGTGTTTACAGACGCCCAGGCGAGCGATACAGTGCAGCAGCAGTCCAGGAATATGACAAATTTGGATGTGGCTCTGTGATGGTTTGGGGCGGAGTTAGTTTGGACGAGCGCACAGATCTCGTCGTTGTTCCCGGGCGCTTGTGTGCTCAAACTTACATTGAAAATGTGCTCGAAGATCATGTTTGGCCCGCAGCATATGGTATGGGCCCAGATTTTCTTTTAATGCAAGATAATGCCAGGCCGCATACTGCAGCCATCACGTCAGATTACTTACGACAGCAGGAAATCCGTGTAATGGAGTGGCCTTCCATGAGCCCTGACCTAGATCCAATTGAACACATTTGGGACTTGCTTGACAGGCGCATCCGGAAGCGTCCGATTGCACCTCAAACACTGCAGCAGCTCACTGAAGCGTTGATTGAAGAATGGGAGCGAATTCCACAAGAAGATATTCGGAGGATCATACGAAGCATGCCGCGTCGTTGTCAAGCCGTGATTAGGGCTCATGGAGGCCACACACGTTACTGAAAGTCACTAAAGACGAATATTCAAACGATATAAGAATATTTCTTTGATGGACCTTTTTTATCACCAATTAGTTTTTCGTCTACAATGCACATTTTAATTTTTTTAATAAAAAAAATACAAATTGATTTTTTTTATTAATTGTAGTAATTAACAAATTAACAAGGTAAAAAATAGCGTACAAGTTAATTTAAATCTTATTTTAGTTTAAGCAATAGAAAGGAGAAAAATCTTGTTCCGCTAATTGATTTGAGCAGTATATATAATAAATAATATCGGATAACATTGAACCCACTGATTTGCCATACTTATATTTTTTACTATACAATTAACATTGAACGATGTATCTTTGCTTCGTTTAGTTCCAATTACGCCCACAGAGCGATGCTCTTGTTATCTATATAAAGATTCCTAATTTGTAGTTAACGGTCAAATTTATAAATGTATTTGGCGTCAATTATGATATTTTACACATTTACTCGTAAAATGACAAGATTGTTCAAACTATCAAAGAGCTACTTGAGGTTTGTAAAGCGGCGGTTTTTGTTTCTTTCTAATTAGTTAATCAAAATACGGTTAATACTTTTTGATTCAACCTTCATCTTTTTGGATCAAGACATGCCGGTTTCCGGTTAAATGCGCACATTGACAGAGAATCCAATGATTCACAGCCGAGATCGAACCTATGAAGCCAGGGATGAGAGTCGTATGTTGAAGTTGGCCGACAATGCTTCATGTGTGTCATGAAGCATTGTTGGCCAACTTGTTCTTCCAAAACCCTCGGGCAAAAAGCAAGTGGGCTTTAAGTAAACTATACGATACATTTTTACAATGAAAACATACTTTTTGTAGTACGTGTTTAATCATCATAATTGTTTTGTGTCACAGGATGAGTCAACTCCTGACTATTCAGGCTGTAACATAAAATTTCGAAAAAAAGTCCATATTGACTCAACTTTTGATTGAACGACTCTTATAATAAATGTATTTTACTAAGTTGTACAAGAAAATATACACTTTATCAAATACAATTTTAAGCTCGTTCTGTCCCTTTTGTAAATAATTCACGCGTAAAGCCGTGTATAGCGATCAAAGGTCAACTTTATTTTTAAAAAACCAATCGTCATCGTTCCACACAGTTTGAGTAAAATAAACATCGCCCACATTAAATTAGCTAGGCAATAAACTTTAAACATTTTCTGGTTTGTTAATTCGTACTTCTATTAACAACTGACGGCTTCGGCTTCGCACCAGTGCTCAGTTTAGCAGTGTATCGAGATGAACATTTTTTTAAATAACAGTTATTTTAGCTTTATAAAAACTAGATAAACTAAAATTTATATGGAATGTTTTGTCCTTATCAGTTACGTATAAATAAGCGTGACAAAACATTCTGTAACTATTTTAACTATGGACGTTATACCTGTTGTGTGTTTATACTGTATACGTATAAAACCTGTGGAGGAAGAAATGTCAAAATGAAATTGTTTCGACCTAAAGGATGCGTTCTTGTTCAGTCTAACCACTGTTCGGTTCGAAGGCCTCAGTGGCTGTTATCGTGATAAAGTATATATTATGCACTCAACACGTGGAAACATCCTTGTTCGGATTGTAGATGTCGCTACAAACCGGTATCATTTATTCATTTTTAAGTTATTATACGTTAATTAACATGGAACATCCCAAACGGAATTTGTTATGCTTTTCAACTTGTAAAGGAATTTATTCGAGCATTATCCTTACAGGATTGAATGGTTATTTATACACGATCTTCAAAGGAGACCTCTAAATCCTACTTGTTCTATATATATTTTAAAATACCAATCAATTATTAATCATAATAGGTAAAGCTGATGTAGGGTATATTTATTTTCGATTTATAAAAAATAACCTGTATGTTACCATATATCTACCTAACTGCTATGGCTTGCCGGTGTATGTAGTAAATATAAATAAGTTAATTTTACGTAAGTAGAATCCGAGGATTTATGTACATATTTATATGTAATCCTATGAACTCTCAGACTTATTCGGTTATGAAACTGCTATTTGTATCTTAGATAGTAAACAGGGCCCATGAAAGGGCTGCAGTTGTACAGAGACTTCCAATAGCGACACTGATCTCCACCTTTTTGTATGGAATGTCGATTTATTTCTCAATATTTCGCTCATCGAGCGGTACGAAAACTCACCTTTGAAGTCGAAATGGTAATTGAAAGTTACAGAGTACTTACTGCCTTGCGATTCTGTAACTCACTTTTCGAACTCGCACAGCGGTTTTCGCAGCGGCGGTCGCGCTCAAATCAGTCGTGAAGCAGTCATTTTATGATTTGGCATTCTGATAAACAATAAACTACAAGCTACCTCCTTATTTGACTGCCTAATCGTAAAATGACTGCTACACGACTGATTTGAGCGCGACCGCCGCTGCGGAAACTGCTGTGCGAGTTCGAAAAGTGAGTTACAGAATCGCAAGGCTCGCCTTAGGTCTTAACTATTTACTAGAAAATAACGCTTTATTATTTTTATGAGTTTTTAAGATCCCTATCGTAGGTGTAATGTCCCAAGCGTGTTCGTCTTCTATCTATTCATTAAAAGTAATATTTGTATTTTACGGCACTGTCAACATATTATATGAAGGTAGCAAGATTTTAGGATATTTTTTCAAAAACTCTTATTCAACTTCACTGTGAACATAGTTTTGAAGTTTGCAGTTAAAAAAAATTCACTAAAAACTTTTTAAAAAATTAGAAAAGGACAACCAGCGCTAAATTTATTCTTACAACAGTTAGTTAAAACACCTAGAGATGGCGCTATCAGTTTCAGATATGAATAAAATTCAACGACGACAAAATTACAGCGGTTTCTATCAGGAACACGTCATATTACACCTATAAAATATATCGTTTTCCTGAATTCCATAAACAGGATAAAGATATTTATATATAATTAGAAACATTAATCGTGAATATACTTTTAATATCCCGCTTTATTATAAACGACTTATTATCTCCAACATTAATTATTATAATAGTGTCGATTTAGATTTATTACACGATTGAAGATTGATACCAAACTCATTTAAACCACGTGTGCTCATAGATATTGTTCTCAAAAGCCCACACCACCTTCGCAATGAACAATATAACAATGCGACTAACAATCGGTTGGGGGACCTCAAAAGTTTGGCTGCACAATAGCATCTAGCATACAATGGCGATTTTGTTACCTGCGCCATCAGTATGTGCATAATAGTATGGCGTGCAATGATTCAGTCGCCAACTGCTCGCCCTATGACGGTTTGTGACTCACCTTTGCGAGGGAGTTTAAAATATTCACTCACTTCAGAGCAATAGATGACAACGTGATATTTATTATCATTTACCGCGAAGAAAGTTAATAGTACATTGCTTTCAGTACATAAAACTGTTACGTACAAAGCGCGTATGACAAAACCGGTCGCTCCCAAAGATGGTAACCGGCTTGAGGCCGAGACATGGCCAGCGCCCTACATATGACCTAACAGCTATCTCTGAGATAAATCGTTTCTCACCTAGACATACATTCGACGACCTCGTTGGGGTACTGAGAAAAATCTAGGATCTTTAACATGGATTAACCTCATAAAATACTAGAGAATGTAACAATTATGAATTTAATTTTAATGGACTCAATATTATATAAATCAATAAATAACCCATGTATCAGTCAATGAACAAAACTTTAATTATTACTACTTTTTAAACTAACATTTTGTAAAAGAGTGACTATTTTTACTTCCCTTTGTTCCTATCAGATTATGATAACAACCAGATACAACACGTTATCTCTGAGATAATGTTAGTAATCTTTTACGTGTTCAGTCACCTATTAAAGAGACCAATGATTTTACGGCACTTTTGCACTTAGTAACTAATAATTATGTGCCGTATTAAATTATAGTTCATTCCCGTTATCAGGGGAAGCTGTGAAACGGATATACTCTATCTTTTCCTCTTCGATAATACTGTCAAATTCAAAGTAGCGTCATCCTCTTAGAATAATAATGAAAGCCAAACAAATTGATACGAATATGAAGGGCTTAATCGATTTATTGGCCCCATTGTGATTGATTTCACAAATTACAATTCAATAACTAATTTGTAGTAATTTTTTAGCTATTTATCGATGTCCCGCATTCAATATTCTTGTCCTGGTGCCTTCTGCGCATTGTTATCAAGAGCACGCTGCGCATGCAAATGGCGACACATCCGCCTCCGACCAAATCTACGACTACATCCGGTCGATGATACATCCACTACCTGCGTTCGCGAAAGCTCCTCTAGCCGGTTTATATCAAACACTAACCTCCTAACATATTTAAACCTTGATATAATGTTCCAATTCTCAAATTCCCTCTGTTTTTCTTTAATTTGTCTAAATATTGTAACTAATCTATATGAAATACGTATTTTTTACAAATAATTCAATACTTAATTTAATTACCCCATGCATAGTTATTTGTGGAATTTATCCCATTGACTTTGATTGGATTTCTGAATTTAATTTAAATATGAATCAATGAAGTTTTATACAATTTATTTATAATTTCATGTGTATTTAAAGTATTATTATTACAAAGAAACAGCTGTTCATATATATGCATTTATAGATATAAACTAAAAGCTTTTATGGTCATGTACACTTTGACGACAACCATCAAAACCATATGGCACTGTACAGTCATGTGAAAAATGTAAAATCAAGATTTAAAAGCTTCAACTCCCGAAACATAAACCAATTTAATCTTACAACATCATATATTTCATAATACTCTAATCTAAATTAACTTAACTTTAATTAAATTTCGGTATGTAAAATAAAAAAAGAGAGGACGCCCACCAGAAACCTGAGAAGATGAAATAAAAGAGATATCGGGGAAAGATTGCAAAATAGGACAGACAAATCGAAGAATTTGGAAATCTTCACTCCGTCGGAGGTCGTGTCACTAATATTAAATAATGTATTAGTGTAATCGAATATAGGCTTTTTTTAAGATCCATGATCCAAACACAAAAAATTTACAAGCTTAAATTCGTTTTTTTTTAAAATATAAATTTCCATAACAAATAACAATTTCTTCTACATATTACAAAACATGTCCCTTTGTATGAGTCAAGTACGGCCTTATAGTAATTGAATACTCACATCGCGGCGCCATGCTTGACTTAAAGCTCATTCTTTTGGAACGTCACTTATTCTTCTCGTCTCATAAAAGCATTGTTAATGTGTTCTTAAGTGGAACATATAACAGCCTCTGTCGTCTGCATGTTTAGTGCATATGGATGAAAACACCAAAAAGATATCGCAAAAACTCTGTAAATTTAATAAAAATAGAAATCAATTATTGTGTTCAAATACTCTCTTTGTAAATGTAAGATTATATTCATATGAAAATGTTTCTTTGACCAATGGCCTAGTTAACGACGCACACACACTCGATTCCTGACGAAACAATAATTATTTCTGGCAGGCACATTTAGTAAACTAGGTACAGAATTAACTTAAGACGCCGAAAATTGTCCTATGCTTTAGTTTAGTAGACGAATAAAAGAAATAGCTTTAAATTGTGCATAAAATGTATTTTAATTAGACTTGCAACGAATATTCGGTTACTATTCGGTATTCGGCCTATTTGGCTGCTTTTATTATATTCGGCCGAATATCTACATATTATTCGGCCGAATACCGAATACTTAAATAATATATTTTGTCATAGAGAAATAATTGGTAAAATGATAACATTTATGTTATAATCATTTAAGTAGTCATTGGTACATAACACAGGTAGATAATCATCTTCTGAATTAGAAAAATGGAGGATTCTATGTATTTGAATTATTGTGGTAATTAAAATTTAGAAGGGTAAGGTTCTCATTTCTTTTATAATCATTCATTAAGTAGTCATTGGTATATAAAACAGGTATATAATTTAATCATTTTCTGTATTAAACAAGTTAAGAATTTTTCTATGCATTTGAATTATTTTCATAATCAAAATTTAGAATGGTTATGGTGCAGAAAGACTAACTTTTCTGCATTTTTACAAGTACAAGTTTTTGGCGCTAAAATCCAGCTTTTGCCTAACAAACTTTTACCTAATATTCGGCTATTCGGTCAGAGTCCTCGCCGAATATTCGGTATTCGGTATACTGCCGAATATACTATTCGTTGCAAGTCTAATTTTAATTATTATAAGTTATTCCTGTTAATTGTAAGCACCTGTGCATACAAACAGTATGCACATTTGCGAAGGCCAAATAGTTGCCTATAACAGACGTTTGCCATTTTATCGCTAAAGGCATCTTGAATAGCAATTAATTAGAAAAATATATTCAGTAACGTGTCCGGAATTTCTTAAGGTTATAGCATATATCATATTAAAGTCCTGTTGCAATGGCGTATAAGGGTTTTTTAAGGTTAGGGAGTAATAAGCCTTTTGTATCTACCAGATTTCGCCGCGAATCGAGCCCAGGCCCTTCGAAAAATATGTCACGTGCATTAAACACTGAGTCACGATGCCAGTACGAAATATTACTAGTGGTTAAGTCCTACGTATAACACATGTAATCCATGCTTTAATAATAATATCTTATGAATGCGTCAATGCTAATTATAATTAACATTTCCTTGCGGATAAATTGTACCAAACAAGTAAATTGGATACCCTATAAATATTTTAAAGCAATATATGTTTGTAACGTCCTCTTGCTTAAACAAAAAATACTATTTAAAATCAAATTTGAATCAATTTAAGAATGGGAAATTTGAAGATAGTTTTAATTCAATTGCAACGTAGTATTGAGAAAATAGCAGTATTTAAAATGCTATGCTGTTTTACTGTAACCGTATGTATACCTGTAGACGGTTTGGAAAAGTGTCATCGTTTATAATGATGAATTTTCATGCATCCTATTATTGTAAATTATCAATCAATATTTATAAAATAAGTACATTTATGGTTTTTCCTGTTATCGAGCGCCTCGCTCGAAAATTAATGTCGATAAATAATGAGCGATGACTGAATCACATATTTTTAGATACTTTATGTACGTTCGCCACATCTGTTACTTGTTAGGGCTTAAACAGCTATCGGTAACTAATCGTGTGGTCTCAAATAATTTTAGTTGGTATAAGCAATGCTTTTGTCGAAAATAATCGCTGAAATGTTTCCTAAATCTATTTGATAGAGATTAGACTTCGTTGCCTAATACACATCGTTTTTTGGTCGGTTTAGTCAAGATATCTTCCTTTAGGTACATATCTTAATATCCATTGATGCATAACTACAGACCAGAGAGAAACCACTAGGCTTACCGTATAATCAACTCATTAGAACAAAAAAATCGACTTAAGAATTTCGCCTTAAATTTCGGTTGACATCGTTAAAAGTATTGTACACTGTACACATGGCGGATCATGTGAAGTCATACTTAAGTATATGGCGCGAGCGGTTAGATTTGAGGCCGTGCGAGTCAACGCCACTGCCAAGGTCGGCGGCCAACGAACAATCGCAGAAGCCGTTGCAATAAAACAATATTATGTCTTGAACAAAAGACAACATTAATTGAAACATTTATAGTGTGTTGCATTTAAACTTTTGTGTTAGCTTTTTATTTATTCCTTCGAGAGCTCAGCTATTATACAACAGATTGAAGACGCAGCACGTTTATACTAAATTTTTTGTAATAAATATTAAAATGATACGATAAATAATACTTTTATAATTTTTCCCTTACAAATTGAAAGCTTACTTTAAAGCCGGCATTACTCAATAATGGTAGACAGAAAATCTGTACCACTTGCAATATGTATGCTTTGAGAATCGAAATTAGCTATTGGAAAGAAATAGTATTTTGAAGAAGACTGAATATTTTTGTATTCGCTGCGTAGGTAGGCATCACATAGCTGATAAAATGCTACATTGTAATTCCGTATTGTTAAAAATCATAGTGTGTTTTGCGAATGGTCTGGGTAATGGGTTGAATGTTCTCGCAACCGGTCGGACGGGCGAGCGGCCGCCACAAAAAGGATCCTACAGGGAACGATGAACGATCTGCGACCTCCCTACTCACTCCTCCATCTATACAGCAACATTTCCGGTTTCAATTGACATTAAACTAGTCTGTGCTGATGGTAAATGCACTGTACTTAATCATTTAACTCAATATTTGCTTAAGCTTTAGCAAAGATATTGTCAGCGAAAAAACCTGTTATACTTTCGTGTTGGCCATGATATAGATATTAAATTTGAAGCACGAAGTTTGGATCTTAAATCTTACTTAGGGAAAGTTATAATTCGGTTTGAATTTCGAACGAAATACGGCATATCATGACGTAAAGCAGTTCATAGAACATTGTTAACGATAAGCGAATATCTTTATCGCTCCGTATCTCGTTTGTTACGGTAAATAGCTGTTGACAATTTTTCCAATTTGTAATTTATATGTTTCGATACATTACAAATCGTTGTCTGAACGATAAGATCGAATTATAGAATTAAAAATCCAACCTTTTGGAGCATAAGCGCTAATTGAGAGAGATCTGCTATGCTTTCTACATAATATTATAATTGTACCTTGTTGCTTAGTATAGAAAGTGTCGAATTTACGGAAATTAAATTCAGTGTTATAAATTTAATTTCAGTTACTTAGAATTCTTTATTTGAATTTCCTAGAGAGCAATGCCTTTTAAGTCTAAAGTCTTATTTAAAATACATATATTCGTCTCGGTGTAATCTATCAGAACTGAAACTTGTACTTTACCTAATTGCTAAATTAAAATTTAATTAAAATCTCGATGTATTTCTGTTTAAAATTATTTCTTTAATAGTGCAAAATATTTGCCTATAAAATTTCATTAAAAACTGTTTTTCATAAACTAAAACGTGTTTAATTCAATATCTCATGACATTCTATTGTTTCTTGTTTTAGGTAACAATGGGAAAGAAAAGGAAAACACAAGAAACAAGGAAGCAACTTCTCCTGCAGCACGTTCAGCTAATGGTTTGTGATTTTTAACACTGTTATAAAACCTTCTTTGCCAATGCCCATTATAGAGATAGTATCTTTGCCTAACAGTCTATTAGTTCTCAAGTCACGCGCTTAATACATAAAAATCAATAAGCTATAAATTAACCTGTTATCAAATATACGTGAATGAGCATAATTCTCTTGCGAGGGTTGTAATGCGGGATGAGGGGGGCTAGTCGCACACATGGTGCGTCTCGAGGGTTAGGGAAGCTCCGCGCATGCGCCCCCTGTGCGCTATTCACGACGCACCACGCCACACCCGTTTACCCCTCGCCCCTCTATGCAGGGGTGTCAGACGCGAACCATACAATTCCCCGGAAATTGCTATTTTTCCTTAAGGCTCGATATAATAAATTTCTACGTCTTCCCGCCGCTGATCATGCCTTTGATTGGTATAATTGCACTGGTGACAAGTTTCATTGTTGGATCTAAAGTTATTTCTCAACTATCAAAGGCATCATAAAAAATAATTGAATGTCCATTCAAGCCTATACTAATTCTTGATGACTACGATTTACATACTGCCATATTTATAAATGATACATAAATAAAAAAATCTACAAAAAGGTCGTTGGCACTTCAACCTTTTTAGGATTGGGCCTCAGATTTTTGTATCTGTTTTATGACCATTTGTCAATCTAATAGGCAAGTAGGTGATCGGCCTCCTATGCCTAAAACACGCTGTCGAGTTTAAAACTCTAAGGCAAGCCTTTCATTCAGGTTTCCTCACGATGTTTTCCTTTACCATTTGAGCGAATGTTAAATGCGCCCATAGAAAGAAAGTCCATTGGTGCACAACCGGGGATCGAAGCTATGACGTCAGGGACTCGTCGCACGCTGAAGCCACTAGGCCAACACTGCGAAAATACTATCCCAAAAACGATGCTGAACGCTCAATATCATAATTTTTATGTCTTCCCAGCGTTAAGTGATGCGTTCATGCCTTTAATAGGTACAATTTTACGAGACACGGCTTGTCATACAAAACAATGAATGGTTTACATTACTTACATGGAACGATGGTTATGCAAATTATTGTTATTGTAGAATGTAATTGGAGTCTTATGTCTAGTTTCTCAAAGAACTAAAGATAAACGAAGCGCATACTGAGAAATTCACTTAATAAAGCGGGAAGTCGGCGATTCTTTTAAATAAAATATTTCGCGTATGCAAATCTAATTAATTACTTATTACACTGAATAAATAGGAAGTTTCTTCCGTAGCATGGCAACTTAGTCATATTGGCCGATATTTCATATAAAAATGTGCCTTATCAATTCACGTATATAAACAAACAAAATGGGTAATTTAAAGTCAGCTGATATGGTGCAATACCGTGTGGACGTGACTTATCAGACAACCATATTGATAAATAAACATAACCATATTTCTGAGTATTTTTATGTCTGATTAATGGACTGATTAACTGGAAAAAAATACTAAAACGTTATGCGCATTGATTCATTTATTTTCCTCGCCAAAATTTTATAATATACCTACTAGCTGACCCGGCAAACGTAGATTTGCCATGTATATTATTTCTAGGAAACATTTTTTTACTTCAATGAAAATAACTATCTACTATAATAAAAATTAGGGGTTGACGGTAGAGGGGTGACAATTAAGGATTGTATGTATTTTTGAATGCTGTAAGTATCATAAAAAAATAAATACAAAAAGTTTTGTCTAAAAATAAAAATTTAGGGGTGGGACCACCCTTAACATTTGGGGATGAAAAATAGATGTCCGATTCTCAGACATACTGAATACGCATGTAAAATTTCATAAGAATCGGTTGAGCCGTTTCGGAGGAGTATGGGAACGAACATTGTGACACGAGAATTTTATATATTTGATAGTTTACTTGTGAACGTGAAATCTTTGTAAAGCAAATAGAATAAATGTTCGTACATCCAGTGGCGTTACAAATCTTTATGGGTTCCGATTTCTAGATCTGTTTCATTGCATTTATAAAAAAGTGCATCAGCCGTCTGTGTCCGACACTTCGTCGACTTTGAGTCATTATATTGTATTATATTATATTGCTATCATATAAAGAAAAAGCGAAGGAAGACAATAATATGCACCTCATGTCTGGTTGAATGTAGGTATGTGTGCATCAACTACAGTTAGTACTAAGGTTGTATGGAAAATATCTATCACCTTCATGCCGACAGCTCGACCACAAAACAGTTAAAAGCAGAAATAGATTTAGGTAAAATGTGTCGAGTATTTTTATAAATAGTCGATTACCTAAAACCCCATTTCGAAGCTGGTTGTATAAAGAAAGTTTTAATTGTTAACCGGTTACACACTGTTAAAAATTGATTTCTCACACCTTAATTCACAGTAAACACTGCGAGAACAGTTAAGGTATAAATCACAGTCAAATGTTATTTAAATTATAACTTCTGTACTGATAAGTGGCAGTGTTCGCCTAGTTGTTGCAACGTGCAACTCTCATTGTGAGAGTAGCAGTTACAAGCTCGGACTGTAACGGCATGTGGCAAATCCTCTAGAGATTCTGCGAAGCCGTCATGCTGGTCATGCACCATAAAGAAAAGGCGGAGAGGGCCAGGGAGGTCGATCCCGCAGCCCATCCGCAATGCCGTTGCACCGTGCAACGCCTTGTGTATTTCTGGGCACGCAGACTCTTCAGCGGTTCATGCGTCCAAAAGAAGGGATCCCTGCAAGCATTGTCCCCCAGCTTTATCAAACCGGGTAAATTGGCCGATGTGAATGGCCCTTGCTGTGCCAAGATCCATTCCACATCATTCGTGGTTGTAGAGGACCGTGAGTTTAACGGCTGATCGCGTGACTGGATGCGGACAAGGCTACGCTGTTACCGTGTCCCGCCTCGGGCGATTGCTGGTGGCGCCGTGGGGTTTTAGTGGGCACATCAGCGAGTCTCACATAACCCTTCACCATCAAGCAACCGTACCGCGGGAGGGTATGCGTAACACATTTCCCCACGAAAAAAAAGTGCAACTCTCATCCCTGGGGTCATAGATGCGATCCCTTGCTTGCATTGCCTTGTCTTGCACCAATGGACTTCCTGTCTATGTGCGCATATAATACTCGCTCGTAAGGTGAAGGAAAACATCGTGAGGAAACCGGCCACGTTGTAGACCTAAAAAGTCGACGGCATGTGCCAAACACAAAAAGTAGATCACCTACTTAGCCTATTAGAAATTATCTCGGAACAATATATCTTGAACATGAAAACTAAAACATAAGCAAATTATGCCTAATTAAGGCATTAAAGAAATGTTTTTTAAAAATATTGAATGTCTTGCTTAAGCAGTTTAAACTGAGAATTTATGGTTTTACGCTTTGCCGTTTCGTTATTAAATTCGTGATTCATTTCATTTTAGAGTTCCTTCTGCAATAAAAAATAGTACTTTCTTGTAATAGTAATTTCTTGAATAACAAACTTTTTTGCTAAATTTTAATTTAAAAAACCTGAAAAATAATTCGGAGCGTATGTTTTCAAGATTACAGTTTCGCCAATATTTTATTGAAAATCGCGTTTGAGGGTAATAAAAAATTTGCTCGCATATAAGTAAAAAGTAAAACTGCTATATATGTATAACATAACTTCGTCCCCCATGGACTTAAAAATAGGGAGTACCTCACGAACGGCATTATAAAATGACGTCAGAGTATCACATTCCCTTGTGAATCAAAAGGACAGCTGCCTAATTGGTAAGAGGCCGTGTTATTTAGTTAGCGACAGACACCAGGCGTTTGATAGCGAACGCGCCTTTTTCATTCCATATATCGAATAAATTAATTGTAGTCATTTATGAAAAATAATTCCGAAAAGGAATTTCGGTTCAGTGAAATCTTTCTAAATATATATTTTGCGTTGTCATGCATTTAAATTAATTAAGTATGTAGACTGTTTAAAGTTTTCACTGCAAAATACCTCGTAGACATACCTCACAAAAGTCTATCTAGCGAGAGGTCATTAACCGACTCTGCGATAACAGTAAAATGTAATAATCACTAAACCAAATACATTGGATAAAGTATTTAAGTCCAAACCGCGATATGTTATAAGGTTCCTTAAATCTTCTTAAAACTATGTTTTAGCTAGGCAAAATTAATAATATAAGAATATTGAAACCAAAATGAAACATTTTAACAATAAAGCAAAACTTCATTTATTTATATAAAATAATTTAAATCAATGTAAAAACCAAGTAAAGAAGCAATTCTCGATCTCTTCTTTTGCATTCATAAGCGATAGAATTATTTTTCTGTTTAAACATACTAAACTTTTATTGATTTATACCATACACAACATATAACATTTTGCAATGAAGAATATATCCGTTAACATAATCCTTATTGTTGTTTCAACTGTACTAGCGTTTATTGAGAATGTTTAGAGTTTGGAGAAGCGAACATCGACTGATTTTGGTCCTAATAAACTCATAGATTTCATAATATCTAATACCTAATTATGTTTTGTAACTTTACCTCGGCAACACCGTTTCGCGTTTATTTCTGGCTAGTAAACATTTACTCAGTTCAGATATTTGGAGCCGTTCCAGTGAAATACCTCATGAAATACTTATGAGATAGTAAACATGTGGTATAGGCTTTCAACCAGATTGCCATTCATTAGAATATCATTCAGCGACCAAACAGCGATCACCATTATATAGAACCACGCCCTATACTTTTATGACAATCGCATTTTACGTTTAATTTAAATCAAGAACTGTTCGCTTTAACCTGTTTGCCTTTAAAACTAGTTAACAATACTTATCCAACGATTTACACAATATGTTGTAAGTTGGTATTTTATTAGGTATTCAAGAAATAATTAGTATTCAGATTTCATTCCTAAAGACATATATATACCCTCTTTAGACAAAAGTTCTTCCTTTTTCTTCCACAGCGCACTCATTTTTCACAAGTTTCTTTGTTACGAATAAATAATTCTCATATTTTTATCATTACCATCGAATTTATAACACGTGTCAGTAATTCGAAATTGGAACACATTAGTCATATAATGATGTGCTTAAATAAACCGTTTCGGATTATATGTGAAAAACTATGTTTAGTATTACTATCTCAGCACAAAAATAGTTTGAGCATTTATTATAATGACAGCCATGTCAAATAAATAACTCTGTAAAATATTGATAGGAGTAATGAGTGCGCGATTGCTGAAGCTCTTCCTACATTCACAAGTACATTGAACCCGTTTTGCAATTAATAATTTATTTTGCAATAACGGCATTGATGAAATTATCTTAATTACGACATAAATCATTTTTTCCATACATAGAGCAGAAAAAAGGCTTCAACGTCAATACTAAGGTGTTAGGGGTCGTTACAAAGGTGATTCACATTTAATAGCTACGTTTATCACGTTAAGTAGTCACAGAGCATAGCAAAGGTCGCTTCCTTCCTTGAAGGTTGGTTCCGCTTTGACGACCTCATTAGGAGACGAAAGTGAGTCAGCTGTCGATAACAAATCGGTCCATACCTACAATTAACATTCTTGTCATTAACCTTACTTGTAGTAAGTAGTCCGATAAGTATACCTTTTAACAAAAGAAAGCTGCTCTTTAGAAATATAACTTTATAAAATTAGACTCTTGTTAAAGCTGTATAATTAAATAGGCAATGTTTCTAAGTCAATTAGGAGAAGTAATTAAAATTTAAAATAATTATCCTCATCATAATTTTATTTTATTACAGCGTTCATGAATTTCGTTCTAAATATTCAATCAGTCAATTCAGTCTCGAGAGTTACAATCGAAATGGTTTTGTAAAATTCTCGGTCGGTGTAATTTGGCTTTCTCTTTGGTTAATTAGTGCACTCTTTTCTAAGCTTGCTTTTGATATGCATGTTGCGTCATGTAATCCATATGAAAATGTATAATTGTCTTAAACTGTCCAGATACTATATAGATGTTGTCCGAAGTCGCTTACAAATGAAATACCGCATATAGAGTGAAATTCTATGTATAATTTACGATGTATTAAATCATTTAGACATAATCTACATAGGTACTAGACACTAGATAGCTACGACTTCTAAATAATTATTAACCAAACTATTATTTAATAAACACAAACTAATTAAAATGATAGAAGTATCTCGAGTTCAATGTCACCAGAATAATATTATTAAGCTTTATCGAATGTCATGCGTGCATTGACCGCTAGAATGATTATTAACATATAATTTGATAAATTACAGACTAAACAACACAATATTCAGAAAATATATTTGCCCCTACGTTGTTCTTAGATATGTATTAGGCGTAAAAAAATTATAAACAACATTCAATTTGCAAATGGATAAAAAAATGCTTCTCTATGTTCAAAGATTTAGATCTATTACGAGTCAGGTTTACTGGGTTTAAGCTAAACACGTTTGAGTTTATGAATAACATAATGGTATCAATTGTTTAACTCATCTATAAACAGGCTATAATCATAATATTTGACATAACAATGATTTCGTGTTTGTATAAAAATGCGACAGTCTGTCTGGTTTGTTCATGGCGCTCCATTGTGGGGAATTATTTAACGCTGGGCCGGAGCACGGTAGAGTACGAGAGGAATCAGTGCGGGAGAGAGGAGGCTGCGGATCAATACTTGGTGCTCGGCGCGTCGAAAGCGAACGCACCGAACACCGACCCCGGTGCCCTTCACCGGAGAGTCGACGAACCCTACACCCCCGCGTGTCACACCCCGTAACCCCGCAACCACCCTTCGTCACTTCCCCAAAGGGATCTTCGTGACCCGATTAAATATCATTGAAATCATTAATAAGAGATCTACTTTATTCCTTCGAAAGTATCTATAGATTATTCTCAACTGATTTCACATGAGACTTCGCTACTTAGATTTTTTACGATATGCGAATAGACGAGAGAATATAGATTTAAAAATACCAATTTTGTAGCAAGAGTGCTCTCAAATACCAGGTACAATAATGAGTCATAAAAAAGCTGAGGTAGCGATTGTGGTGACTCGAGATAAAACTTGTCTTAACCCGATCAATACCGTCTCGTTAGTATTCCGGGAATGCAACCGCCGAGTCTGATATCTACCATTTTTATTTCTATGAAATTATGTACTTAATTAAACCTATACATCTATTCATAAACGTACATTGATAATCAAATATAAAAACGCTTTTTATGTTTCTGCTGCTATTAATACATTTATTGTGGCCAGAAAATGTATTGAAATTTAATGATGCATTATATATCTACAAATTTAACAGAAATAAAGCGCAAAAGATAATAATTGAAAATAAATGAGAACCGTGGATCAATAAAGTCAAACCATAGCTGTCCAGACAATCTTTGCGGGTAGTCTAGCCAATGAACTTGAATGACGCGTGGGGCCTCCAGTGCGCATGCTGGGTATAAATAGAAAATGGTTCGCTATCTGTGTCCCTTCATATGAATCGAAGTAAATTTAGAATTACAACTGTGTCCTTCTCTATAATAAATCTGTAGTACCTCTGCGAAGTAATAAAAATACAGATTAAAAAATGGTTCTTTTACTACTTGGAACAGTTTTTTTTCACTAATATGTAAATATTAGATTTAATTTTTTGACAGATAACACGCATGTCATACAAAATTATTTTACTTTATTTACAATCTGTTTACTGTTATATTTTGATACCTTTTTGCATAACCTAAAAGAACTAAGTATCTCGTAAAGACATTGATCCAATGCGAGAGCAACGGTGCCGATGTTGGTTTCAAAATAAAGTGAAATAAATAATTAATATTCCTCTTGACCGGAGTCAGATGTCGAGATAAAATGAATCTATTTTTGCCGCGAAGCATTTGGGACGCACGCTGGAAAACATATTCTGCCTGACTTATATTTAGATGCCCTACTAACGTAGAATTCTTACTTCGTCTTTCATTTGTTATGAATATTAGCCACTACAAGCTGACAAATGAAGCTAATATTTGTCTAGAAATTGTTAAAATAATTATCGTCCAACTGTTGGTAAGAGGCTAACGTTAAAAAGATAACATGCTTCATTATTCTGTATGGCAATCCAGTGCCAAGATCAACTATAAACAACTATGACGCTTCACGTGATTGATTACAGCTATTTTTAATAGGTAGTCTCATTGAAATACAGCTCAGTTTAAAGCGTTTATTATGCAATACTTCTGAAATGCACTAAACACTACACTGAAGGAACTTTACACAAAAATACGACTAAGTATCTAAATCCATTGTTTGAATAATTGCAATCAGAAAACGCGAATAGATTTAGATGCTTTGTATGTCTCTGTCTGCGCAGCGAGACATAAAAAAAGACCTAACCTACAATCAAAAGTATATTATATTTACAGGTGAGGAGCATCCCGGTCAGAAGCAACGTAAAGGTTTCTTTCGGAACCTTTGGAAGAAGTCTCGCCATTATTCCTTAGAGCATCCATGACTCAACAAGTCATATCGATGGACACTTTGCTTACCATAAACCCGAACTGCTCTCCGAAGCACGTTACCTACTGTTGTATTTAACCGCGCACAACTACTATTGCAATGATTTATTTATTCGAAATAAGTAATATATTGTTCATAACATTAAGCGTTAATATTTTTAACAAATAGTGTACACGTGTGAATGTGGCTTTGAGATGTGTAGTTGTAAGTCTTAGGTACCGACATGGATGTTTGAATAAATCAATAAACTAACTTCCTTAAAACGCGACGATATTGTCACTAATAGTAAAATTGAAAAGTCCAATTACTATTTTACGATTATAGTCGTCATCTTAAGTCTCAAGTTGCAGTTTTTTTTAATATTATCAATACCATCACTACTACAGCTGCTGATCATTGAATTTATTTAAATGTACAGTATTACTATTTATAAATGATCTTTGAACAATCTTATAAAATTTACAATCTACCACGCTTTTGCGTATATTAATTGATACTTACTTACTTTCTATCCCTTATATAAAGCTTGGCCTACGTTTTTATGAGTTTTTCGCCTAGACGCTTCTTTATCATGTATTAATTAATTATGAACTGTAGAAATGTAGATATACACATAGAAGTTTAAGTACTATGTATTTCTGTTTTCTCACCACGATACTTGGGAGTTATGCTGAAAGACACAATACATATTTATACATGTTTACACAACAGCTATTGGCACAACAACTTTTATAAGTTTAAATATACTATTTTTGTCGTAGAATTTAGGCTTGTAAAGTTACTCTTGTATTGAATAATTTCTAAGAACCAGTCATTTTTGAGGACTGCAAGTTTTAATATTTTATACCAATTCTTGTATTCGAGTGTACTTAAATCTCTATTATTATTGTAGATTTTGTCAGAAGAAAATAAATTATGTTCATTAGAAAAAAGTTACGATTTTTATTTATCACCTACCCTACATTGACGCAATATACAAACATGTTGACTGGGATGTGGTTGCAGCGTCTCGATGGCATATATATGTAAATGAGAATGAGATACGCAGATCAAACAAAAATAATAAACCGCCAAAAATTTCTTTCGTGGAATGGCGAGATGGTTCGTTCATATAAGAGGACAAGCCAAAATCTATTCATTAGAGTGTGGGTACTTTGAAAGTGAACAAAGGTTTCAGGGCCGTAGGAAATGGTCTGTCCGGTCTTCCACTCATAAGATAAAATATGTATATCTAAAATACCATTCCACTAGAATAGATGTTGAATCAATTTAACATTTAGGAATGAAATTTTGCCTTTTACCTACTTATATTTACTTATGGTATCTGATATTGTAATAAAAAATATTACAATAAGTTATAAAATCAGTAAATGCATTTATATCAAGGTTACCTATGTAATAAGTGGAAATGGAAAAAAAACGAAATTGTTATATAATACAAATCATTTTATTATTAGATAGACACAGTTCCCATCGCTTATCAGAAACAATGTACAAAGCTATAGTAGTAATATCAAATATAAACAATATGCACCCTTCGTTTACTGCAAGCCTTGTTTGAGGATAAAGGTTAATAATAATAATTGAGCGCTTCTAGTTACTGCAGCTAAGAGAAAACAGAATGCAAATGGTTTATGTTTCACTACACAGTATTATAAATGCGGAATAATGAAAAAAAAGAAGCATAGCAAACATTTGGCGTGCGTTAGGCGCGACGCATTACATTGGATGTTATATTTTTCACACGATGGTTCCAGTGGGACTAGAGATTTTTCATTAAAAATGTATTACTTTTACTTGGGTTACAGTGTCTTTCATTTCATAACAAGCCCTTACACAAATGCCTATTTGTAGTTACATATATAATAATTGTTGTATATCGTTACAGTAATTTCATTACGTGGTTATAGTGATTTCTTATCAAGCATCTGCACACAAAAAATTTACTTGATTTGACTTTGCTCTGTCGTAGAAAAAATTCTGATGTTAGAGGTATTAATTAATACGAATCTGTTAGATATAACAGCTGTTAACGACAGATCGCTTGAAAAGAAATAAAAAATCTCTATACATCATACTTTGGGACCGGCTAGCAAAGTCGCCATTCTTTACAGCATAGGTCAATAAAAAGCAAATTTTAAAATATAAATTTAAACTATACACAGTCACAATTACTCTGTGGAAGCGGTGAGCGTGTAAAAAAGGGTCCAGAATCCGCAAAGCAATTGTATCTGCACACAGTTACTAAGCACATCAGACACTGATGACGCCATAATTTATCGAATATCAAAATGAACGATTCTTATCACTTTATAGAATATACAAAATGCAGTTACTTATTTCCCTGTGGAAAAAATATTATCTTAACGTATTCTTAGATCACGGCGCGCTTCGATCTGGAAGAGAACATTGAGGTGAGTAAAAAGACTTTATGGCATACTTAAAAAAATATTTAGTAAATACCTACCTTTAATAACCACAGGTAAGTAAATAGTCTCCTAACTTCTCGACTACAGATGCAGCTTGTTGGGGTTGAATGGGTTCTTCATAGAGAGATATAACGATTGCTGAAAAGAAAAAAATATTAATTTTCATATTAACTTCAGGTGTTAACGATGGTATCACTGCTGTAAGCATGTCTCATAGAAATATATTGTATTCGGCTTCTTGGTGAAATCGTATATTTATCAGTCATAACTGTATTTAGGTAGAATCAGTCGAAACAATAACTTTAACATGGCCAGATTACGTTTTTTTTTAAAGTTAAACGTCTACTGAAAATTTGAGGTTAAAGTCATCAATTACCTTGCTGTGTCTTCATGCAGTGCACTCCGACCTTGCCAAGCTTTGCGCGTATGATACGGTCTGTGCCACTGAGGTAGATGTACCGCGTACCCGCTATCGTCACGCCGCCACTTGTAAGGAGTGATTCATTTTCGTAACCGGCTGCGATTTTTGCAACTTCGTCTTTTGAAATCTAACAACAAGAAAGATACTAGTTTAATCATATGGTCATGTAGTGATATGTGCAGCTTTAGTGAAACCTTGAAATATTGTAATGATTATCTAAAAATTTAATGGTATTGTTGTAAGGACAAAGATTTAAAAAGCCAATAACTACAACACTACCAGAAAATAATACTTGTATCTATTTTTAAATTATATACAATCCACCAAAACCATTTACTCAATTTTGCATTCAAATCTTATTTCCCAAAACCATGACTATTAAGTCTACAGTAAATTTAGGCAACTCTATTAATAATTATAAAGCAAAATTAGTATAGAGAACTTTTTTTATTAACTACTGACTGATTCGGACTACCACTCATTAATTGTAGGATACATGACAGTAATATTTCATCGTAATACAGTTAGATGAAAAAAGAGGCAAGTTTACTTTTGAGATAACAAACTATGAGTAGAGACCAGAACTATGTATAAAAGAGATTTTAGGTTAGATAAGAAATAAATATTAAAGTAATAATAATATTTCACCAAGTCTATTAACAGAAAATAAAGGTATCAAAGTACATACAAATGTTTGTTTATAACTGTATGAAGTAAACATGTGTCAAAATCATTAGTTACAGTTTTATGTCTAACAAGCCACAGACATGGCAAAAGAAAATTATATTTTGTTGAATCTACTTTTTTATTTATTCCTTAACACATAATAAGAATCATATGTATTTATCATAAATGTTATGGATCTTTATGTTAAAGACATTAAACTATTGATATGTTTGTATTATTTAAACAGTATATAATACTAATTAGGTATTTTTACATATATGCACCTTTAGTTCCATAATATAAGATAAATAAAAACATACAATTTGGTTAGAAGTTACAAACAATTTAATACATTTAACGAATTTCATTAATCACAAAAATACACAATTATTAATAATGGATCGAGTATAATAGCAACATATTTAAATAAAGTAAAACACCATACATAAATAATATACAAAGGTAGCGATTGGCGATGACTCATTATTACCCGATATTGCAAGATTCGGCGTAAATAATAAATCATGGGATCAATGGTTTAACATTATAGATAGCTATTAACAACTAAATGAACTGAACTGTTACAATTCTTGAAATAAATGCCTAGGCCTTCGCGACCTGTTTAAAATTAGTCGACAAAATTATGAAATTTTCAAAAAGTACCGGCCGGCGAGTTGGCTAAGGAAACCGTTTATAAATCTTTATTACTATTTTTTATCAGGAATAAAAGTTTAAAAGTAGCCTGAGAGAAAGGTAAATGCGGTAACAAGAATTAAATTAAAATCCCATAAGGCGTTATGATTATATTTCCAATAGGAACAGGTTGCAAGTTGCTACCACATGTCGCCATCTTGCCAACTTTGTGATTTCGATTATAAATTGTCGCAATAGTCTATGTATTTCCAAAAAAAGTCCCTTAAATTCACAATTATAATCACGAAAATCTATACGTGTAATTTTCACATATCACAAAGGAATATAACTTACATCAAAGCCTTCAGACTTGGCCCAGACATTTCCGTCGTGACCGGTAATTGCAGCCTTTGAAACACATCTGGATGCAATTAACTGTTTGTCAACATAATCTTGCCAGCTCATTTTGAATAAGTTCTTAAAAATTAAAACTAAACTTTGCTATAACACAGTCTTATCGCTGCAACGAGCTAACGCTCCACACGAACAAAAAGCACTGCCGTTTCAAAATGGCAGCGTTCATAGACAGCAGACACAACAGGAAACACTGTGTGCCAACATAAGAATAATACGGATGCGTTTACTGTAAGATTTAATTTGTATATAGCAATTGATCCACAGCTACTATATTATGGCAAAACTGCCTGTAAAAAACCAATAGCCAAATATGCTTTTAAATTTCCAAAGTAACGTAAATATGATAGTTATTTCTCTATTAAAAAAGAACAAGAGTGTCCAAATTGAGAAAACGGTTTACTGAAGAAAGAGATACAAATATTTATTCAATAATTTTATTTTTATTTATGACGATGTTTGTAGATACTGAATCATAGAACTTTATTGTAAATTCTACAAATAAATTATAAACCAGGTACACAGATACACATCGTACTTAAAATATTATTACCGTAAATCTTAAACAAATTTAATAATTTCATTTCACTTGTATTTTGTCTACGGCTTTGTAGCCTAAGCCATACATGCATTATATTTTTGAAGTTGTACTTCTTTAGGCGCGTTATGAAAAATTGATGAGAGTGAAATTTTACGATTGCGCGCGCACCTATGACACAAAATTGGCAGTGTGATATAGCGTGCGCGAGCGAGATGGGAATAAGACAAACTACAAGTAAAAGAAATAGAATATGCGTGAAGCTAACTTCACGCATATTCTAGCTTAGCAGCTTAACAAGAATTTTGAATGACCATGACAATTGACATCTGACAATGACATTTACCTTTTAAACAAATATAGGAGTTTTAATTATTGTTTAAAATTAATAATTATATACCTAGTTATTTTCATTATACAAAATATTTGTGAAATAATATAAAATATTTGTGAAAAAACTGTGCTAACCTTCCTGAGTGCTTCAATACAATTGAGGTTAACTATCCGTATGTATTATCGAGTATTATTGTTGATTAAAACTGAAACATGAACCATTATTCATTGCTTTTGTTTATTGCGTTTGTTACAGCAACTTTTTAGAAATATTCTACGACCCTATATATCAATAATTGAGAACAAAGATTTAAGCACGAATACTAATAAGGAGAAAATGAAGGCTTGGAGCGATATAACAGAGAAGTAAACATTTTAATAAGTACCTGCATCTCAAAAAAAATGACCACATTATTTAATCAAAACATCAGATTTAATCTAGCAAATATAAGGACAAGAGACAAAAAACAATTGATGAATCAGTGGAAGTGCACTAAATTGAATACAAAAAAAGAGTTGTCATCTTATCGCCGTGAAACATCAAAAACTGGAGGTGGAACAAAGCCACCATCACCTTCTCGAGACACAATGGTTTGAAGTAGATTTCAATGAATTTGATTGTGATGGTGTCGAGGTAGGAATGTTAATTATAAATATGATGTATGGTGATGTTCAAGGTTCAACCTTTCAAGCATAGGCATATGCTTACAACATTACTTTATTCCCCTACAGGGTAGTTAGAGATATTGTAATACCTCAAAACATCCATGTTGCACTTGTAGTACCGAAACTCTGTCCTGCCAGAAGTGAGCCCATTCCCACTTATAATGGACAGTGGGTATAATACACCTTAATACCTGAGTGCGAACCACTCACCATGATACTTAAATTAATAGATGTTATTTATATATTTCAGGTTATTACAAATAAAATCATTTTGGAAACAATTGATATCCCAAAAGCAAATAAAGCCAACAATGACAAGGTAATAATAATTTTGACATAACTTGAATACTAAAAAAGCCAAACAAAGGTGTGCACAACAGTGACAACATAACTTAACAATTTCATTATTTTGTAGGATTAAAGAAAGGTTAAAGAAAATCATGTCGAACTGAACAACAAGAATCCCCAAACAACTCCAAAGAAACCTACAAGGAAGACACCGGTATTATATTTAAATTATCTCTATCTCTAAATAGAATAAAAGAAAGTTGCTATCCAGGTCTGTAGCATGTGCTAAAAATTATATTATTAACACATTTATATAATTATATTAATATAAATGTGTTAAAAAATTTATAATATGAATTATAAAAAAATTTAAGTTTTGCATGGACAGAGCTTAAATTAATATTCTCTTATTTGTTGCAGAAAGCAAGTAGTTTTGGAGAAGCCTTGTAGATGCACAACCAAGTAATGATTAATTTAAAATTACAAACCGAAATTCTGATGAAGACATTAGAGTCACTTAAAAATAAATAGTATAATGAAATAAAAATGTTTTAAAGATAAATAGTGTTTTATTTGTTTAATGTAAGAGAATAATAATAAATATTTATTTAGTTAATTTTTCAAATGTAAACTGAACTTTATTGACTTTAATGACTCCTTTTCCAGTCTTTGATTATTTAATTGTAATTAATTATTTGCATGCAATCAAAAACTATTTTTAATAATGCCAAAGAAGTATAACTTCTTACGCGCGTACATAAGTACATGCATTATATTTTTATAAAATTTAAACAAAGAAGACTGCTTCAACGTTCTTTAATACACTTATACATATTTAAAAGAAACGTACTGTAATAATTAATGATTGGTTTGTTTAACCAAGTTGTGCTAAATATAAGCCGAATATGGCAACAGGAACATAAAATGTATGTTTTGTCTTTATCTTTCTTATGGAATTATTGTAGGTACTATAATTGTATTGAGTGGTATTACTTTTAATTTTTAGATTATATGGTTCCATATATAATTAATAATATGTAATAAAGAGTAAATAGAGTTTTTTTGGAAAATAAAATATTCTAGAACTGTCAATTATAAAATAATAGATTATGGGATACTTTATGTCGAATAAACTGAATGTATGAATGATTAACTGTATAATAAAGGGAACAAATGCTATAAATATCATTAATTTATTCAATTCTTCATGGCCAAGTTAAATTTTATAATATTTAGTAACTAACATGAAAATATAATGAAATATATTACTTATATGTCGCAGCCAACTAGCTTAATTAACTGTTCAATCACCAGCCTAGCATTTTAACTAAACGGCGCCGTTTAACTAGCGGCCTGAAAGATGTTCAGCCAGTTGATAAAACACCTAGGCAATTAACTTTGATGACATTTCAAAAGGCTAGGCATTTATTTGACCAGCTAATTAAGCTAGTTGCTAGTAGGCTGCGACAAATCTAAGAAAGAGTGAGCAAAAAAGAAAAATAGTAGCTGTATCTACCTATCTTCTTTCAATATCTTATATAAGTTTATATTTCAAGGGGCAAGATTTCTGCGGCGCTCCCAAACTGGAATTTAAACCCCTACGAAAAAAGCAAAGGATATAATGAAGCAACCATTTATTAAAGTAAATCCCCATTTTTAGCCTTGGTTATCAAAGTCGATGTTTTTAGCAATTTAATTTTGGATAAAATTGGCAACTCTGTCAATTTCGATAGGGATATTGTATACGCAGATAGGTTTTCGTCCTCTTCCCGCTAGCAACCATTACAGACAATAATATTCGCATTGCTAACCATTCATTTGTATACAGTTCTTGTAAGTCACGATCTTTGATATATGTATTTTAAAACAAATTCATTTTGATTAATCAAAAAACATTTCATTCTTTAAAAGTCTTTCACCAGTCGATTCATTTACAGGTGTGTCCAGTGTACAGTCAGCTATAATAGAATATTTTGATTTATTTGCGCATGATAAATTACTGACTTCACTTTCTCAAAATTTGAATGTCTTTTCCGCAGTAGTGGTTTGAAGTAGCACCCTTCATTGCTAATTGCAAGTGCTTCTATATAACGGCAGCAAATTTGGCTAGTAGTTGTATTAAGCCCAAGAACTTTTCGTTATTTAGCGTAAGTATATGATTTATCGGAAGTAACTCTGAACGCCATGTTGTTTTCAGATAAATTAAGTATTATGTGCATCAATCTAGACAAAACATTATTCCATCTTGTAGTTTCTATTGTTTACAATTTTTTTTGGGAAATATAAATTAGAAAAATCGCCTAGTATCATTCTTCGGATAATTAAATCAATTAATGTGAGTTTACACTGGGCCACTTATTATTATACGATCAATAATTTTTCTGTTTCGAGTGAGTGGCCAAGAGACTGAATCTAATATTATGTCCGGAACGACAGCCTTATCGTCCTCTAGAATTTGTAATTGTTGTATATCATCAATGAAGTAATCTTGAGCAGCATCTGTAATAGAAGCACAACTTGTCTACTCACATTGGAAACCTTCGTCCACAATCCCATCAATAGCTATCTGATCTTTGTCAGACAAAAACTCCACTACCGATGCATTCGTTTGTATCCCAGATATACATACTAAAGGTCAGGTTCAGGTCTTAATTTTTTGTTGTGATATATTTATATATATTGGTTTGTAAAATTCCAATTTAACGAATTCGCCAAAAAATTGTAAACAAATGATAAATAAAAAAAATAAAAAATTGACGGTAAAAAAACCTACAATGTTACAAATCAAATTAACAAAATTTGTTAATTTTGTAATTGTTTAGTAAATGAATAAATTGATATAAAAATTTGCTAAAAATAAGAAAGTTTTTTAGTCAGTCATCTTTTAAAGTCAATGTGCGTTCTGATTAGGGTAGTAAATTTATGTTAAATTATATAGGTGGTGTGTGCGAATTGTCAAAGACAGAAATACCCAAAGATAACGGACATTTGACGAAAAAATCTAAGAAACTGTAGCACTAGGATGTAGGCTTTCATTTAAGAGTAATGGATATAAAAGGGCCCTTCATATTCGGCACCCTGGGCGGCTGCCCAACCGCGTCCTACCCTAACGCCGCTACTGCATACGGGCACCACAATCTAAATAATTTTACTGTGAACGAACTTACGACAACATTACAACGACATTAGCTTACGCTTGGTCACGTGACTGTTTTCATATACAGTAAAACAGCTAAAGCGGATCACGCCTGTCACGAAGTACCTTTGTCTTGCCTAGACACATCCCGCGATCAATAGATTTTGAATTTTGGCATTTACTTCTGGGCTGCCAGTTACAAATAACCTTTTCATTTCTGTCGTTGAAATACTTAATAAATTAGTTAATATAATAATTTCATCATAGAATATTACAATAAAAATTCCTGTGATTAATAATTAGTTTTTTTAAATTGAGCATTTTATGGTTTTGCATATCAAGCTTAGAAGTGAATTTAAGTAATTATTTTTGAAAAGCTTCTCTAAACTTAAATTGACCTTGCTAGTTCTTTTCCGTTCAGCTACCGCGATTGGAACATGTCTTATTCACCTGAAAGAAGGTAAGATAAGTTTTATGGACGTTTTAAGCAGTGTAATTTACAGAAAATGTGTGTGAAAAGTGAAAAATTAAGCTACGAGCTAAAAGGTTCAATAGTACTTGCGTTTCTATTTAGGAAACGGAATAAAATTATATTCACCACGGTCGCCGATTGCCAACATGGCGCTGGTAGGAGAACATTATTACTAATCCGGCTCTGTGCACGTGTTTTATAAAATTATTGATTTTACGGCTCAAAATTGTTCCAGAATGTGTGTATATTTTCCCTTCTAAATCACGGTATTACATGGTGTAAATTTAACAATAATTAGCCTATAACAACAATTTGACAGTGGGGAAACAGATTGAATTTTGCATATTCATCGACTTTAAACCTTCAATATATTATTGGCGTTATGCATATTTCATGTTATTTTCTTATGCTTTAGGACGGATGATTGGACAGACGATGCTAAGAATGGCCCAGCGAAGGATCAAGGTTACGAGGGTCCTCCCGGAATGGAGCCTGGTGGAGCCCTCGACACTAACTGGGACGAAGTCGTGGAAAGCTTCGATGACATGAATTTGAAAGAAGAATTGCTGCGAGGAATATACGCGTATGGTTTCGAGAAACCGTCTGCTATTCAACAGCGTGCTATCATGCCCTGCATCCAAGGCCGCGATGTCATAGCCCAAGCTCAGTCAGGAACGGGCAAAACTGCTACATTCTCTATCTCAATTCTTCAACAAATTGATACTAGTATTCGTGAATGTCAAGCTCTTATTTTGGCACCGACAAGAGAGCTTGCTCAACAAATTCAAAAAGTAAGTGATATTAGGTTCAGTTATTATTTATGTTTATGTACTATAATACAGTTTCAATAACAATGCATTACTTATATGTAGGTGGTGATAGCACTTGGTGATCATTTAAATGCAAAATGTCATGCTTGCATTGGTGGTACCAATGTACGTGAAGATATGCGTCAGCTGGAGAGTGGTGTGCATGTTGTTGTGGGAACACCTGGCCGTGTTTATGATATGATCACCCGCCGGGCTTTGCGAGCCAACACTATCAAGCTCTTTGTACTTGATGAAGCTGATGAAATGTTATCAAGAGGGTAAGACTTATAAGACTTATTCGTTAATAATGTATAATAGCTGGATTTGCATTATGATAAGTGAACATTCATCAATTTTGACTGAACAGAATTAATTAGTAATTGATCTTATATTTCAGATTTAAAGATCAGATCCATGATGTATTTAAGATGCTCTCAGCTGATGTTCAGGTTATTCTGCTATCAGCTACAATGCCAGATGATGTATTGGAAGTCTCTAGATGTTTCATGAGGGACCCAGTGCGCATTCTTGTACAAAAAGAAGAGGTAATGCTTAATTTGAACATAATAATACAGTTGATAAATAAATATCAAACATATTTTGGTGCTATGCTCTTTGCTGTCACATTTTAATATGCTTAATTATATAAATGTTCTCAGTAATTTGATATTACCTTGAGAGAATGTAAGCTAATCATGCTTATGACATCATTTTTATTCAGTAGAGGCTGTCTTAAGTTACATAATGGCATGAAAATTATACTTTATTTAAAGTCATCCCTTTAGCTAAACTAACAAGCTTTAGAAAAGCAATTTAACATTTACTTAGGTAATAATAATATACTACTACCTAAGTAACTGTCATCAATATATATTTCATTGTAAAATTTTAGCATAATTGACTTAAATACTATATTTATATTTTTGCTCAGGTAGCAGAGCAAGTCCCTTTTAGTTTATATTGAAAACAACAATACAAGTCTCAAGGGATTTCTTCTTACACCTTAAATAGTAAAGAATTGAAACAATAAAGAACAAAACCTTTTATCTGAATTTTTTTTATTGTATAAAGGAACCATTATTAGTTTTATGGCTTTTTAAATATTCTATTGTTACATGCATTAATATTATTTCAGCTAACCCTGGAAGGTATTAAACAATTCTTTATTTCAATTGATCAAGAGGAATGGAAGTTAGATACTCTCTGTGACTTATACGATACTCTCTCAATTGCACAGGCTGTAATTTTCTGTAACACTCGTCGCAAGGTAAGTGACTGTTTCTTAGGATTATGATAATTTAGAAACTAAATAATGTGAATGTAATCTAACAAGATGCCTATTTAATTTTTCTTTTCTGTTATTTTTATCTCTGGTAGAGATACAAAAAAAAAGTTGCGTTTCATGATTTTAATATATTTTTACTCATGGTTCTGGTCTCATTGCATCTCTATTCAATATTACCCGATGATTGGTAGCAGGTATTAAATCTACTAATACTAAAAAAGGTATTTGTATTAGTAGATTTAATACCTGCTACCAATAAGTTATAAAGAACAGCAAATGCAAGCAAGAGCAAGAGGCTCCTTGCTTGCATTATACAATTTTACCAGTGAAACATGATGAAACAGAAAAGCTGTCTTGTTGATGTTCACACTGGTGAAGAATCATTAAAAAGTCTTCAGTAAGTTTCTATGTAGAATAACAAAATATGTATTCAACTAATCTTTCTAGTAGTATATTTTGAATAAATTAACTGCTTATTTCCAGAAAATATAATAATAAATACAACTTTCAGGTCGATTGGCTAACAGAATCCATGCACAATCGTGATTTTACTGTTTCTGCTATGCACGGAGACATGGAGCAAAGGGAACGTGAAGTGATCATGCGGCAGTTCCGTACTGGGTCTTCTCGTGTGCTGATTACTACTGACCTGCTTGCCCGTGGTATCGATGTACAGCAAGTCTCATGTGTCATAAACTATGACTTGCCCACTAACCGCGAAAATTACATTCATAGGTAATAGTTATTACTTACCTTACAAAATATCTGAAGAAAAAAATCTTATTTCTAATTAATTCTTTATTTGTTGTACAGAATCGGAAGAGGAGGTCGATTTGGTCGTAAAGGAATCGCCATCAACTTTGTGACTGAAGCGGACAGACGAGCCTTGAAGGACATTGAGGAGTTTTACCATACTACTATTACTGAAATGCCCAGTGATGTGGCCAACCTTATCTGAGGTGCCTACGCATTCCGGTTTATAATTTTTGTGTCCTGCATACTATTGCGATATTTTTACAGTGTGAGTATTAGGAGCGCCTTCCAAGTACCGCTGTGCTATTTTTTATTGGAACTCATTTCATTTGGACAGATATTTGTTTTAGTTTAATTAATGAATACATACTATTATAGTCTTATAAATATAAGTTTAATATACTTCATAGGCATAAGACCGGCTTGGCCGGATGGCCCCCGTTCCGCGTAGACCTCTTTGTCATTTGCAGAGGGGTCTCATCGGGTACTGGAGAGGCTATTTCAATCACAAAAGTACTAGAAGGAAATATTGTATTGTAACCTCATTTTCCAGTTGTACATAATATGGTAACTGTTTTGTAATTCAGTAAATAAATATAATTAAACATCTATTTGGTATTGTTATTGAAGAGAATTGTAGCACTCCATTCCCGATCGGAACCTTTTTTAAAATCACAAATACTGAGCTAGTAAAAATTTTTGTTTACAGAACATCTACCATCTCGCCTGAACACACTTTGGATACAACTATGTGGAAATAATAAATCAAAATTTCCCTAATAATTTCATTACTTTCTTTTGTCAGGCCCTATGCAACCTCATTGGTACCCATCCTTGTTCTTTTGACCCAATTTGTAGCCTTTATTGTGGCACTATAACCAAAGCCTGTTTTGCATATTTTTTTATTCTTTACATGGTTTTTGTTTTGAATAATTTTATTTTCGAATAAATTGCTTTTACAAATGAACTTGGTAATTAAGGTTCCTGTATACATTTTGTATAAATTAGTCAAAAATATTTATTGTGAATTCTCTTTCAAATACATGTTAGCAGTCTCAAAATAAATTGTTTTCAGTTTATTCTATTTTATATACAATACCATTTGCTGTAAGGAGTTTCATACCATAATAAAAAATTAAGAATTATACCTTTGCTAGGTTAGGTTATTAAAACAATCCACTGGCTCTAAGTGTGACCAGGTCTGATCATGAAGTAGTATTTTAAAATGAATAAATCACTCCTTAATTTTATTTATTTAATGCATATTTGAGTGCTTTTAATAAGGGTAAGCACCTTAAAAATGTTGAAGACAAGATAATTATTTAAAGTAGTTGTTTATAGTTCTTTTTTTTAAATAACTGGCAGGAAGTTGTGCCACTATATAAATGAGGCTCGAATACAATAATTAAGGACATAGATGTGAAAAAAAATCTAATGCTACATGTAATAATCATCTTTAATCTTTATAACAATCATAAAATAATATATCAGGTAAAATAACATCACAGTCTTATCTCAGAAATTTATATACATAAATATGTCTAATATCTATAAAATATAAATGCTTAGGTACCTAGTCAATAAATTAATGTCTTATTCTCAGCAATATTTGCTTTTATCAAAAACGAGTACACAACCACTTTAATGAAATATCATAAAAATGCAAATAAAAGAACTAACAATAAAACAGAGACAGGAAAAATTATATATACAGACATTCGAGGATGGCACACTGATATTAATATTGATGTATCTTCATTTCTTAACCCATCTCTTGTTGGAACATCTACAATAACTAATTCATCACTGAACAAATCAATACCAAAAGAACATTCCGTTTTATTTATACAAACTTTAGTGTCAGACATATTAGAATATTGAAAGATAGGTTTATAAATATCAAATATGGTATGAACATCATTTACAACAAAGTCATTATCACTATAAAAGATGTAATAATAATATCCATCTATAGTAACATCATGGACAACTTTGAGAGTTGTTGTGACTTCTAAATATCTCGTATTATTGCATTGTATTGAATATGGAAAATATTCATTTATTATCATATTTTCATTGTAACATTCATGAAGATTGTTCTCAAAACTAGATACTGATGCATCTTCTTGTAGTTGTAATTTGGGATTGGCATTTCCCCCATGGTTTACTCCAGTGTCCAAAAGAGTGTTAGGATTGTGTAAAGATGGACTTAATGTGTCTCTTTTAACTCTTTCTGTTTCAGATGTTTGTTCAGTGTTAGCAATTTCATAATTATCAGTAACTATTTCTCTTTGACTGTTTAAGACTTCCTTGAGTTCTAGAAGAGTATTAATATCTGGACTTTCAAGTGTAACTGAAACATTTTCATTTTTACTTATCAAAGGGGTATCTTTCTTATACTTATTACCTTCCAAGATTCCACAAGTGTCCAATGTCTTATCTCCTTTCACAACCAATATTTTTGATCCTTCATATCTGGAGCATGCCTTTAACTCAACAGTGGCTCCAGCAAAGAGGTAAAATCCCCAATATTCAAGTGTATCATCTGGCAAGGACATGGATTTTCGTAATGTTATATGTTTTCTATTTTCTGATAAATGGGGCCGCCCTTTCATTTGGAATGCATTGAATGTATTATTCATTCTTAAGGAATGTCTCTCACAAAATATTGATGATTGGCCTTTGTGTATTTGTATTACATCAGAATCCGATATTTTGTACATTACATCTGCATATTTTATATGTCTTAGGTATAGTGGAGATATTATTAGTATTGATGGTAAGACAGTAGTGAGAAGGCAAAAAACCACAACTCTTCTTGATCCATGCATTTTTGTATCATCTAAAAAGAGCAATAATAAAATAGATCAAATTTGCATACCATTTAATTATTACTTTGAAAAGATTCTTTATTTTACATGTAATAAATCTGAGATCCTATCAATCTTTTAGTTACAAATTTTTAAGAACCAATAATACCGACTAAATAGGTAATATCGCCATCTATGATTTTTATAGCTTTATAGATAGGGAACATTACAAATAAAAATATGATAATCCACTTGAAATGCTGATAAAAATAAATAAAAGTTCAATATTAATTACGCACGTACATACCAATATTCCTTCTGTCTAGCTTTTAACAGTAAAGATTATTATATCGTGTCATTCTTTTAACATTTACGACTATTTACATAGTATTTAGAAAATTTTAACCTTGAATTGAATCCGATTACGCCTCCAGTTTCGTTTAACAACAAAGATATATTAAAATTTATTTATCATGATAAAAATAATATTAATTACGTTTCTAGATATGTAATTCATGTTTCTGAGTGGTATTACAGTATTACCAATTACCATTACCCAATGGCCAATACCCATGTACCATAGCCAGTGATGCCAACTCCTACAAAATGTTCCCCCTAGGACCAACTTCAATTACCCCTAAATGTCGATCAAAAACTTGTTGTTTTTCGATATTTAAGCTGTAGCCAGGCTTGGGATTTTATATTTGGTTTAGTTTGTTGATAGAGTTCGAAGCTTAATATAAAGAAAAAGATCTTGAAGATTGTTCCCCCTAAATAAATGTACCCCCAAAAAAAAACCCCTGGACATCCTGATTACCCCTAAATTTAGGGAGAAAACACCCAAGTTGGCAACACATACAGTATTTTACCCCTAGAACCAACTTCAAATAGGTACCCCTAAAATCTATTAAAAACCTCGGTAAGTTTTTGTTGTATACTCGGTTCGATAGGTAATATGCCCTAAATAAACATAAAAGTAGTATTAAATAGAGTCTGGCAAATGAAAGAAGTTAATTGAATTATTTGAAAACTTTCGGATGGCAACACAGAATGTCATTGAATTTCTTAGGTTAGTATGATTTATTGCCTTGATACTTCATGCAATTACTTATTTTTATTTCTATTATATATTTTTCGAATAGTTAACAGGTATATTAGCCTAAACTTTGTTTAATTGATTTTTTGGATTCTGATTTTGATTATTCCGAATAAAGTTGTGTTTTATAATAAATATAGTTTAGTTTTCCATGCAATGCTAGTCATTTTAAGTATCAATAGTAAAAGACTTAATGAGTATAATATTTAATTTCATAGAAATACAATTACTATAAGTGTAAAAAATAATAAAATAAAATCAAGTATCAAGTAAGTTTAATCCACAAAATATATCAAACTTTTAGGGATACCATACTAAATTTTTTTGAATTTGCCGCGCTTTTTCTTTCATTAGCCGGACTCTAGCTGTTATTCTGATCTCGGAAAAAATAAATTGAATAGAATTGATATTTCAGTTATAGCTACGCTTGGAGTTCATATTTGGTTTAGTTTGTTGGTTAGGTTCGAGGCTTAATATGAATTGGATACATATGTGCGATTTTAAAGAAAACAAAATAAATTTCTTGATTAAAGAACACCTAAAATAAATGAACCACCTAAAAAACCCTCCTTGATTCCCCCTAATTTTGGGGGAAACTCCCAAGTTGGCATCACTGCCACTGCACTGTCATTGCAACTGACACTTCACAGTTAACAGTGCAGACTAGAAGATAACAGAGGTAAATATGCCAATTTATCGGACAGTGGACACCTTAAGTTTACGTCCACATTTTAACAAAATCGATAAAAATTACAAATTTGGCGAAAATATATTTATTGTGTCTTAATTTATCTTATTTTATTAATGATTCGGGTATAACTTATACGACCATTGGCATTGGCGACCTTTCATTCCATTTTGAAAACTAATGTGTAAGTTATTACGCCCGACGGGCGAGAACGAAAATTTTAGCGACTCGAACGCATATAATTATTTTACATTTAAAATACATGACATTGTAAAATATAATTAATTACATATTTTGAATAATTTTTCTTTTAACTCTCTTCCAAAATTACTTCCAATATTATCTTTAAATTTAAACTTAAATCCAATATCTTCATGAATTCATAAACTGTTCAAAGCCTATTACTGATGGCATCAGAAGTTAAGAAGAGGACACAGGTACTTACTACGGATGTTTTATACAAAAACAAATCCGAATGCTAATAATTTTGCGCAGTTATATATTTTGATGCATTGATAGAAGTTATTAAAGAAACTCATTGAGTTATTTTATAAATAGAGGTGCCAATATAGCAACATCGCATCCGTATCTTATCCCTTTGTCAAAATGAAATGGATGCCAAAAGACAACAGAAGTATGTTTCAGAAGTGAGAAAGATAAAATAAGACGACGAGAAGAGCTCCCAAATCCAACATTGAACATACCTACTGACAAATAAAAAGAAGGAAAGTGCTAAATCTTATTATATTATGGTTGTTGAGGTTGTGTTATATGTTATTCTTCAACAGCCAGATATCATGATGCCTTAGTACATTATATCTGGAAACACTACAGTATTTAAAGATGAAGAAAATATTTTGAGATCCTTGAACAGAAGATATCCAAATGTAATAAATATAGTTTAAAAAAACTAAAAAACACGCTTTTAAAGCACATCAAACTAAAAAGTTTTTTCAAAACTAGTTTTTTTAAACTATATTTATTTTCCACTTTTTAGTCCTAGCAGCAATACGTGTTGTCTCAATTTAACCGTATTGCTTTGTGGACTTAAAAAAAATGCATTGTTTTTTCGAGATAAACCTATGAAATTATTATATTGTCGCTGATTCTTTATAAGTGTACAAAGTTTGAATAAAATTTGTCCGTTTAAAGTGGGTCAAAATCGAGTCCGAAGGAGTCGGTTACATACATACATACATACATACAGGTGAAGCTGATATAAAGCGTGTAAAAACGTCTAGCGACCATTTTCATTTACTAGAATGATAATGAGACCTGCCTTATAGACGATACACGAAACGTCAATTTAGTGAAATAAGCAACAAGGTATTTTAAAACAAAGCATGCAAAGTTACATAATTATTTAACATTTTGTATTTAAATACTTTTAAATAAGACTATTACTTATGCAAGTGTAAAATATAAATGCTTTCAAATACTGAGTCGTACACTTTCCACTCTCGGCTGTTTCCTTATATCGAGAAAAAGCAGTACTCGATCCATAGAAAAAAGTATGTAACATTTTTGGTTTCTAAGGAAAGTGAAAATCAGAGGTTGGGAAGAAGTATAGTAGGTATAGATTTAATGCACAGATTGATTAAAGGAAACCAATAAATTTTTAAGCAATTAGATCTATTTTTAGCGGTCACTAGTCTTTTAATTGGATTTCGAATAGTTTTTTAAGTTTATACTAAACTGCAATGAAAACTCTTTCAGATGATCGAAAAGTGATCGAAGAACCGTTGGTTAATTTTCCAAAATTTATCGTCATAATCTTTTAGTATATTTTTAAATTTTCAGAACTTGCCAGTTTAATGTAACTTAGTAAATTAATTTTATTTTCCAAGATAGGTGCCAAAATGGAATAATAACAAAATAAAGTTTAGGCTGTATCAGTAGTAAGCTATGCAAAATAGGAGCATGCATTTAGATAATACGTTATAACAAATTATAGTTAGAACTTAGAACAACACGCAAACTCATAGATCAAGGTGAATCAAGGTTACAATTAATAGTAACACTGCATTAACGAATTCAAGTTCGATCACATGTAGCGATCACGATTCCGACTCATGGCCAGACATCGTCAGCCATATAAGAAATAAATTCCGTACAGAATAATAAAATAAATGCGAAATTAGGTGAAATTTCCAAAAGATTGGAACCCTGTTTCGTCAATTTCTAGTTTCTACACGACCATCCTTTATAGTATATCCGCCTATGAATTTTGTACAGATATAACAAAAAATTACCCAAAATATAACAGAAGATATATATTATGAATATTATTATTTATTTTAGAATTACGCATGTAAAAACATACTTTATATAATAAAATTTATTTCTTTTACTTATTTATACTATTTTATTTATTTATACTACTTACGATACTTATTTATAATTTAAACGCCTGGTAAAAAATATAGCAATAATTTTAGAAAATTTGAATTCACATTTTGTTACCTTTCTTTTTTTGGGTTAGTATTCATATCAATATGGATTTAATATAAATTAAGTAGATTTGCTGATGAATATTTGACGATTGGTCAAGCTATCAGATGGCTTATAATATTGTCATTTCATATTTAAGATTATCTTGACAATATATTTGTTCAGGTATAACGGAATATATATTATTTTTATTTCCGGTATTTAAGTGAAACTACAGACGGAAATAAAACATTGAAGCAAAGTGGAGTCTTTTAAATATAATAATTACGAATTATGTCAGCGCACACGCATACCTAGTGCATTGTACGTTATTTAGATAATTAATCGGATTTTGCAAAAGCTACAAAACGAATACAGAAACATAAAAACCACAAAGAAAAAGTCAACATTTGCGCCAATCATTAGAATAGTTTTAGGTATTTATTTATCATGGTGTTTTGTTAATGCATTTTGTAAGATCGCACTTTCACACAAACTTAAATTCTAGTTGAATGTAATAATAACAAGTGTTTATTGTTATATAAAAAAAGGGTGCGTGTACTTATGTACGCGCGTAAGAAGTTATACTTCTTTGGAATTATTAAAAATAGTTTTTGATTGCATGCAAATAATTAATTACAATTAAATAATCAAAGACTGGAAAAGGAGTCATTATAGTCAATAAAGTTCAGTTTACATTTGAAAAATTAAATAAATAAATATTTATTATTATTCTCTTACATTAATTGTAACATAAATTCTATTATTATTCGAATGTTGTTTTTAAATTATGTCCAATGCCGTAGCATCTCCCGTGGGCAACTTCATTCTGTTAATTTTGTGTCACGGTGCGCGCGCATCGTATAATTTCACTCTCATCAATTTTTCATAACGCGCCTAAAGAAGTATAACTTCAAAAATATTTTCTTTGGAACTATTCAGTAAGTATGTTATAGTCAACATTTTATAAACTTAATAATCACATTTACCTCAAGGAAAATTCGTATATCCTTAAGATAAAATTTATTGTAAAATACTTTTACATATCTTCAAATCTATACTGATAGACAAATAGCGTATTAAGATAAAAAATAGAATAACGTTGTACCATGGTAACTATTACAAGTGAATCTCAATTATCTTTATAAAAACGTCATAAAATTATTAGTTGTAGGTACTTAGTAGAATTTATCATTCATAAGTTCTGGACAATACAATCGAAAAGATATAATTCTTTTTAAACTTACCACTATCTTTGTTGGTAATAGATGTATAATTATAATTTGCATTATAATATGTATTACACGAATGATGAATAGTTTGACTCATCTCCACAATCAGATCCTACTATTTAATTAATAAATAATGTTCACACAAGTTCCACCTTCTTGTAAATGAAGAAACGAATGCTTCGTGAATTTCAATAATATTTTATGTAAACACTGCGGACAACCTTATTATCAAATTATATCAGATAGTAGGTAATGTTATCATGACATACAAACTGGAGAATATTAATATAGGCTATATAAATTGATTAGGTAGTTATGCGCTTGTTCCTATTGATATTGTAATATAAAAGACTTTTATGTTTAGATAACTTTAGGATAATATGTTGTTTGCACAGAAGGAATAAGTAATAAAATATTATATAGTTACACATTATATAGGCCATACAGTATACTTAGTACGGTGGTTAAAGCCGTATATAATTAATGCTTTTATTCGATATGCTTTTATTATATTTATAATTTAAGTGTATTAAATTAATTAATTAATTAGGTATTATTATTGAAATACCTACATAATTATTTTGAAATGTGATCATTTCAAAAGCGTGTAGTTTTCAAAATTTAGTTTAATTTGGTTAAAGTGGAAATGATTTACTTGTGGTTTCTGTATTATGACAGTTTGAAAAATAAAGTGTTTTAGAGAGTAATTTGGCTTGAAGTGAAATAACTTTTTACCTATTATTTATTTATCAAAATATCCTTAATTAAAAATATTGTTTCTTTATAGGTCAGTCACGTGGCAGAAAACGGTCGGGATTAGTCGAATGGACGATGACGTAGCAAGCTAGTAAATAACATGTCTGCCTGTCTTAATACTGTCAGGGAGTTTAATTTCGCCTGAGGCTGTTTTGTTTTGAGCAATTATTGTAAACACTACATTAGTGTTTACAATTAAACTGGTTTACCTTTGAAAGCTAGCAACAACACTATAAAACACTCGCAACTGCGTCGTAGATAATTCTTAATATTATAAATTTGTGTTTTTAAAATAAACAGAATTTAAAATAATAATATGTATTGGTTCTATATAGTCATAAATCAATAATCTGAATATGTTTTAAATCTTGAATAGCCTTTTTGAATGGCCCAAATCGATTGGTGAAGACGTGCGTTTTCCAATTACAGCACAATTAGAGCGCATTATGTGGCTTAATGCTCAACGTTGAATGTTCCAACTACAGCAACGCTTCGCACAATTGAGCACCCTCAAAAGTAATGCTCTCGCGTGCTTCTCGCAATCAATACCAACACAGTGACAGAAAATTGACCAGTGTTTTTCTTTAAGTTGGCATTGATCGAAATTTTCGTTAGTAAATATTATTTATTGTTGAAAAATTTGTAAGGCTTTCGTTTCGTCGTAGATTTTGAAAATAATTAAAGTTATTTCAAACTGCTAAAAAAAAATAAATATAAGTATGGATGAAGGTATAAATAGTTACTTTTTTTATATTCCACATTTAAAATATGAATACAAATTCATTTTAAAATTCGGATCTGTAAACAAATTTATTTTACAGGATTATACTTTTGTAAACATTGCAATGGTTTTGAAAAAGTATATAATTTTTTTAGAAATCATTTAAAAAAATTACTCAAAACGTAAATGATGTAAACTTCTTACATGAAACTAAATATTTTACTGTTAATTTAGCTTGTTAACACCTTATATTCTTTAAAGGTTTTCTCTTAGTTCAGTAAAAAAATGTTAATGAAATAATCAAAATCCAAACTACTTAAATTGAGCGTAAATAGTTTTCAACCAATTATTATTGTTTACCACATTATTTATACATTAATGAGGTTGCTAACTCTATTTAGAACATTTTTTTTTAACACTGACTTAGCGCACACTGCTGATGCATTTGAAAACTAATTCACGTTCCAATTAAGCTTCAGCATAATGCGGCATTGTGCGGCACTGAGTCGCATTATGCTCTGTTATTGGAAAACGCACGACAAAAACCACTAATAACTGCAGGCTGTATAAGGTAAAACTTGAGTCTTTATTTTTATCCTCTGTATTTTATCTAATATAATTGTCATTTTAAGGAAGCATAATATAATTCTATAGTCTATAGACTATGTAGTTCTTTTTCGTGACTAAAAGACAATAGTCAAATCACAGATGATCTCAGATCTTCTGAAGTAGTAGTACATAATAAGTAAATATTTGGTCAGTCAGACTTACGGCGTAATGTAAATTGTAAAGTAAACATTTCAGTCATTAATAAACGAAACTACCTGACTTGAGACTTATTTACTTCTGAAAAATTTACAATTATTACAAATATAATTGCTCACTGGGTAGTGGGTATAAATAAAATTAACAAAACTCTTGTCTTACTTTTTTATACTTTTAACTTTCGTAGATAGTCAATATTATGAACGATATTCTTAAACCGGAATTGATATGGATTGAAAGTAGATGTTACAGAGTAAATGACCCTATCGTGGATGTTTCTTTTCACCAAGAGCATGACCTATACGAAAATGGTAATATTTATTTTGAATATCTCACCAGTCACCTGCACTTGTAGTTATTTTTGTAAAAGTTTGATTAATAAGTCTAGTACTACATTCACAGTTTTTGTATATTATTTGTTTTTTTAGATATGCCCTACCAAGATTTGCAAGAAAATGATGATGACACTGATTTTGAAGTTCAAATGATTGATTCAGACAGATACTGTACAACTTTTCATGTATCCAAGTATGTTTCTTATTAGAGTTGTACATGAATTTTAATCATAATGTAACAAATATGTATGTTTATGTTATTATTGTAATTACAGACATTATTTAGGTAACATAATAGGTAAGAAAGGAGCAATAAAAATGCGTATTCAAAGGGACACCAAAACTGACATAAAAATCCCACGAATGGGAGAGAACAAAGATGTTGTTATTTATGGTCCAACTATTCCAGTGAGTAACACAATTTTTATTACATCTATATGAGTCTTCATTTAATTTACATATTCTCTTTCTTGTTAAGGTTCAATCATATTTTTATTTATTTATAATAGTAGCTTTTCCAACTCCTATAAAAAATTTGGGCATATTTTATTAACTGTTTCATTTTGATTAACTCAATTTAAATGTAATTTTAGAGTGTAAAAGCTGCAAGAAGGAAAATCAATATGATTGTTATATCGGCTAGAATGAGGCAAAGATCAACACACTTTATATCACTTCCAATGAATAGTGAAGAAATAGTGAAGAATTTTGACAAATTTAAGGTAATTACAAAAATGAAATAGAAAATGTGTTTAGCACAAATTCACTTTACCTGAGCTGGGCAACCTTATTATTCATTCTAAATAAAGTTTTGAATGCTAAAAATTCTAAATCGAATCCTGGCAAAACAGGTCCATCTTTAGGCATTGCCCTGTTTGCTTTCATTTGCAACCTACATGCTTTGTGATTGGTCCACGGTCTTCACGTCTCCGTTCAAGAAGCCTTTGGGACGATTGGGTGTAGTCCTTGCATGCCGTAGCAAATTGCTTGCCTAAAAATATCAATTATGTTGATACTCAAGATACCCCTTTAGTTGTAGGGTTGGTAGTTGGATATGGTGAACTTATATAATCATATAAATAACTCTTAAATTATTCTGGCTAGACTGTTAAAGAGTAATTTTTTGTCTTGTTTTTTCAGGAAATGGTGTTGCAAGATTGTCAAGGTAGAGGGCTGCATGAGTCTATATTTATAAGAGCTAGTAAGTTACATATCACTGTAGGTGTAATGTGTTTGATGGATAATGAAGAAAGGCTGCTTGCATCAAAATACTTAGCAGAAGTTAAAGAACATATTATGTAAGTTTCTTGTATCTCTGTATCTGGTATAATATAATATAATATATATAGTATAATTAAACAAAAAAAACTATTCTCAGCATACGTCATTGACATATGGGGTAGAGAACCAGACCTATCAATAGAAATAAATAAAAATATGTAAGTACTTATGTGTAAAAAAAAATGTGTGCGTGTACTAGGTGTACACACGTAAGAAGTGAAACTTCTTTATGACCTTATTTTTCGAAAAATGATCTACTATATGCAACTTAACTTAACTTATTACTACTAAGATTATTACAGAATTTCATTAATTGTAATAGAATTATTACTATCATTGTTATCGTTATTATATATTTTTGTTATTAATGGCTTCGAATCTCTTCGGATCAACCGTGGTAGGGACAAGAAAAAGATGGCGCGTAACTGAAAAACGTGACGATTTGCTACAAAATTTCTCCCATACGACGATAAAGACCTGTCATTCCAACGCCGATAAAGAAGTTTGACTTCAAAAAGCAACATGGCGCGTAACGGAAAAATGTGACGCGTAACGAAAAAATGTTACACTAAATTTTTTTCCAACCCCGATAAAAAAAGTTTCACTTCAAAAAACTATAAACGCTTACATCTCCATAACATTTTTTGTACAAAATCTTACATTAGCTCATAGCTATTAGCACTGGAAGATCAGATCTCAGTTCGGTCTGTTTTGGCGAGCTTAGCTCTGCGGCTTGGGCCGTCGTGGGGTGGTAGATAGCTTGAAGGGCAGCAGTGAAGCAATATAATCACAGGTGCAAAGTAGGCCACAGTAAAGTAAAATTGTACTGGACATAGACTACAAAAAATTCGCGCCATTCGTTAGGTTAGGTTAATAAACACGTTGAATCACAGTAAGTTTCATGAAAGTACTTTATGCATTGGCTGAATTAAACTGTATTTTAGGCCCATGATACAAAGTCACTTGCCACTTAAGTTACGATTAAAAGGATTGTCGTATATGAATGATGATCCCAAAGAAATACATGTGTTGTATGGCTCTGTTCAAGAAGATGACGCCCCTAAAGGCGTTTTACAGGATATGATCGACGCTATAGCTCAGTTCTTTTTTAAAAAAGGTGGGTATTAAGAAGTTTCTAATTTTTTTATGTAATTTGTTGGTCATGACATGGTGCAAATTTAGAAATATATATGTGTTGATTTTTACATTTTATGCATATCAATGACGTTATATTGGCTTTGTATATACATTTATATGATTGTTTATTATTCTATATATATAATCTGTTCACAAACACGCGACACACCAGAAGCCAGCCATGGGACAACGGGCTGACCGGTTTCTGCGTTTGTTTTATTGATAATTTTCTGGGATGAAACCATATCATAATACTTAAGATCGACCATTAAAGGCGTCGTTTTTATTGCCTTTGTTTATATTTTATTTTCATACGTGAATGCGAAATTAAATGTCCGAAGATAAAAGTTATTTTTAGGTTTTAACTTTTGTGTAAAACATCGACAATAACAAGTCTACAGATATTCGCCATAATCAGGTTGTTTGACTAGTGTTGTACTTGTGTTTTGCAACATTATCGTCTTAGTCGTCCTAGGTTTACTAATATAATGAGTGATGTTTCTGCTTACCCATAAATCCAAAAATATATTTTCAGGACTTATGGCATATGAGTTTGGTCGCGATAATGTTAAAATACACGTTACTCTATTAAACTCTAAATATAGAGGGAAAACAATAGAAAACGACAGTCCAACAAAACAGCAAAGGGAAAGCTTCGACGGGTCTGAAATATTGGAGAAATTCAATGATTATGACTTTGGTGTTATGGAAATTAATAATATTCATTTATCCCAAAGAAAATCTTTAGCGCCAGATGGCTTCTATCAACCGACTTGCGTCATAAGTTTATGATTGAAACTAAATATAATGTCTTCCTGTTAAATTCTTTGCCCAACATTTGAAGAATACTTGTCTTAAACTAGGATATGCGCGATCGAATTCTTCAATTTTGTATACTTTCTGTTTACATATTTGTTAAACTATTAAGGTGTTTAAATAAAAATATATAATAATTAAATTAGTCTTTATCTTGCTTACAATTTCATTGAAAGCAGCAAAATTAGATAAGTTATATATATATTTGTTCTTTTTTCCACAATGGCTACATTCCTTATTCCGTCACTTTTTAAAAATTATATTATATTATACCGTAGATAGTATTATACGTATATTCTATTAAAAAGAAGTATTTGTCAAGGACCCTCTGACTGACAGAAATTTTCCATATTATTTGAATAAAACATTAGAGAATTTAAATTAAAATAAAATGAGAGAAGAATTAGTAGTATTTAAATAAAAAAAGAATTACAGTAAAGCATAAAAAAGAGTATTATAATAACATTGCATTGCATTTAACAAGATTAACTCACTGCAATTTAAAGAAATAATTATATCGTTGTTGCCTTGATGAAACCTGCATGAAAAAGAAATTGTGAGGAAGTGCAAGAAGTACGAAACTCATAATTATTTATATTAAAGGAAATAAAACAACTAACTACAAATATGAAAAATAACTAATAATAATTGTAACAATTACGCCGAATTTGACGAATATGATCAGGATAGGAAATGCTAATATTTTATAAAGGTCTCCCTTTTCTGGCTTTTAAAATTAAAATTATAGAATAGTGTTATAAGTCTCGACCCAATTTAGTTTGGATAACGAAACTTTTGTATAATGTGAAAACTGAACTGTATCTTTACAGAATCAAGTTCACAATCGTTAACAAGGACCATCTTCGAGCCATTATTATTATTATTATTAAAGCTTTATTTAATCCATACATACAACAATTGTTAGTTTATATTCCTTAATATTATATTAGTATTAGTTAAGTTAGTAAGTTTTAACAAAATTTAAGTTAGATTTTATTTTTAATTTTTTATATCTGGTTTTTGTATGGCCCCTTTTAGGGTAAAAGCCTCCTCCATATTTTTCCATTTTTCTTTGTTTTGCGCAACATCCATCCAGTTTTCCCCCGCTAGTTCTACAATGTCATCTGTCTTCGAGCCATAACGTGAGGTTATCATTGTTCAAGTTATACTGCCAAGAAAGCCCTTAACCTGAAAATTGTATAAATCAAAGGCCTTGAATGTTTCGTAGCAATGTCGTAGCTGTCTGAGAGGGACGCGAACTGGGGTGCGTCAGTAGATACGTAGCAGCGACGACGTGATTGCATGCATTTTGTGAGTGTGTAATCGTATAATCGCGTAGCCTGTTTAAGGAAATATTATTTATAAGTTTATATAAAGAATGCAGAGCAGTGTTGGCCTAGTGGCTTCTGTGTGCGAGTCTCATCCCTGAGGTCGTAGGTTCAATCCCCGGCTGTGCACCAATGGACTTTCTTTCTATGTGCGCATTTAACATTTGCTCGAACGGTGAAGGAAAACATCGTGAGCAAACCGGCTTGCCTTAGACCCAAAAGAAATCGAGGACGTACGTCAGGCACAGAAGGCTGATCACCTACTTGCCTATTAGATTAACAAATGATCATGAAACAGATACAGAAATCTGAGACCCAGACTTAATAAGGTTGTAGCGCCATTGATTTTTTTTCATATAAAGAATAAGTTGAATACTTACTTAAAATATGAATATTCGCTATCCTTGGAATTAAAGCTAAGCTGGACTAGATTAAAAGGTATTTTTGTTATTTTGCACTTTTTTTTGTGAACTTTAGTTCACAAAAAAAAGTGCGACTTTACATGAATAACAATCTAGCCTATACAATAATTATTATGGCTAATAAATAATATTACGTTGACTCTACAATTCTAATAAATCGCTTCAACTATGATAATGTTTATTAACAGTCTTAGAGTTCTATAATGTTTTGACACTATGTTTGTTAACCGCACTTGCACTCATATTTTGTACTTATAGTTAAAAAATGTAGTGTAGTGAACACTAGGTTTTTATTTCAAAAGGTTAGTACTCTTTAGGCGTCTTATTCCTGTTGTGTCAAGAAGTTTGATTGCCCCAGCAGTCAAGTAGTAGCATTATCAAGCAGTCAGGGCAGTCTTGCCATGCCTTTGTCTAGCTGACTAGGTACCACGAGCTTGCTTGGGGTTTGAAGGATTGGTCAGGGTGGCGGCAAGAAAGTATCCGGAAAGACAGATTTTAACTCCTCGAGCGGGAACAGCAAGATTTATCCACGCATTTTATCACTTGCAATAAGTATTGGGATTCATGGACATGAGCGCTATACCTCGTCACATTAGGTTGTAAGCTATCTTCAGGCTTTCTAAATTCCGCCGAAACATCGTAGCTAATTTTCATTTCACTCCAGGGGGCCTACCATGAACTTTCTTAAAACAATCCAGTTGAGATGCAGCGGAGTTTAGGTACCTTGGGGCCTACCATGAACTCTTATTGCGAGCCTATTGACAACCTACAACTGAGATGCATCGCTAATTCGTACCATGACATCGAAAAAACGAGACAGTTTATGTTCCCACGTGACCTTAGCGGTTATCAGATTTCGTTCGTTCAATTTGTATGAAAATCCGTACCATGACCGCTCGGCTGAACCGAAATTTGACAGTTGCGCCTTCCAACTATGACAGAATAAGCGATTCTAAAAAAGTTACTTTTTGTTCAACTTTTTTGTATCGAAATGTCCAAATAATAGTTTAGAACCTATAAAATTTAATATTTGTATTAAAACTTGTTAATAAAGTTAAAATAATAAGATTTATCTACTATGGCTAATATAGGAAAAAAAATATAATTTTTATATTTACGATATTTTGGGGTATTTTGAGTGTAGAGTGCGATTATAAATAAATTATTAAAATATAGACGGAGATGAGAAACAAGACGGCAATGCCCTTCCGACTACCGACTTCGTAGATATTGAGTTTATAATTTACTATAGATTATTGACTTTGATTCATTGAAGATTTCAGTGTACCTACAAATAATTGCACATTGTTCAATAATATTCAATTAATTATGCATGTCTAACAAAAACATAATCCCCCAATATAATATTTTACAATAAATAAGAATGCCATATTACTAGCAGATATTTATTATAATTAAATTTTTCCTCACTATGTTCATGAATTGTATTATTCTCCTCTGCTTTTTGTTGTTTAAAAAAACATAGGTATTTTTAAATTTATAATGTGTAAATAATAAGCCATTTAAAAATATTATAATAACAGTATTTATTTAGTTAGGATGACTCCATCAAGATAGAAAAAGATGTCTTCAGGCAATGTTCAATTGGTTATAAACATTTATTCATATATCTCAATTTAGTCAAGTTAAGCTGTAAAGAAAATTATTATTATAGCCTCTTTATTTCCATAATGAATAACATATTAAACAAGTATATCATATGATTAATTATTACATAATATGTGCATGCATTAAAAAATACAATATTATTTATTTCTATTATATTTATAATCTTTAAATTATATTCCAATCATAATTAATAATTTCAATGTATATAAGTTTGAAATGATAAATAAATTAATAAGAATCAAACAAAATTCATTTTTATAAATCATTATAAAGTATCATTAAATCGTTATGGACCCCTCTACGGGTAAAGGCCTCCTCCATTTTGCTCCATCTGTCTGTCTTTTGCTTTGGTGGTCCAGTTTTCACCAGCTTTTCTTTTTATTTCATCAATCCAGTTTTACTTTGGTCTACCTCTTAATCTTTTTGTTGGTTCTCGCCAGGTTACCCTTGGTGTCCATTTTTCCTTGTCCGTGCCATGCATGTAAGACCCGCCCAATTACATTTTTGTCTAAAGCTTTGTTGTTTTCCTTCTATTATTTCTATTATTTTTGTTGTTTTCCTTATTTCTGTATTTCTCTTCCGATGTTGTCTTTGTATGTTTAGTAGACTCCTTTCCATCGTTGTCTGGCACACTTGTATTTTGTTTTCGGTGTATTTATTGTAAATCCATGTCTGGAAGCCATATGTAAGACAAGGTATTAAATATGAGTCCATAATTTCTCTAATCAAAAAAAAAATAAAAAATCTTTATTGCTCCAGGATTTATTCCAGGTTATGTTGACTCGTCTTTTAACCTAATCGTCGTGTCTTGTCTTTGAGAAAGATACTTGTTGACCCAGGTAAACATAGTTTTAAACATATTGTAATGTACTGTTATTAACCTTTATTGGAATAGTTTGGTGGTTCGTCATAATAATAATCTTTCATTTGATAGAAAAGATTTTGCATTGTAAGTGCATACATCGAAGTTTTGTAGTGGAGATGGAAGGTTGTAGTCATTACCAGACCAGCCGTATTGGGAGATGAAGAGGGGCTTTCCTGTAAAGAAAGAATAATTATTTATATTATATGAATTACTTAACGTATAAATTGAGTTTGTACAATTTGAAGGAATTATTTTTTATTATAGTTACTTATGATTTTAGAGTAATAAGTTGATTTGTAATATCTTTTGCAAAGGGTTTTATATCAGTAATTCACTTCGTTATAGGTATTTATTTTTAATAAATAAATTTGTGAACAATACTTACCCCATACCATTATTTTATAAGTTAAACAATTTGTAAAACTATATATATTTATAAAACCGAAATTTTGTAAACACCAAAATATTGAAAGCTCCTATCAAAATTTGAAAGAAACGTTTAAAAATAATAAGTGTCAACTGTCATAGCACCAGAGAACTTTCCGTTTAAAATATATCAAAAGAATAGTTTTATATAAAATAAAAATATATAATAAGACATAATAGCTTATTGTGATTGATGAATTATTTAAAATAATTTTATATTTTATTTATTTTTATAGAAATATCTGTCGAAGTAAGTTTTAGGTACCTAAACTCCGCTGCATCTCAACTGGATTGTTTTAAGAAAGTTCATGGTAGGCCCCCTTAAGTCAATAGCATTTTTTCGTACCATGACCGCCTATAAGCTGAAACGTATTAGCATCGCAAGACCGAATGAAAGAACGATAATTTTGTTAGTGGTTTCTGAGTACGTTTAGAAATTTAACTGTCAAACTTACTTCGACAGATGTTAGTATGAAAATAAATAAAATATAAAATTATTTTAAATAATTCATCAATCACATTAAGCTATTATGTCTTAATATATATATTTATTTTATATAAAACTATTCTTTTGACATATTTTAAACGGAAAGTTTTCTGGTGCTATGACAGTTGACACTTATTATTTTTAAACGTTTCTTTCAAATTTTAATACGTTTTACAAAATTTCGGTTTTATAAATATAAATATATTTAAGTTTAGTTTTTTTAGTTAAACAATTTGTAAATACAAATTGTTTAACTTATAAAATAATGGTATGGGGTAAGTATTGTTCACAAATTTGTTTATTAAAAATAAATACCTATAACGAAGTGAATTACTGATATAAAACCCTTTGCAAAAGATATTACAAATCAACTTATTACTCTAAAATCATAAGTAACTATAATAAAAATTAATTCCTTCAAATTCTACAAACTCAATTTATACGTTAACTAATTCATATAATATAAATAATTATTCTTTCTTTACAGGAAAGCCCCTCTTCATCTCCCAATACGGCTGGTCTGGTAATGACTACAACCTTCCATCTCCACTACAAAACTTCGATGTATGCACTTACAATGCAAAATCTTTTCTATCAAATGAAAGATTATTATTATGACGAACCACCAAACTATTCCAATAAAGGTTAATAACAGTACATTACAATGTTTAAAACTATGTTTACCTGGGTCAACAAGTATCTTTCTCAAAGACAAGACACGACGATTAGGTTAAAAGACGAGTTAACATAACCTGGAATAAATCCTGGAGCAATAAAGAAACCCTTAAATCAGAATTTTAAAACTTAAGAAAAAATTATGGACTCATATTTAATACCTTGTCTTACATATGGCTTCCAGGCATGGATTTACAATAACTACGCCAAAACAAAATACAAGTGTGCCAGAGAAGGATGGAAAGGAGTCTACTAAACATACAAAGACAACATCGGAAGAGAAATACAGAAATAAGAAAAACAACAAAAATAATAGACGCTTTAGACAAAAATGTAATTACATTATATAAGTAAGTATAGACCCGATCAATTGATCGGGTCTTATTGCTCGCATGGACAAGGAAAAATGGACACCAATTACGTGGATATCACTCATATCAGTGACTGATACTAATATCCATATCACACTGATAATAGTATTGCCCGTAAATAAAAAATAACCATTATAAGGGAAATTTCTTTAGCCATTATTAGCCAAATTACTCTCCATAGCACTTTATTCAACTGTCAAATAGTGTAGTGCAGGGTGTATGTACCTAATCTTTCCATAAATACTGAAACAAAGTAAATAGTAGTAATCCAGTCAAAATAGACAAAAATAAGTCATAACTTAGCCAAAATTCGCATAGAGCTGAAAATTGGCATAGACGTTAAATACATCATTATAAATGAAATGTCAAAAATCCCCTTCGATCCTACTTCTGCAAAAAAATTTATTCAAGGTCAAAAGTATAAAATTACGGTTTTTTCCATTTTTCTCGAAAACAGTTAGTATTATCGTGAAAATAGATCAGACAAAAGTTGTAGATCATACAATTCTCTACAAAAATGGTTCAGTCACTTTTTCTCTTACGACTCACCATGAGATATCGCAGTTTTAATCATTAGAAAATTCATATTTTACATAATATGCACTAAAATGCAGTCTGTATACGTCACCGGACGTTCAATATAAATGAAAATAAGAAACTATTCGTTTGTGTTACTTACACAATAAAACTTGTATAAATTAAATGAGGATTTTAAAATATGACTATACTGAGTAACATCTGCTAGCTACGTCATTGTTTGAGTGTGGAGGGTCGCATACCTGCCTATTTTTGAAGGAAGTAATTGAAATGACTCAGTATAATATACTGTTAGTTTTGAAAATTCCTGTGCAGTGAGCAGACGTGCTTATTGGTAATATTTTCAATTTTAATTTGTGCTGTTAAATAATTTAAACAAAATGTCACAAGTTTGTTTTATATTTTGTGATAAACCTTTGAAAGAAAGTGAAGTCGTTGTTGTTGATCGTGGAATGAAGACTTTGATTGATGCAAGTGTTGAAAGAAATGATAATTTTTTTGAATACTTAAAAGACAAGCAATCTGTGACAGTCCACGTGCAGTGTCGTAAAATGTATACTCGAAAGAGTAGTATTGTTGCAGCTAAAAGACAGCGCGAGACAGAAGAAGGTAGTACATCCACGATAAGTCCACCTCATACTAGAGCACGAGTAAGTGAGCCAGATTTCAACTTTAAAAAATGTTGTTTATTTTGCGGCGATGAAGCAAATGAAGAAGCTGAAAAGAAGAAAGCGCAGAATGTTCGTCGTAAAATTTATAACGTATCTACACTTGAATTTAAAGATTCCATTTTAAAGGTAGCTCGGACTCGTTCTGATGACGTAGCAAAAGCTGTTATTGCCCGCATTGGGTATGAATTTGACTTAGTTGCTGCTGAAGCTAAGTACCACAATAACTGTTATAATATCTTTCTGAGACCTACCACGGGATATAAAGTCGGTCGTCCCGAAGATGATTCAGTAAACTTGGCGATGGAGGAAATATTTCAGTACATTGAAAATAATGATGATTGCCAATTTTCATTACAAGAATTGAAAGATATCGGCAAAAATCCAACTATAGATAATAAAACAATTAAAAGTAGATTAAAGTTAAAGTATGATGATAAAATTATTATACCTGAGAAGAAAGGAAGCTTAACAATTATCTGTTTTATTGATAATCAGTACGATATTCTTAGTAAAGCTTGGTATGAAAATAAAAAACAAAATACAAACGAAGAACGATTCAGAATATTGAAAGCTGCTGCAGCAATTATTCGAGAGGATTTTCAATCTGTAGTGATTGATAATGATAATTATCCCCCGCCGAGTCAAATGTTTGAAAATATTAACAGAGATATTCCGGAGTCCTTGACTTATTTTTTGGAGCAAGTAATTTTAAAAAATCGACGATTTTAAGTAGATCATTTGAAATTAATATGTACAACTATCAGCCACTATAATAATAAAAATATGTTCAGTATGTACAAAGACATTTTGGTCATAACAGTACGATTGTATTTGATGGCTATACTAATCATACGAAAAATATTAAAGCTGCAGATCAACGTCGTCGGACTACAAAAACATCTTCATCTGTTGATATCGTTTTTGATCGATATATGAAAGTTCCAACAAACCAACAACAATTTCTTGCAAATACTCACAATAAGTCTCGCTTCATTTTAATGCTATGTGAAGAATTTACAGCTGCTGGTATTTCAATAAAACAAGCTGATAATGATGCTGATGTCCTTATAATTGAAACAGCAATAGAATAATGGAAAAGTTCAAATACAACTGTCGTTGTTGGGGAAGATGTTGATTTGTTGATATTACTGACTGCACGGACTCCAAATGATAAAATTATTTACTTTTTAAAACCTGGGAAAGCTCAAGTACAATCAACAATATATTCATCACAAAGTCTGACTGCATATCCGAAATGTCAAGCTCATATTTTATTTTTACATGCAATAACTGGTTGTGATACTACATCAGCAATTTTTAAAAGAGGTAAAACATCAGTATTTAAATTGTTTGAAAAACGTAATGATTTAATTCATTGCGCAGAAGTATTCACAAAGATTGACTCTTCTCCACACGACATCGTTACAAATGGAATTCGTTTTCTTCTTGCAATGTATGGTGCTCCAAAAAAAAGTGATTCCATAGACAAATATAGATATTTAAAGTTTGTAAAATCTGCATGGAACAATAAAACAGTACAGTTGTCTTGTCTACCTCCAACATCTGCTTCTGCCTTTCAACACTTGTATCGTGTGTATTATCAAGTGTGGCTAGGCAATGAGCTGGACCCAGAAGAATGGGGTTGGAAATTAACAGATAATTATTTGGAGCCAATTCAAACTTTACTCCCGCCTGCTCCAGAAAAACTACTTAATACTATTTTTTGTAAATGCAAGACGGATTGTAGTAAGAATTGTGGCTGTCAAAAAGTAGGATTATTTTGTTCGCCAGTATGCATCAATTGTCAGGGTCAGACTTGCTCCAATATTGAAACAAATACAACAGATGAAGATATTTATGATATTAATGAAGAGACAATTGATGCATCCCTTTTCTTAGAACAGCAAACAGAAATTCTGCAAGAAGAAGAGAATGAAGACGAAGAAATAACTGTTGAAGTAGAATTAGACAATTATCTTATATAATGACATGTAGAAAAAAACAACCTATTCCACTTTAATCATTAGCAATATTACTATTCTTTCAATTAATAGGATACGATCTGATCAAACTTTCTTTATTACAATAGATCGTGGAGTATACCTACTGGGAAACCACGTTAAAAAAAATGCGACAACTGACAAGTACATTACCTCATAGGTGGTGCGGAAATGTGTGCATATTATGTAGAATATGAATTTTCTAATGATTAAAACCGCGATATCTCATGAATGGTGAGTCGTAAGAGAAAAAGTGACTGATCCATTTTTGTAGAAAATTGTATGATCTACAACTTTTGTTTGATCTATTTTCACGATAATACTAACTGTTTTCGAGAAAAATGGAAAAAACCTTAATTTTATACATTTGACCTTGAATAAAATTTTTTGCAGAAGTAGGATCGAAGGGGATTTTTGACATTTCATTTATAATGATGTATTTAACGTCTCTGCCAATTTTCAGCTCTATGCGAATTTTGGCTAAGTCAAATGCCTATTTTGACTGGACTATAGTTTATGCAACTGTCATAATATAATACAAATATAATACATGAGAGTAGTTTTTTAAAACGAGCCGCAGGCGAGTTTCAAAATAAGATCACACGAGTGTTTTAATACCTAATTAGATGCAGTTGCATTCACTACTTTATTTAATCTCATGGCTATAGGTACATTAAATAAAATGCAATATAAAAGAAACAAATTGTTTATTATAATAATTACACATTTTGAATATTGCACTTATGAAACTGAACCTGAATAACAGGCTGGCTGAGGCGCTATAAGAGCTAGTCGTTGTCGGGGTTGACAATGGAATGTTTATATTAATTTCATTTTTATTATTTTCTATGGAATTGAGTATCGAATTGGATATTAAGATTTTGTTATAGAATCGTCTATGTAGCCTTCTGCAGCTGTTGTTGACTTCCACCCTCCGTCACGCTTTAGTGCTGTTATGTCTCCGCCAGCATCGATTAGTAAGGTCGCAGAAGTTCTGCGAAAGCAATGTCCCGTGTACGAATCTGAGTTTGGAAGATTAAGATAACTGGCTATCGTTTTACCCAACATTCCAAATTTGTTTATACCAACTCTTGTTGGGTGCATTTCCCAGAATTGTAATTCAAAAAGAAGGAAGGATTGCTACATGAATTTGGTCACAGTTCTACGTATTGTTTTTTTAATCAGGGACCCCTACATCCTAGCCTGTCAGCCACGCAATCAGGCAGATTTGTGACCGAGTGGCCAAGCAGCAGGGGAGTGTCAGAATCTCCCCTTTCTTAAAAAGGGACATTATTTCCTTAAAGGGTTGGCGTCTCCCGCCGGGCCCGGGCGACAACTACTCCGAAAATATCGTCATAATTATTGTATTGTTTACATAATTGGTAATATTTGCCCGTTATGGTAAAAGATCGGTCTATTTTGTTTTTTGTGTTCCAAATTTTAACTAAAATTGATGATTCGAAAACTTCGACGTCTTTAAATTACATGTTGTAAAATTCCTGTCTTCGGCAGGCACCCGTTATTCCAAATATTAGTGCAATCTGTAACAATATTATAAGTACTTAAGTAATATGAAGCCAGTAAATATCTATGTATAAAGCCATTACTTAGTGAGATGGCGTTTAGTAACTAATATATTCTATTTAAATTTCAAGTAAAACATTTCCACTTTATACTTTAACCAAATTAAACATAATTAATTTTGATAATTATACGGTATTGATATGTTCACATTTCAAAATAATTATGTATAGGTACTAATAATGATACCTAATTAATTAATTTAAAACACATAAATATAACACATACAAGCATATTGAATAAACGCATTATTTAAACTTACCGCTGTCTTTGTTGGTAATGTTTTGCATTATATAATGTATTACACGAATGATGAATAGTGAGTAGACTCATCTCCACAACCAGATCCCACTTTTTAGTTAGTAAATATTATTCATACAACTTACTCTAATTTAAAAGACTTTAAGGTATGTTGGTTGCACAGAAGGAATAAGTACGTTTCTGTAAAATATTATATAGTTAAAAATTATATAATACTTAACACTTAGTACCGTGGTTAATGCCGTGTTTAAAAATAATGATATATTTTTGATAGTTAAAACCATGATAAATAAATACCTAAAACTATCTAATGTTTGGCTCAAATGTTAACTTTTTCTTTGTGGTTTTTATGTTTCTTTATTCGTTTTGTAGAACTTGACTGCTCTGAAAGATCAGATACTAATACTTTAAGCTAACTAACGTTATCCATTACTAAACCCAAGTGGTCAGAACCTTGGCAGTTGGCTTGGCCATCGTGGTGTGATCAATCGCCTAAAAGGCAGCGGTGAACCAACATATTCATACGCGCAAAATAGGTGCGGCCACAGATAACTAAAATTGTACTGGCCATAGACTACAAAAAATTTCGCGCCATAAGGGTTAGGTTAATAAACACGTTTTTAATTAATTACAGTAAGTTTCATGAAAGTACTTTTATGCATTGGCTGAATTAAACTGTATTTTAGGCCCATGATAAAAAGTCACTTGCCACTTAAGTTACGATTAAAAGGATTGTCGTATATGAATGATGATCCCAAAGAAATACATGTGTTGTATGGCTCTGTTCAAGAAGATGACGCCCCTAAAGGCGTTTTACAGGATATGATCGACGCTATAGCTCAGTTCTTTTTTAAAAAAGGTGGGTATTAAGGAGTTATAGTATTTTTATGTAATTTGTTTGTCATGACACAGTGCAAATTTAGAAATGTACGTGTACGTTAAAACAAAAGCAATCTAGGGTTAATGTAAAAACAAATGCCGTTATGATGGCTTTATATGTATATGAGTGGTTATTATATTTATATATATATATATATATATAATCTGTTCATAAACATGCGATACACCAGAAGCCAGCCATGGACAAGGAGCTGACAGGTTTCTGCGTTTGTTTTATTGATATTTTTCTGGGAGGAACCCATGACATTATACTTAAGATCGACCATTAAAGGCGTCGTTTTTATTGAACGATCCTAATTCTTTGTTTATATGTTATTTAATTTTAATACATGAATTCGAAGTTTAATGACCAAAAATAAAAGTTATTTTTAGGTTTTTACTTCTGACAGGTATCGACAATAACAAGTCTACAGATATTCGTCACAATCGGGTTGATTGACCAGTATTGTGGTTGTGTTTTGCAACATTATCATCTTAGTGGTCCTAGGTGTACTAATATAATGAGTGATGTTTCTGCTTACCCATAAATCCAAAAATATATTTTCAGGACTTATGGCAAATGAGTTTGGTCGCGATAATGTTAAAATACACGTTACTCTATTAAACTCTAAATATAGAGGGAAAACAATAGAAAACGGCAGGCCAACAAAACAGAAAAGGGAAAGCTTCGACGGGACTGAAATATTGGAGAAATTTAATGATTATGACTTTGGTGTTATGGAAATTAATAATATTCATTTATCCGTAATGAACTCTTTAGCACCGGATGGCTTCTATCAATCGACTTGCGTCATTACTTTATAATTGAAACTAAATATAATTTCTCTATTTTAAATAAGGTATTTTGTATCTTCTTGTTAAATTGATTTTTATATAAATGGGCGAGGTGAGGATAGACGTTTAAGAATACTAGTCTTAAATACTTGTCTCGTTGTGCTTTAAAGCGTAATGTGCGAGCGAACACTTCAATTTTGTATATTTTTTTATGTTTTGTTAAAGTATTAAGGTTATTAAGGTATATTAATAAAAATATAAAATAATTAAAATAGTCTTTATCTTGTTTACAATTTAATTGTAAGCAGAAACATTAGACATGAAATATATTTGTTCTTGTCTTCACAACGCTACATTCCATATTGTCACTTTTTAAATATTATATTTCTATTCCATGAGCCCACGATTATATTATACTCAATTTTGGTATACTGTAAGCAGTTATTATAATAATTATTCTATTAAAAAGAAAAAGTTTTTTTCAAGGAACCTCTGACTGACAGAAATATTCCGTATTATTTGAATAAAACTAAGAATTAGTAGTATTTAGTATAATGAAAACTAAATAAAAAAAAAATTGAATAAAGTACATAAAAAGTATTATAATAACACTGCATTGCATTTGTTAAATAACAAGAAACTCATTTCAATTTAAAGAAATAAATATCGTTGTTGCCTTCTATGAAACCTGCATAAAAAAGAAATTGTGAGGATTTTTTTTAATTGGCAAGAAGTGCAAAACTCTTTGGATAACGCAAAGATTGTATAATATCAATGAAAACTACTGTATTTAACTGTATTTTTACAGAAATGGTCCATCGTCTTCGAGCCATAACGAGAGGTTAACTTAAGTATTAAGCTACTTTAATATTTAAGTTAAATATAAAGTATAACCCTTATTTAACTTACATAATATAAAACTCCTTTAATATGTAAAAAAAACCTTTTTAAATATAAGAATCAGACTGGTTATCTACGCCGATAAACATCGACTTCACTTAATTGCAAGCTTGAATTTTTGGTTGCAAGCAAGAAGTCTTGTTTGTGCTTTCACTTGAATAGCAATGGATACATTTTGCTATATGTTTTTGTAGACCAAAGTGTACTTTGGTTAGATTTTACTTCTTTGTTCACAAATAACACTACTTACTGTTAGGCAATTGTATTAATAACAACAAAAACATATTTGAACTACGGCGTTATGATAAATGTGACACGTCTCAAACCGATTTTTCTTTATCCAACGAATCCGATAAGTTATTGTTCAAGAATACTGCCAAGAAAAGCCCTTAACCTGAAAATCGTATAAATCAAAGGCCTTGAATGTTTCGTAGCAATGTCGTAGCTGTCTGAGAGGGACGCGAACTGGGGTGCGTCAGTAGATACGTAGCAGCGACGACGTGAAGACGCATTTTGTGAGTGTGTAATCGTATAATTGCGTACACTGTTTAAGGTAAGATTATTTATAAGTTAATAGAAAAAAATATGAATAATTACTGTTTTTAGAATAAAAGCTAATCTGGACTAGGTTAAAAGGCATTTTTGTTATTCTTACGTCCAAACATCTAAAATATTTTATTTTCAAAAGGGTGAACATAATATAATTAAATAAATATTTACATAAACTGAATTTGTTGGTTGAACATGAGGTTATTTTTTTTTCACAGCGTATATTTTATTTGTCTCAGAGAGAGTTGCAGATAAATATAATGACGTTCATATTTTAATATACTTATGGAGTAGTCTAAAGGAGTAAGTCTAAAAGTAATAAGTAATTAATATCTTACAAGTTAGGGTGATAGTGACTAACGACGATATTCTAATTTTATTGTATTTTTAAACGTTACATGATGGAAAGATACTTAAAGGAAGGGTCCGCTCGCTTAAAGGAACCGTAAAACATAATGTAGGGTTCGAAGTTTCAGCTTAACCAGGTTTAATCAAATAGAGGTCATTACCATACAAAAACTTTTTTAGTATTGTTTTACCTTTCAAGATTTCAAGAGTTTCTTTTATTCCCCAGTAGAGTTTTTATAAGTAATATAAATATAAGTTTGTCTATAAATAGGTTAGATAAACAAAATTTATTGAATAAAATTTTTGTTTACGTGTTAAAATAATTTAGGTTTTATTACCTATATACCTATGTTTTAAAGTCTAATGTGAAATAAATGAACCTTTGTATGAAAATATACAATAACGTAATATATTAAATTACAACAGTATCATAAGATAACTTGGTACGCTAACATAAGAATAAAACGCATTTAAAACGAATATTAAGTGGTATGATGAATGTTCTACGGGATCGATCGAAAGCCTGAGGGGAACATTCCAATATGGGAAGCATTCCAAGGTATCTGAAAAACTTGATTTTTTTATATCTGAGAAGGATGTGTAGATACAAAATACTTTATTGATCCAATTATTAAAATAACATTCATTTCGCAACTAAACAGTTTAAATAAAATTAGGGTCCCAGTTTTTAAATTACGCATTCTAAAAGGTCGTTTTAAATTCTAAAATGTTTCTAGTTTCATATTAAGTACTACTTTCTTTTACTAACAAGGGAGTAATATAATACTAAATTGGATTATGCCAAGCCAGCCCTAAGAATATACTTCACTTACTTCGCCCCTAACAAGAACATAGGTATGTTATGTATATCTATAGTAAAGGCACTATGCATTTATACTACGCGAACGCTGCGACGAGTATTTTTAACCTCTTCATTACTAAATCTCACAAAAGCACTTATCTCTCTTTACATAGCTTAACACATGTTGACGACAGTGTACTGTGTATTAATTTATTGACAATGTACCTAATTGGGCAAGATTTGATTGCAGTACAAATCGATGTTATTATAATATATTTATAAATACTTTCTCGCCTATACGATACAATAAGGAGACTGAGAAACTTTTGGTAAAAATCATAAGCTTAGTTTTATTAATTATTACAGGTGAGAAGTAAGTAGGTAACAGTTTTGAATACCATCGCACTTTTTTGACGATACTAATTATTTAGGAGTCTCGGAGGACCTTCATTGGAACACCTCCAAGTGAGTTTTGCTCCGGAAACGCGTCAAAAATTTTATAAAGATTTATAAAGTAAACTTTGCACTGTAAAACTAATTACCGCTAGTCTAGCATAAACCACATTCAAAATGGCCGATTAAGTTTATAAAATTAATAGGGATGTGAAAAATAATCGATTTTTTTTAAAAGTGAAAATCGATTTTTGTATTCAATTTTTATATTAAAAATAATTGAAAATTCGGCGACCAAATATTCATATACTAACTCTAACCTAACCAATCTAAATAATATTTGTTTTTGTGGACAGCTCCGATCTAAATAGTAATTGTTTATTCAAGCCTCGGCTTCTCGGCGTCCTGGTCGCCTTCGGCGACCAAATATTCATATACTAACTCTAACCTAACCAATCTAAATAATATTTTTTTTTTGTGGACAGCTCCGATCTAAATAGTAATTGTTTATTCAAGCCTCGGCTTCTCGGCGTCCTGGTCGCCTTCGGCGACCAAATATTCATATACTAACTCTAACCTAACCAATCTAAATAATATTTTTTTTTGTGGACAGCTCCGATCTAAATAGTAATTGTTTATTCAAGCCTCGGCTTCTCGGCGTCCTGGTCGCCTTCGGCGACCAAATATTCATATACTAACTCTAACCTAACCAATCTAAATAATATTTGTTTTTGTGGACAGCTCCGGCGCTACGGGAAATGCAGCCCCTCCACCCTTGCGTACCAAAGCACAGGCATTTTATTCAAGCCTCCGCAACCTCGGCTTTTTGGTCGCCTTCGGCGACCAGCTTCAGCCGCTACAGCTTTCATAATGCCTGTGCTTTGTTACAGCGGGTGGGGGCTGCTCTTCCTCCGCGCCTCCGATTATTTATATACACTCTAGGGGTAAGACAGACAAGACCACGTGGATAGTGGGGTGCTCTGATTCGGTTTTGGGTACTTTTTGGATATTAAAGTAAACACTTTATTCTAGTAAAAATTAAATAATATAGAAAGTTGCAAACAATGAAATACAAGTACTAATTAGAAAATACAGACGAGTAGGTATCGATAATTTCAAAAATTTCGGAACCCTATAATCTATTCGAAATTAGGTTAATTTCAATGTTGATTATTCTATAACTTTAAATTTCAAAAATGAGGAAATAATCGATAAATAAATAAAACGATTATTAACAATCGATAAATTAAAAACACGATTTTTTTAAGTGAACGTCACATCACTTATAACCAATAGAAAAGTAGAAAATGGCGGATTGTTTACAAATTTTAATACATTACACAAAACTTTAAATTTTTTATAAAAATATTTAGACGCGTTTCCGGAGCAAAACTCACTTGGAGGTGTTCCAATGAAGGTCCCCCGGACACTCCTAGATAATTAGTATCGTCAAAAAAGTGCGGTGGTATTTAACACCCAACCCAGTAAGTATACGGACTTATGAGTATCTGCATAGTAACGATTCATAGCTTTGTCGATTGATTCAATAATAATGAATTATGCTCTTTATGGTCTACGAATTTTGAATCGTTTGGTCTTAAGATAAGATCTCGACCCAATTACCTATAGGTATCATCTATATTCCATTATGTTTACAAGTATGTCGACACGGTCAAGTATTTGTCTGAAGATAAGCCTTGGGTTCAAAAATATTGAGGGTTTGACCTTTTCCTAAACAAGTAAATAACTCTCATTAACACATTCATTGATTACAATTATTAATTTTAAACGATATTAAACGTAATATTAATTAATTTAAGAAACATCTAACCAAACATTTGTAGATGTAGAATATGTTTAATTTGACAATAATCTTTACTATTTCATAATGTTTCTACGCTAAAAGCTGTATAAAGCGGAAGGTGGCCATAACTCCATTGTCATTACAACTAATAAATCTGTAAAAAAATAGCGCCCTCTATTGTAGTAGACTATCAACTCTCTTTGTGGAAAACTGTGTTTATCTGTGTACTGGCGTCATCTATTAAGTAGGAGCGTAAATTTTCCTTTCAGGATCGCGCCACCCCTCACGTTTAGTAAAACTTTACTAACTAAAGTTATTTTAACTTTAAAATTAATTCTTCAGTAAGCGAATTACAGATGGCACTAACCGATTATATGGGTTGTTGTTCACATTTATGTAGCAATGAAACTATTTATGATTATAACCGTAAATTTGTACACAAAATTGTAATAACTGCGCCGTGTACTTTGTAAAAATTTAAGCATGAGCGAGTGTTTTAATATAATACACATAAAATAAATAGGTTTTCTATTAATACGTTTTCAATTCAATAATATAGTCGGAGCATATCTACGTAGAATCTAAATGAAAAACCGCCCAAGGCATGCAGTCGAATGTCGGTGCGACGGCCGCGGAGGCGGGCGGGCGTTCCACGCGATCATTTTGAAGTGAAAGGCGGGCGGGGTGCACGTCGCATACGAACATACATTTCCTACCAGTAACCTCATTAATCCGAGTGACGTAAACCTATTGAACATAGTCGTATACGCCTGAAACAACTAAGTTAATACGTATCGATGCAGCATTGATTCTTAGTGTACACGGACGTTATAAAGTAACCTTGCCCGGTGCATTCATTATTCAGTGGCTACGCTAGGCTATCAGGATGGCGCCCTTAAAAGGTACAATTTCAATGTTCTTATAAAGCGGAGAAGATCGAAATTCGTAGCCTGTGTGGTTTTTGCAGATATACATGCATCCTAGTTTTTCATGACGGCGTCTGAAGAGCAGTTCTATAATTGAGATAATATTTATGATAACCACTTAGTTCATATCCGATATTAATTTAGCACTTAGAAATGAATCTACGATTAAAACTGATTCCTCATGGGATGCATAGAGCGACCTACAATAATATCGACCTACAATATATAGTGTTAGTTGTGAGCAATGAAAAATATCGCAAAAATATGGTATCATACATTAGTAATGTTTATACACAGCTTACAGAGGTTATGTTTTTTATATCCTGTCTTATGTATTAATGTGTATGGTGTATATTTAGAAATAATGAATTTTTTTTTATCATCATCATCATCAATATAGCATAGAAATAATATTGCAAAACAATAACAATTTCCGGTTTATCGTACGCAGTCGTTTTCAATATATTGTTAATTTTAGGTTTCATCACCGCTATACCGTAGATAATTACGGCAAATATCATAGATTAAATATAACTTAGGGTATAAAACGCCTACGCCGCGCCGTAGACCCATTATAGCCTCACGGGTCATTTACTTTTACTCGCTATGATTACGGACTAAACTATAATCAAAGGAAAAGTGAAAGAACTGAAATATATGATGTAAAAAAAACAAGTATTATTAATTTTTTCAAACTATGATTTTGTAGATTATTTTCCGGGTCAGTGCAGTTAATAGTCATATCCAAGGAGGTTTTCAGTAGTCGAGACTTTTTGTTTTTTCAACAAATGCATCATGCATTAAGTCTCAAGTGAGTCTTTCTCGTATCTGGAAAAACTGTATTTAAATTCATCAATGAACCAATTTTAAAATTAAATAATAGGTAAAATTGAATAATAGCATAGAGCATTTTGTAATCGTTGCCTAAAACGAAATATCCTTCTATAATTACCTTCAAACGGATTATTATTTTGGTTTTTATTATTTTATTCTAAATTATCGCCATAATCATATGCATATTTCAAATCGTCAAATCGTATACATTAAATATATCTTAAATTATTCAAAATCACCCAAAATTATAATAAATAACAAATTAATAATAATATAACTAATAAATTTCAAGTAATTTAAAACTGTCTGAAAAACTTCCATCCATTTATAAGGGTGACGCTTATGGAAACTTTTACTTTCTGTTTTATTTTTTTGTACTGATACAACTTGATGATTATGGTAAACCTTTTTGAGCTTTTAAAAAAAATACAGCGTTTATAATGCAATAAACAATTCGGTTTTTCGATTTTTATTGAATTATATACATTTTCGTATCTATATTTTATTTTTTACCTTTTCCTTAAGAGATATTAACCTAACCTACTTTCACGTAATTTTGTGTGTAGATTTCTACGTGCAGTGTAGCAATTTGGGAAGCTTCCAGTAGGAATTAGTTAGCATTTAAATATTTTCAACGAAGTAACACTTAGGATAGCCTAGTTGCTACAAATTATGTCGGATGAAAAAGCTCGCATTTTGACTTTTTACTCTTTTACATTTCAAAGCACACAAAAATGTCATTGAGTTAAAATTAACCTCTTTGATATCCATAATCGTAACGAAACGTGGCTGTCTCGTTAGGCTTTTTTGTTCCTATTGTTCGTGAATCTTTTGTTTAAAACTCGCTGGTTTTGTTTATTCATATGATGCTTATATTTCACTGTACGTTCACGTGAAATATTTTATGTAGAACATATTCGCTTAGCTTTAAAAACACTACACTATATTTTAGATTTATGTTATCGGTAACTTCATTAACCTAATTTCATTAAAATTAGATACTATTAGGAAACGTAATAGAAATAAATAGCAATCTGGCAATATCTGGTCTGTTTTATGTAGGCTTTTAATACCTATATTAATACATAGCAGTGTTGGCCTAGTGGCTTTAGCGTGCGACTCTCATCCCTGAGGTCATAGATTCGATCCCGGATGCGCACCTATGGGCTTTCTTTCTATGTGCGCATTTAACATTCGCTCAAACGGTGAAGGAGAACATCGTGAGGAAACCGACATGTCTTAGACCCAAAAAAGTCGACGGCGTGTGTCAGGCCCAGGAGGCTGATAGAATACTTGCCTATTAGATAAAATAATGATCATGAAACTGATTCAGAAATCTGAGGCCCAGACCTAAAGAGGTTGTAGCGCCACAGATTTTTGAATACCTATGTAATATTTATTATTAAACACTTTTTGTCACAACTCGGAGAACTTCGAAACACGAAAGTGACTATTTATATGAAAAAGGACTAAAAATCAAGTCAATGTATACAATGGAAAATTGTTTAACAGGGTCGTTGAAGGTACTTCGTATTATCCATCATTGTAGTGGCCATTAAATTTAAGAGGCGAAGGGCGAGGGCGCGCCGGGTCATGTCATTCACTTGTCGGTTGGTGGCGCCTATTTACGTCTTAATATACTTACATACCACGCACTTAACTAAAAGCAAATTCCACGAATAAAAGCCCCGTATAGACGAAACGATAAGCTTATTGCGCCTTTGATTATTATATACGCAATGTCGTAGCTCTTCGTTCGAAGGAATGTAAAAAAATCCGCTTTTACTTTGAGGCTTTGTGTTTATAAATTATATTTAAAATTAAAAAATATTGAATATTATATTGTAACGTGTAGTTTTTTATTAAATAAAATGTTTATATGTGATTTTTACACGGAATTACTTTGATTTAACATTTTTATATCTGTTTACGTAATCTAATTTTATTTGGCTGTTTTTTTAATATATGTATATGCTAATAAGTACACATTAACCATAACTTTCTCCAATCTCCATAGTTTTAATGACTCTTATTGCGCAATAGATTTTCACTTTGTTTTTGCTTTTTATTAGTGTCATAAGTACAGAGACTCAGTTGATACATCCGTCGTTTCTCACGGTTTGACCTTTGTGTTGCAATGAAAAATTCAATAAATTTTGTTGAAAAACGTACACTAATGTCAACTCGGTATAAAGTCATTTATAATCCTCCATACCGATATAATACGTATTAGGTTATTTTATACGCTGTAGGCGGGTGTGAATTTCATTACTAACAATTAGAAGCCTTACGTAGTTACGGCACAGTTACGAGCCTCCAAATAACAAAAACAACTATTGATTAGTTCGTTCTGCGTATCAGTAGACGGAATCTTATATTATTTTGCATAAAAGCGTTTTGGCAATTTATATTTCATTTTATTATAATAAAATAAATGAACTAGAATGAATATAAGGGTACTGAGATTACCGCCGATATTTTAACGGGAAGTTACATATAAATTTAATATTAAGACTTTTAAGTTTTAATATTAAGACTATGAATTAATGGATTATCTTTGTATAGATTATCTATAATCTATTAATCATTGTGCATGTTACAACGCGTAGTCTACCGCCATGACTTTATTTTCCTCCTAAAACTATATATATAAGTGTGTAATATAATATATATGTATTTAAAATATTATACGTTCAATAATAATAGTAAAAGGCTTTTGCCTTATTATGTGTTAAGAGCAATATTCTGCTGTCACTTCTGGAAAAAGTATAGAGGACATTTTAGATAGTACCCGACGTAAGTTTCCTCTTTGCAACTAAAACTAAAAAAACGATCTTAACCTCTCGATTTTTCTTTTCCTATTAAAAGTGCTGGCGCAACCTTACATATGCCAAGAATTATCAGTGAAACGACGGTGAAAATAGAAATTTTGCCAAGTTTTAAATTTCTTTTATTTACATTGTGTATCCTGTTATTGTGTATAGGAATAAATCGAAAGGATATTTAATTAGGTTTTTTACCTATGTTATATAAAATATTAATTAATATAAATGTACTGTACTTATTAAATGAGCGCATGAACGTTGGTGACAGGCGACAGCTCAAGAGGCCTCGACTATAGTGATATTGCAGAGAGCCATTGACCCACTCCTTTTTATTAAGTAGAGCATCCTAGTTTAAAGGAAATTACATTGCGGCCGCATTAATTTTAAAGTGCTTGCTGTGCTTGGCCGGATTAAATAGAAATAACATTATTTTACTTACTGCCGTACTTCATGAGTAACAATTGTCAATATTTAAGTGACTTTAGATCTAATCGAAAGCTTTAAAGGTCTTTACCGACCCTAAGGTCTCCTAGGTTAATTGTATAATTTAGCACGTTGAATAGAATTAGCACTAATATCAAAATCGAATTATAATTAGTTACCTGATATCTTTTAAAATATCTTTTTACGTAAGGTACTGTACAAATAACAAGAGTCGTGGTTCTTTACTGGAAATAATTAAATTTGCATACAAAAGTATTGCATAAATAAGTCGAGTAATTAAGTAAATATGTAATGAACAACTTACGAATTTATATGTTAGTGTTAACTTGTGAGTTTGTATGCACTAAGATCCTAGAATATATGTTGCGTTTAAGATACTAGTTAGGTATTATAAAAAAAATCCCAGAATAAAAGACTTCGTAAAGAATGAAACCGAATTGGCATCTGGCCATATTTGTTGACGTAGGCGTATTTTATATGCTGAAATAAAAGTATGAGAGTACAAAGCATTACATTTTTATTGTTTCAAAATAAACTCTTATATTTTTATTATGGAGGAGGCCTTTACCGGAGAGGGTTGCTGATAAAAACTAACTGTACAAGATATTCACTAACACATGAGATAGATAGATATTTTTTTATTAGGAAATAAGAAAGGCTAAAAAGAAAAAAAAAACTTTACTTTAGGGTATATAAACTCCAAATAAAAGGAGTTCGCGTGAATTTTGATACCTATATAAATCAGTAATCGTACGAACAGATTTTTTTTATAGAAAGTGCATTTGAACGTATTTTTTTTACGGACCGTACTCTAAACTGGTTATGTCAAACTGCAAAGTAGTAAACAGTTGTAGCAAATTTGAGTGTTTAGAACCGGGCATTACTGAAAAGCAACTCATTATTTTAATTGTCGTGTCGATGTATTCCTCATATATAAGTACTACTACACCCTTGACCGACTTCAAGTTTATAATTATTATTTTAGTCCCTGGTTTAATTACACGGCATTCACGAATTCACGGCAAAATTTTACGTCTTTCGGGTAAAGTTCAGAAGGCCTAAAACTTTTTAAAGTGTTATACGAGCTTTTCGTTCCTTACAATTGATCCGCATTGAATGTTTATTCCGCACGTGAGAAAGTTCCACTGATGCACCATCGGAGTTCGAATGCGCAGAGTTGATAATCGCTCAAATTTGAATATATTAACAAGAACGCATACATTTATAAAGATGAAAACGTCGATAAAGATTTAATAGACTTTTTATTGTAACAACAGAAAGTAGAATTACATAATAACATGCAAAGCAATTACTGCTTCATATAAACAAAGATTTGTGTATAAATTTGAAATTATTCATATTCATTAAGGTATGAATATGAGTCGAAAACCATGTGATGAACTGCACTAACTAAATTTTGATCTCGGTAACAGAAACAAAGGATAGAGCTTAACTTAGATACTTTATAATAATAAATGGAGATAAACGTAACATATTCTTATAGCACGGCTGTTCATAAAGAACTCGGAAGTCCTGGGTTTGATTCATAAACACTGATAGTTCATATCCATAATTGACATTACTATAATTGGTTGCAATCCGCAAATATTTATAGGAGACCCTAGTTTGTACTTTATATTCTCTATAGCTTCTGCTTACTTTTTCCATACAAAATTATCTAATTTGATAAGTAAATACGTTTTTATTGATTTACTTATGCTGCACATCTAAAGTAGGAATTTCTTTTAGGAAAACGTAAAATGCACTTGGTATTTTACATCTCTTACAACTTAAAATTTACAAGTACATTTATTTAATTTCAGTTAATCATGAGGATTCACAATGACGTCGATAATGGCAACATACCGATTGTAGATAGAAAAAAAATATCACTTCGAGATCCGGAAGGAAGAGTAAAAAAAGATAGTTTAATTCAAAGCAGTAACATAGATAACTTTCATCTTTGGCATAATGCCAACGAGCATATAGACAATAGAACGAATTTTAATTCTATTAATTCAAGAACAAATGAGTCCTCAGTTTGTAACCACCTCTATAAATTGAGCAGGTTACGAGAACCAGAAAACACAATTGATGAAAATATTACTAACACTTCGAAAGATATTATTACAACAGGTGAGCTTCAAATAACTGTAGTCTTTTGCATCCTGAGTTTTTGATTGTATATAAAAAAAATTAAATTATTATATTTCTTGTGTGTTTTTAGTAAATACCAATGATTCAAAAAGTATTACTTCCGTTAACGACGGACAACCCTTTTATGATATATCAGATACAGAAGAAATGTCGGAGGATAGTATTCACCGAGTACCAAGAGGAATTGTAAATCCAAATTATCCTGGCTTTCAACATTTAGCTCATACGCTTCAGGTATGTCTTGTGACGTATTGTTATCATTTAATTTGTTGTTATAATTAGTTTTGTTCAACATTTCAGTGGTGTTTTTTACGAAGCTTTTAATCTATTTTATTATTGTACTAATCATATATTTTCAACATTACAGGAGTATAATTCAAATATAGAAAACTTTTATCACTCTGAAAATGAAATGACTGATGACGATATTGATACGGACATAACTGATTTTGAAATTAAGGATGCCAATGAAAATTACAAAGAGCTTAACAATAATAAATCAGAGTTCACTAACGGTCAGTTAATAAAACTAGCCAATAGCACTTTCGAATCGACCAAGCAAAGTGACATCCCTGATCTTCTTAAAACGATCTCATCCAATAACAATAATGATGACGCCATAAATTGCGATATTACTTTAATAGGAAATGATATAGAGAATAATTTTAATACAAAAGATATAATCGGCGATTTCAACAAAGAAATCGAAGATGAAATTAAACAATTATTAAACTACAATATTAACATTCAAGATGACTTGGAAGATCTTCGAAAAGATATAAAAGACAATTTCGAAAAACCAATAGAAACTACAATCAATAATATAAGCGAGGTGGTAAATCATGTTATAAAAAAACTAGTGAAAAGCGATGTTGATACTGAAACAAAAGGTGAAGTAAATACTGTCAACATGAATCAAACAAATGAGGTTAATGTGAGAATGGAAATTAACTTGAGCAGGCCTACATTCTTATTACTGGATAACTGTCACGAACAAATACAAGATGCGGCTTTGTCTGATGGAAAAGAAGAAATAAATTTAAATGAAGATGAGTACGATACGGAAAAATTAAGCAATAATGTAGAGACTACAATCAAGCAACTAAGCACAGAGTTGAGAAAAATAATTCCAAAATTAAATGAAATGCGAGAACGTGATAAGTTATGGGCAGATAGGCCTATAATAACTGATGGTAACTCCAATAGGATTGTAATGAAGTCGAGCAATACGTCAAATTTAAAAAAAGATACACGTAATCAAACCCATTATGAAAGCAACAGACAATTAAATAAACACAACTACTATCGTGTTCTGAATAAAAACCCTGAAAAGGCTCAAAGGTGCGTACGGTTAAACATTATCTAACCCATAGAAGTTGTTTTATATTTTACACACCTTATAATTGTTTACATATATTACGACTGGATTGGAGTGGTAAAGCCTATATGAGCTTTCGTCATACATTTATGCGTCTTTTAAGCCTGGCAGAATGTACGTGTAGTTTTAAATAGAATTGACGTGTTCACGAAACTGATCAATCTTTAGTTAATGTTCTGATTCACATCGAGTAAATAGCGTTTTCAGTGAAATTATTTTCAAGAATATTAATAACGTGAAGAATAAATGAGGTATTTCAAGAACACAAAAACTAAATAATAAACGTACCTAACTATATAACATGGTAATAATTAAAAAGTGATAATAATTTATTGTTATTAATATTTTAGTGGACCTAAAGATCCTTCCAAATATGCTCAACATAATTCGTCCGTCCCTCGAGATAATATTAATGTAGCAGACAGTGAGTTGGGTAAGTTTTATAATTACTATTTTCACCTCCTCTTATATATCGACTGATTTTTGAATGAGCTGCACATTTCCTTTTAGGAATATATATTTTATTCCATTTAGTATATTCTTTACATATTCTCACTTACAGATACCTTCGATGTTTATAATATAGAAACAGCGCTGCCGAAGTTAGATATAGACACTATAGAGAGTTACATAAAGGCCGCGAAAGAGGCAGAAAGACATGTAAGTAATTGTTAAGTACATTAACACCTATTTTATGTAATACCATAAATAAATAATTTTAGACGAGAACTTGTAAGCGAATAGTAATAGGTGCGTGAATGAAATGTATTATATAAAGTTACGTGAGTACCAGAGCAGTAACATTAATATTAGTATATTAGCTCCTTCATCGTAAGCAATAGCTTTACTAACTTGTACATTGTACAAGTTTTAATGAATTAAAAGAAAATGTTAGGCGTTATTAATATGTTGTGAAACACTATATACATTAATGCGAATCTTAAAGTAACGGTAACTACGATTGTGTTCAGTACACGTACACAATCGCATGCGAATCACGTTCGTTATAATAATATACCCGTAATCATTATAATAACAGTTAAAAATTGCCGATCAAACTTGAAGCACAAGTGCCTTTCTAAGTGATTCAGCGTTGCAGTAGGTTCCACCTACTTAGTCATTTACATAAGTCGCAGGCATTGCAGGCGTATTGACGCTTGCACAGTCATTGGTATTTGCAATATTCTTTAGTCAAATCTAGTGTTTTAGTGAAATATTTAAACCGTGGTTGTATTATTATTGTGATGACGTCTTTACCGTATTTTCATCCTGAACAAAGGCATTATAAAAAGGACACAAGATTTCTATTGGATTTATATACAATAACGTACGATAACCATGAATCTGTTGATAATATATGCTGTCTTGTAAGTTTTTAAATATTGTTCTAATCTCTATTAAATAAAATATATTATAATCTATTAATAATAAACTTTTCAAAGAGAAAACTAATGACCAATACTGCAAGTCAAAGAAATGGAACACAAAAAGAGCACGCTTGCCCTTGTCCTATATGTCAAAATAATGTCAAACCAAAGGATTGTCAATCTAGACAGCTTTGTTCATTGTCAACAATCAACATTTAAATTTTATATTAAAAAATGTTTTGTTTTAAACATATTTCCTAGTTACATAGCTGATAGTTATAAATTAATATTTGTGCCATTTTTTTTGCCAAAAAGTAACGAAGACTGAATAGTTTTAAAGATGTTTGAGAGTTTACTAAGTAATATTAAAAGGAAGTTGAGTAAGCCATCTCTAGAAACAACAGAAAAAGAGGGTATAGATAAAACTGGGTTGAGACGTAAATTTCAAATATTTAAGGGAAAAATTGGTAAATCACCAGAACAAACAGTGACTGCTACCTATAATGATAACAAAGCATTATGTCCTAGAGTTATAAGCGGGGGTGACTATGTTCAAACAGAAATAGAATGGCCAATAATATCAGATAGTAATCCTAACATATTGGACAAATTTACTAAGATTGTAACAATAGTTGACCATGAGCCTTTTAACAAAAACGTACAGTAACTTGTATTCATTTTGGATTTGCAAATTTTGTTGACAATTATTTAATATAAATATTTGTTTTAGAAACGAAATGATAGAGAGGAAATCAGGAAAAGGTTAGCTATGGGTATAGATTCAGAAGAATACTATAGTCTGGGTCACACAGACCGGCCAGGGAAAAAACCCAGCTTACATTCACGATTACAAAATGGTAAGAACTTTTGATTTAAGAACCTACTAAATGTATGAACACATGCTATAAAATTATTAAATCACCATTGCTGATTTAAATGACAACAGCAACATTCAAATTATAAATAATGTTTATAGATTACCTATTGGTTCTCTTTAGATTTTCTATCATTTAACAAAATAGTCTAGCAAATTCATCACTCTAATTTTTGCTTTGGGTCTTTGTTTATCATGTTTATAATTCTCAATTATATTTAATCAGGTAAGCTTGGTTGAACATTTCTGCTGTTAAAATTAAAAGTATCCGAATCACTGTGAAATGCTTAATTATCCTTTAAGAATGTGTTGTCTGTGACAGTTAAGCTATAATCATTTTCATATTACCACATGTCTACAATTTCTAATTTGTGTCAATGCAGAGATGTCCAATCCATTACCATGGGATTCTGTGCTAACTGTGCATTCCATCAACAGGAAAAAATTTACAAATATGTTTTATGAATGAGACAGCTTCTGATAATGAATCTCAATGTTCAGACTTGGACAGAAGTTTTAGTAGTAATAGTAAAAGTTTATCACGTTCAAGTATATTCAGCAAGAGTAGTTATAACCATCCCTATCAGACGAGACCACTTTCTGTCAACATAACAAAACAAGATAAAATAAACACCGTTCAGAGTGGTGAGAATTATTTAATGTTTGTAAAAAAATTTACCCTTAATATGTTCACATTCTTATTATTTTATTGGTGTTGGTTCTATTTTTGAAAGTTTAAGTTTTATGTTCTTACATTCATGCATGCATTGGTTATTTGTGATAATTGTACATACATTTTATATTGATTACATTTTAATTGATATTTTAGAAAACCTTTTTATTGCCTATGTGTTTCTAGGTTTCAAGTTGCACCCTGCATCTTTAATATCTAAATCATCCAAAACCCGTTCAACCCAATCTTTGAATCACATTGAATTAAAGGAATCTGATTTCTATGCACTACAAGCAACACTGCAGACTGAAGCTAGAATTGCCTTGGCACAAGCAAAGGAATTGGCTCGCATACAAATGGAGGTAATTTTTTTGTCTATTATTAAACTTTTTGTTTTGTTAAGGTTGGCTACTAAAAAACTTTTATTATGAAGCTCAATGTTAACATAAAAGCAGGAAAAGCAATTTAAATACTATGCATAAATTTATTTTTATGATATTTTTTACTGAATGAATAATTTCATATTTTCATGTGCGATAATGCGCGAGGTTTGAGTTACATTTGTGTTTTTCATTGTATTCAGTGAATGTCATGAGACATATTTTATATATTATTTTTTATTTATTCTTCACATTAACGGATTCAATTTAAAATATGTGATAAATGTTGTTTCTGTTCTTATTACACACTGCCAGTGTGCCATTCAAGCATTTAAATGTTGTACTTTGTAATATTTTTTCCTATTACAGCATGAGCGAAGAAGTCGACCAGTTTCACCTGTCACTGAAATGTTACGTCGTAGTATGGAGAAGGCCAACGTGCCACTTGCACCTGATCGTCGTCGCGTTTCAAGGCAGATACTTACTGATATGAACATAGCTCAATTACAGGTAAACGTCATATTTTAATAAAAGTTTAAAAAAACTATAATGTTTACGAACATTAACGAACGAACCGCCATTACTATAATAATTAGTAATGTGACTATTTTGTTACTTTATAAAGATTTAACATTAACATATAATAAATGTTTACCAAATTTTATTTTGTATTATAAAAATAAAAATTTTAATATGAATATAGTAATTGAATATATAAAGCAAATAAATACAGCATTATTTCAAAGTTGCTTACGTTATTACGATATTGCATGACCTTGTGTCGTTTTACGATTAACTCCACCGAGTCACGCGTATCTTCACAACAATGACCATTGTTTTTGTAAAAAGACGACTTTTTCATATGCATTTGATTTGTTTGTTTTATGTATTGTTATAAAAAAAAAATTGAGGGTAGATGTATAATTTTGATATATTTGATTAGTTAAATTTGACATTTAAGTAGTTGAAAAAGAATATAAAGATCACTTCCATACTTCATATTTACGTATGATTACTTTGAAGTTGATGTTCTGAGTCGAGACTTAGCGCTAAGCATTCGAAGCGTTAATTTGTTTTAATACGCATATTCAGGCTTATTAAGTCGGAAACACACTTACGTGTCGTGGCGTGTCGTGACGCGTCAGAAGCATATTGGTTTCATACATTTAATATGATTAGAAACATATTTGCATGTCGTGTCGTGTCGCAACACGTCCTTACGTGGCGCCGACTGCCCGCCACCGATTGCGCCAGATTCTAATCATATTAAATGTATGAAACCAATATGCTTCTGGCGCGTCACGACACGCCACGACACGTAAGTGTGTTTCCGCCTTACGTGTCGTGTCGTGGCGTCCTCTGGCGTTATTTCTGAACAGTACTTAACGAACCTTTGCAGCGTTCAAACATACATAATGTTTTCGTCTGATTCGGATAGTGATTTTGAATAAGACCTTCAAATTCTCTTAGCAATGAAACTTCTTAAGAGCAAAAAAATTAAAAGATACTGGGTTCACCATATAAACAGAGGGAGACAAGACAAAGGTGAATTTCATCGTCTTGTTAAAAAATTAGAGAGTGACGAAGAGAAATTTCATATTTGCTAGATGTTCGCGCCATGAGCGACGCGCCGGTATAGAAACACATTTGCCTGTTGTGTCGTGTCGCGTCATAACCCCCACCACCGCTCTGGCGCAATCGGTGGCGAGCAGTCGGCGCCACGACAGACAGAACGTGTTGCGACACGACGCGACATGCAAATATGTTTCTAATCATATTTAATGTATGAAACCAATATGCTTCTGGCGCGTCACGACACGCCACGACACGTAAGTGTGTTTCCGCCTTTAATAGTTTAAATATTTTAGGTGATTGTAAATGAGCTGCACTCTCAAATTGAGTGTCTTAACGACTCACTTGTCAAACTTTTGATGGCCAGAGACGAACTACACATGGGGCAAGACTCTATGCTTGTTGATATTGAGGATCTTACCCGATACTTGTGAGTATTTATTGCGTTTTAATAATTTTCAATTCATTTTCATCAACTTTTTATTGTAACATTTTATTTAGTCTAAACTTGGACTTGGTTTGTTAAAACAGTTTCCTGTATGAACTGAACTAATTCTATTTTTCTTGTATAATGATGACTTGATTTAAAAATTACGAATTAGTCTTATTATTACAAAGATATAACTAGTTAATTATTACAAAAACGTCTAAATCCACTGCATAAATAGAAGTAAGTCATAATAACGAAATTAATTAAAAATATTGCACGCCCAGATCTCGGAAACTTGAATTTCAAGGTCAGGTGACTTGTACATTGGTTTTTGCTAATTAAATTCTTAATGCTTATCATTGTATTTTTTGCGCTAAAATACATTTCTTGCAAAGTATTTTGATTAAGCATTCATATAATGTAGCAGGCATCTGTCATCAACACGTATTATTAAAATTTTAAATGAAAAGGGTTTTCATTGTCCTCGTTACTAGCATAAAGCTCAATAATATTTTTTATTGATTTTAATATAAATATTTATTATTCAATAAATGGTTGCCCTCTTGGCCCATATTAAATTTTAACGATTTCTCATGGTATCGTTTCAACTCATATGTTTGTATTACTTGATGAGGTGATCCGTTGTTTTTCAGCATTTTTCAATATAATATCAGTATATGAATAAATATTAAGTAGTGTCAGAAATGTATTTATTTCACTTTATGGTAGGGCGTTAGGCAGTGTGTGCTAATAAATTTCATATTATTATTTTGCAATTCCAGAGGTGTTAAAGAACAAAGCAAGAAGTCCAAAGGCCCTACCAAGTCTGGAGTGAGGCGACTAACAGCAATGGTGCACAAATAAACATCGGTTTGGTATTCATGTTATTGCTATTATATCGGAACCTGCTGTTATTAATACACTGGATAGAAATAATTTATAGGTCACAAAGAAAAAGTGCGGTAATAATTTTAATTCATGATAATAGTATTATTTATTTATATTTTTGTGAAGTTAATTAAGAACAGTTTCTTACAAATTACCCTGAAGGAGATTGGTTAAAAGAACAAAATAAAAATGAAGTAACCTTAATATTCATATAGGTGGCACAAACAATAAATACATCCTAATACTTCACAAAAAGTTTAATTAAGCATTTATGCGTTGCTCTGTCAGATATCCACAATTTTGTTTAGAAATTTGATGTATAGAAATACTTGACAATAGTTTGTTTGACAACAGTGATGTTTAAATGCAATTTTTAAACAAGCAAATTTAATTAAAAAATTAAATAATATTTTTTCAAATATCTTTTTTAATGTTCGTGTCCATTATGTTTCTATATTTACCGTACTTTTTCGAGATCCGATAAAGAATTTCTATTGATACAATTTCAAATTCTTATGTAGTCATAGTACAATGTTATAATGCATGGAACTAGTATATACAATTGAATAATGTTTATACTTGTATTTAGGCTATATGCTATTTGCAGATACCCAGTGATTTAAATATAATATGGGATTAATATTAGTAGGTTATTATGGTGCAACTTTTTATCAATAATCTTGGCAAATGTTATTGGCATTAAAGATACGATAGTTCGAAAGGAGAAAGACCGTCTTTATGAAGTGTAACATATTTATAAATTTACTTGCATTAATAATAAATAATGGTTTGCTTCTACCGGGTTCTAAAATTAATAGGTATCTTGTTAATGTTAATCATAGGCAACCATAATCTATAGTTCATTTTCTCGTCTATTCATTCTTGTTTAATAACTAATAATCAAAAATATTTGGTTTATTTAAAACTACATACGACAACAATTTTGTGTTAAGATTATATATGGGCCCTTAATATTCATAACCAATACAAAAACTTTAAAATAAAAATCCTTTTTTTGATCCCAAATCGATGTTGGGGAGGTTTAATGTTATTTCTTTGTGCGAACCCATATAGATGCCAAGTTTGGTCATTCTCCTTGATTTATATAATATTCCTTCATTATAGGATGTATTAGTTGAAATTTCGTCTGGCATATATTTGTTATGAGTGAAGTCAGATAAAATCAGATAAAAAGTTTTGCTTGATAACAGATTAGTTATATTCTTATTTTGATTCGATTTTTAAACCAGGGAATGATACTATTTCAGTTTTGCAAAATGTAGGAAATATGATAACTCATTCGTCGTTGTCTTTGGCACGCTTGCGTTACCAACATCTCCCATTGTATTGTATTGTGGACTCAACTTCCGCGCTTAGACGCTCATTAGGTCCGATGTGCGTCTCCTCATCAAACATCTCCCATACTAATTGATGTATTACGTGTTTTAAACAATCATGAAAAAATTATCAAGTAAAATATAAAATAAATAAGTCATTTCCAGGTACCTAATAGATAAATTTAATTTATTAAAGTGCCAGTAATTACTCTCCTCAAATACCCAGTTCCTATTTTACGTACTGCATACATATTCATTTAAAAGCAACAGGTAGAGTTCGATTTTTAAATTTTCATATTTGTTAGATGTTTTTTTGTAACAATAGTTCGATATTAAAAATTTGCCTGCCATAAGTTACTTCACATTGATGATTCATATTTCGCTATAAATGATACTGAAATCGATACAAATAGAGTCAGGTCATTGTTTTCCTTTTTTATATTAGAAAGATTCGATGCTGATTTTAGTCGTGATGCAATGTCCGATGAATATTTAGAAATTTAGCAGATTCAACACCTGGGTAAATTTCAAAATCTTTGCGTTGTTTGTATGTTTTTAATTTTTTCAATTTGTTTATTATTGAGTATTATAAAGTATAAGTATTAGTATAAAGTATTTCTAGATGGAAAAAATTAAAACTTCCTTATTTAACGTTTTCTTCTTAAAATTCAGATGTGACGTAATTTATGAATGGCCAACTAGATTTAGTGACGTTTGTGATTTGCAAATTAGGATAATATTTTTCATTAATAGTGCTCATTATAGAGTTAATGCACGGCGGGCTGATATAAACAGGGTTCGAATTAGTTGCTTAGTTTAATTGCGATAAGCGCTATATTTTTTCATTAATTAGATAAGGCGACGTTGGTTGGACCAAGCGTAATTCGGTTTCTATATTCAACTAACGGATTGGGACGCTCTAAGCTCCATAATGCGAAAAAGTATGTAATATTTAATTAATAACAGTTTTATTTATAAAACATTACTAACAGAAACGAAACGATTATTTATTTACAGTTGAGTTTAGAATTTGGTATTTTTCAAACAGTAACTGATTTTGTCGATTCACCATAGATGGCGCTATTTTCAATTAAAATGCCTACACATATTATCTACTAGATGACGCTAGGTCATTAATAAAATAAATCGATTATGCCAAGATAGTGGTAAAACAAACTCTTCTGGATACCATACTAGCGCCTCAACTGATATAAGTCTTCCTAGACCCGTCTCTATGAATATATCCATTATTTACTTACTGGAATATTATTCAATTTTTTTTTTTTTTTTTTCGGGAATGTAGCCCTTCAGAGTTCAAGTGATTAATAAGGCAGCAAAAATTTGTGTGTAAAAAAATTTCATACAATTTCTTTACAAGCATTGAAAACCAGAGAGCGTTAATCTCGACTGTGCTTTAACTATTTCCTTTGATATTATGTGTGTAACTCAAATGTACATATATGCAAATACCTAGTCGCACTAATCACAATACATGTCAAAATGTTTCACTATTAGATCTTTAACGGACAAACTTTAAAACGTGTCTCCAGTTAAAATCAACTTATTAAAGCCATCGATATTATAAAAGGAAAACTAATATGATACGATGTTTTTTCTATATGAATTAGCTTTCTATGCTAACAAACTCCTTGGTATCTTTAGTCCACGTTTTATAAGTCAGTTTCAGCCTTATTCATAGCTTTGATATAATTTGTGGTTTCGTTGCGATGTCGTTCTGTAAGAAACAAAACACCACTTTCGTTTAATATTAGATTCATGACTTAAGATGCGTTTTAAAGTACAGCCACACATAATAGAAAAGTAGCTTTATATAGGAAAGATAAAAATCCTTTTTATTAGTAGAATTCAGATAAGATATAAAATAGTTAATTTGTAATTTGGGAAGATTTTATTTCATCATTCTGTACTAGTTAATACATATCGTTAAATATAAAAACCATTGCAGTGCTACATTTTTTGATCGCTATGAGATTTAAATAATATTTTAGGACGATTCGTAGATTTGATCACTGGCCAAACATTTCGTGAGCCACTGACACTGTGTAACAAATATAGGCTAATATTGGTCATATGATAGAATATTTAATTTCAGTACAAAAAAGTATTCACTTACGTTGTACGACTTAAAATGGCCACTAATGTATGAAGATGCTGTTTATAAAATTAACTTAATAATGATTTGATGTGTGATGGCCAGTTTCGTGAAGTTATCAAATCTACGACCAAGTCACGTTTTGACTTTATTATGTGTCTGCAACTAAAAATCTTCATAGCGGATTTTAAATTTAGCAACATTAAAACTACTATTTTAGGCATTATTATTATTTAAGGCATTTATTAATTTTCTTACTTTTTTTATATACCTAATTGTGTTTGTATATTTATGGACACCTAGCTTTTCGAATTTAATTTTGGAAACCACCTATTTTTATATTATTTTTAGTTACAATCTAATTTTCGACTGTATAAGTTACAACAAGTTGGAATTTAGATATTTTCTAGTTATTTTTTGGTTGTGTATTTTACTTTATTTTTGTTGAATGGTCATCTCGATTATTGGCATTATTTCTGTCGGGTCTACATCTACAAGACAATGATATATTTAAGTTACGTAATCTCAAAAAACATCTTAAAAAGCTGGCGATATCCGATAAATGTCGGTATTTTGCAAAATCTTAACTTAAATTATGTACGAGTTGATCTTTCTTAATCTAAGTTACCATTATGTTATTTTTAGGATAAACTTGCGCCAGAGCAGGTCTTTAGATTACGGAAAAATCATACAACATCCATTATTGCCGCCATTGCTGACATTAATACGATTTTTTGAATTCATTCCTAACACTACAAATTAAGTCACATAAACTAATATGCTAGTTAACATCGAACGTATGAATCCTCGAACGACCGATCTCAATAGAATTTAAAACTAACCATTGATTTGAAAAAGATCTCGAAATATGTGAATTGTTTTTGCAAATAATTTCTTTAAGTACATTTTGAGGCTACGTATTTCAGCTTAAGTAATTTATAGTTTGGATCCAATGTCTTATGTAAAACAATATTTTACCTAGGCTTATAGTATTCGACTTAATTCTCGACCCATCATGAGATGCGAAGTCCGACGTGGAATTAACCACGAACGATAAATCAATGTTATACATGTGTATCTATTTTAAATGTATTGTTATATAAACAGTTTCATCTTAAATTTAATAAGTTTTTACAAAGGCCGTTAAATTTCGCCGGTTCTATCTAGTAGTTAAAGTTGTTTTGTGTTAAATTTAAAAAGAGTCGTAGTAATAATTATCACACTAAATATATTCAGAGGTGTTATTAAAATGTATTCGATATTAAATGATAAATAAAAACAACAAATATTGTTAACGAAGTATGGATTCTGCAATATGAATTATGTATTGACGGAGTCCTACTTGCTTGGTCTTAAATGTGTCACCCCCTTCTAACAATTCAGTCAGATGTAAAGACTCAACTAAAGTATAATACCCGCCTTCCACTGCGAGCGGAACAAACCCATTACGGACTCCGGTATACTCGTAACGATGATTTTCATACATTTTCATTTCTGTGTGAAACTCGGTCAAATCGCTTACCTCATATGTGACTCTTTCAAATCGCTCTCTCCGCTGCGCTCGTCTCCGCTTTGGTGGAAGCACATGTATGAAAATCATCGTTACGAGTATAGATAGCGGAGTCCGTAATGGGTCCATTCCGCTAGCAGTGCAAGGCGGGCATTAATTAATTAGAGGAATGTCTCTTTACGTCAAATTGTTTGTACCCTGTGATGAAAAGAGACAGTTCTATGATCCACGATGAAGGGAGTTAGTTTTTCTTTATAAAGTATGACAGATATACCTACATACTGATATTGCAATTTATTGTTAAAATTATAAAAGTTTCGCATTTAAATGAATGCTTTGGCGTGCTTCAAATCTTTTGATGACGTGATACCACTATACCTGAATAAATAAATAAATGTTGTATATAATGTCTTTTATTCATTACTCCTCTCTTATGAACAGGTGAGTTGTTAAGAAGAGAATTAGGCTTAGGGCCTGAAAGCCTCATCCTGAACTAGGGAATGACAAAAACTAGTAAGAGGATTAAAAAAGTACATGTAAGAATAAACATTGTTTTTTTAATTGACATTGATAAGGAATAAATCTTGAGAATATAGTTAAGGAAGGATTTAAATATTTTATCCTACAGATTCAATTTTTGTTTAACGAGGGTAACTTCTTGCAGTTTCGAACCTATACTTTGAAAAATCACTCCTATACCGAACATTTCAAAATGTATATTTTCTTTATACACATACAAAATATAGTTAATTTCATTTACTCTATTGTATAATATAAAATATACCTCAAGGTTTAAGATGTGCAATACCGACCGCAATCAAGAATTACGTAATTACAGAAAAATAAGTATTAATCGTCCGTGTAAAATATCTATAACTATATAAAAAACAAACTATATAGAAAACGCTTCTACTAGTGATTTCGGGTAAGCCCCGAAATTCATACACATTTCTGCGTTTTTGAAGTTATACTTCTTTTGGCGCGTTAGGGAAAAACGATGAGAGTAAATTTTTACGATGCGCGCGCACACCGTCACAAAAAACCCTGAAGTTAGCATAGTCAACATTGTAAAATAAAAAATGTCAATTTCTTTAATTATGTAGAAATAATTTTTATGTGATATCTAAATAAACTAGTATTTAACTAGATAATGCGTTATAATAAAACTTTCAATGTATTACATACCTTTTTTCTATTTTTAGTGTCGTTTTTTCTACAAACGTAGAATAAGGCGAAAGATAAAAGTTTTAAAAAGATTTTTATCTTGTTACGCCAAAGATGTAGAACTTCTAACGCATGTACTTATGTACACACACATGTTTTTTTAAACTAATGAACAGTTAATAAGCAATTAAATAGGTGTCTATTTCATCAGCATTCTACGTCGGAAAGACGATTATATTTTTTCCTCGTCTTCAAACTCAGGAACCTCTGGGTAACACAACACTCACTGTGCGCTACCGACTCTGCCACGGAAGTGCTTAAATATTTATGTCTACGTAATTAAAATTAAGATTTTGTTAATTCTCTTGCCCCAAATTCATCACAAACTATATGATTGCGTTAATTACATCGCGATGGCAATGGGTCATTTCCCACAATCCGACGGCGCATCGCGACCATATCAAAAATACCGCAGTTGACCCCAAAACCCGTCACCTGCACGACCCAGGTGCGTCCGCGCAATTAATAAACTCTAATAATAGAAAAAGTACAATTTATTTGTTTTATTGTCTCTATCACGCTAAAGCACTTGAGCTCAAGATTTATTATTTCCGTTCGCGCGAAATTTCGTGTAGAAAACGATACTATTTAATGAACAAATTTTATCTTAATTGCAATTTTCAATATAGATTGGATTATTTGATGGGGTGTCTAATTGTGTGAACACGATATCTTTATTTTTTTAGCGATTGGCCCTGTGAAAATAACATTTTTGATTGTTTAATGCATTGGGGCATGGGAACATTACTTTTTGTTCCCTTTTCAAATATTTTACTTTTTAGAATCAATCAATAATATATATAATAATAAAGCCGGAGATATCAGCGATTGTAATGCATATGCTTTTACTATGCGAAGATATTTTAACAAATTATCATAATCTCTTACTTGTATTATTTCTCTTACATTGCATCCGTGGATGATTCGTTATTGAATAATAAAAATGTATGAAAGCCACAGAAGGTGAATCAGCTGTAGGTATATTTGCTTCTTTTAACATTTTATAATATATAAACTTTTGTAATATGAACTTAGCTATACTATTGTTGCTAAACTCATCCGTTTTGTTCTGATAAATTGTTTTCTACTGTGACGAATATTCAGATCAATGCAGTGCAGATCAATGTAATTAAAACATTGTATTACGAGTGTTTTAGTATTTATGTGAAATATTATTTTGAAATAATAAATCAGTCCTCACGTATTGCGTGCTTAATGTTTATAAGTTTTTTATTTTTTATTATTTTTTATTGAAATGTGTATTACGCGATCTTTAGCTTTGACATTAGATTTAGTTATGTTATTGCAAAATACGCCCGTGTCCACTATTTTCATGAAATATTTGCACATAATCACTAGGGGGCGCTGTGAGATGTAAAAACATTTGTTCTTTAGTGTTTTATGATAGCGTTTCGATAAACGCATCAGAACTACTGTTCAAGGTATAAAGGAAGTATTTTTAGTAGACTTTTATGTATGTAAAAGCAATATAAATTTATCGGTGCTGTCATCGCGTCGTCAGAGGGCCTGGCACATGCAAATCACCGCATGCGGGCAGCCCGCTTCATTCGTCACCGCAAGCGAGGGGATCACTGACACGAAATGCTCTTTAAACATTTTGATGAGTTGCCCATTGTTAAACAATTCTGTCAATGTTTAAGATTTTTTATTTCCTATCCTATAATTTGGAAGTCAGACTACCTTTACCTTTACATTATCTTTAAAGATCAAAATCCGAATGCGGCATATTCCTAATAAATTCGACTGGTGCATTTGCACGCGGAAAGTAGCGTTTCCGTTTTATTTATGAAAAAATTCCTACACATTATTTAATTACTTTAAATAAGATTCATTTTTTTATTTAGTATTTGTCGCGAGATTTATTACAAGTAATGTTTCGATTGCATTATAACTATATATTTCAGTTTCAAAAGAAGTTTAAAGGGAGAGTTGGTTTAGAAAGTTGGTTTTCCCGATATATTGAAGTATATTTTTAGATGTTTATGAAAACACAATTTTCCCCGTTTATCTGTGTTAATACAGAGTTCAATGTCAATGGTAGGGTCGATGTTGCGAGCAAGATACGGGCGTAAGTAGTTAACGATTTTATTGTTATTAAAGACATTTTTCTGTATATATTTATTCGTTGCATTTCACATTTCCATGTATGTGCTAATTTCTTGGCACCTCTTCTGCGTAAACCCTACTTTCCAACCTAACTGGTTACACATATGATAACTAAAAAAATACGATTTAATTCATTCATATTTTCTTAATTGAAACACTACATTAAATTATTGATTAAAGTTGCAACGGGAGGCCTTATCGATAGAAAAGCGATTTCTCCCAGACAACCCGTGTAAGGAAAAAAAATACTAAAGGTGAAGTGCAAAAACTAACTAAATTAACAAAAAAAAATACGATTACTGATCGAACTAAAAAAAAAATTAACTAAAACTTTAATCTTTATATTCATGAATCACAATTTAAAAACATCAAAAATACAATAAAATATAATAATTTACACATTAATTACAAAAGTCTGATTGAGCAGATGAATAAGATATAGTTAAGAAGTATTTATGAAGTCGGGGAGAGTATGGCATAAATTTAAGCTAAATTCAATTCTTTACAAGGTAGGGGATAATTTAAGCAGAGTCCTGTTTGTACCCTTTTCATATGTCTATCTCCCGTATAAGTTTTATTATTTATTAGATATATCCCGTATAAGAACCCAAGATAAGACAAGCTAAAAATATACATTCATATTAAATAAAACCCAAAGGATATCTTTAAAAATTTGTGGATTAGCCACAAAGCTTGTTAATCATAGAATTTTGCACAGTTATAATTAAGCGTGAATATTGAAATAATCTATGAAGGGTCACAATGTATCCCATCAACCGAAAAATGATTAACAAGCATTTTGTTGACGTATGGGAGGCGCGCGCGCAGTGGCTTCCCTGACCACAGAGCTAAGCCAAAGCGTACTCGATTATATTATTTTTAATAAATGTTCATCTCTCTTTTTATATGAAATTAACAATATTTGGTGTAAATCTTTAGTAAATAAGGGTCAGGTTTATGCTATAAACCAGGTTAAGGAGGAGAAATGGACACAAGAGTGATATAAATTAAACATTCTGTTCTGTTCTTTGGTATCCTTACACAAACTATGTAACATGTGGATTTCCATGAAATTGATAAAAAAAAATCAGGTAAAGTCGAATACGAAAAGTACACCTAATACTGGATCTGATACATTTCAATAGACTCATAGAACTCTTCAATAACTTATACAGTTGTTATTTTGGAGGGACTTTTAATATCAAAAGATTTTATAAAAACAAAACAGCCATGTTCACTTACCGTTTTATGTCTATAGTTTCATCCCTGAGTGAACAACGCGATGCGCAAGCGCACGTGCCGCGTCATATGGCAGCGCGCCATACTGTTTGTTTGCCAATCATAACGGACATATTTCATCAGATAACGGACCTCTAACATATTGGTATTTAAAACAATGTGAAAAATTGTTTAGATTTTGTACGCTTCTCATCACTAGACGGGAGAGTAGGGGAGTTAATTGAACACGACAGATTGGTACCGTTTATTGGTTGATTGATGAAAATAGTTAATTATTTTTGGGACACAAGGTCTTCCAAAAAGTAGCTTGATTCTTAATAAAGTGTGCTTAAGTATATAGATTATAAGCAAGGAAGGATATACACAGAAAGTGAGATTTTCGCTAAAGAAGATTTTAACTAAACTTAGGGAATTAATCCAAATCACAAGGTTAAAGATTTTTGTTATAGAGTACCTACGAGTATACTAGTTCGAGAACAATTTTTTTTTTTTAAGTGTAAGTATTTATGTGAAAATTTAAAAAAATAAAATAGTTCCATGAATAGACCTGTTGGTAATCACTTTATATGTTTTTGAAATGCGTTCGGTATATATTTGTTATAAAAACGTAAATATCTTAATCTTGTTTTAGATAAAGTCACGAAAGCTATTCACAACAAAAATGACACTGTTAATATATGCAACGCGTAAAAATATATAGGATTAATGCATCCCTTTATATAACAGTGACCCTATGAAAATGTGACGCATTAATTCAATGAGACCAATTGCAACCTGCAATTTTAGGTGAGGGCACGGGCAAGGCATGTGCGCAGCCATATGGCGTCAATCCATCCAGCTTACTGAAGCGAAGCCAGAAGATGTATACGTATTTACTTTTATTTTTCTTTCTGTATTAAAATAAATCAGTAACACCTGCCTGTTCTAAGTCTATTATTAGTATTTAAGCTCCGACTGTCTATTTCCTATCGATAACGCATACATCTTGCTTTAACCTTAGGCTAAGCATCGTACTCTGTGACATCTACGAACATGATAGATGTTGCGATTAATTTTATAATCCGCTATTAATGCTAATAACTAAGGCGCTAATTGATATGCGTCCCATTTCATATTATAACTAATCGTAATCTATATTTTATATGGTTTTATTTTAGTAAACCGTAGTACTCTTTAATCTAAATTTATTTGCAATTATCGTCATTTTTAAGTTTAAGTTTTAAGTATATTTTTGTATCGGTTTCGTCTGCCTAAATTATACCAGTGCTGGTACTTGGTAGAGGACCATAAATGGCAATTAAATTAGCTATTTAAGATGAATATTAACAGTTTTAGGTAACAAATTATATTTCTTTTATCATTTCGACATTATAATTGTAGATAACATGTAATATTCACTAATATTAAAGATCATTTTTATAAAGAAATAAAAACCTTAAAATTATTAAAAAGTATGCTATATTTTTTTCTTAATTGAAAGTTCATAAATAAAATTACATAAAAAGTGCATGTTTTTGTAACATCATACGGCTGTTATAAAAACAGAGGAGGTCAACACATGGCGTTAGAGAAAGCTTTGGGGAGCTTCTTTAAATAAAACACTGTCGGAGAACGCGTTGATATCTTTTATATGACTGCATTGATTGCGCACACGTTTTAATATTGCTCATGCATAGTAAATTCGCTTTATAATTATGTTGCGTAAATCAATTTCAACATATTTCTATATATAATTACTTTACAGACTTCATAATGCGCTGTTAGAGTAATCAAATTTGTAACTATTTATGTACAAATACATATTTTTATTCTGTACTGTAGTGTAACTGTAATAAATAAAATTAAAAAATATAAATATACTTTAAAAAAAGTTCCTTCATTTTATTCACTTATTTACGGAGTTTAATATTCAAAAACCAAGCTTAAAGAAACGCTGATTATAAAGGCTGTATAGTATCAATTTGTTTTAATAAAATAAACACTTTCATTTCCCACAATATTGTATACAAACATTAGTACGTTACTTTGAGGAATATTTATGTGGGAAATCGTATGTAATAAAAAATACAAGTCGGTTAGCCCGGATCCTTCCATCGTGTGACGAATAATGGAATCTTTAAGTGGTTTCCCTTGTCCCACGTGTCCACCGGTCAGAGTAAACAGTGTGTGAAATAATCTACTCGACCATGTAGTGTTTTTATATATTTTGATGACTATATATGAGCATTTGCCTAGTTTTTTTAGTGCATTTGGAGCAGTGTTGGCCTAGTGGCTTCAGCGTGCGTTTCTCATCCCAGAGGTCGTAGGTTCGATTCGATTCCTATGTGCGCATTTAACATTCGCTCGAACGGTGAAGGAAAACATCGTGAGGAAACCGACATGTCTTAGACCCAAAAAGTCGACGGCGTGTGTCAGGCTCTGGAGGCTCATCACCTACTTGTCTATTAGATTTAAAAATGATCATGAAACAGATTCAGAAATCTGAGGCCCAGGCCTAAAGAGGTTGTAGCGCCACTGATTTATTTATTTTATATAAGCATTTGCAGATCAATAAAGGTATTGATATGAAGTGAATAATCGTACAAGAAGCCTATGTGTAGTAACGAAAAGAGAACAATCTATTGTTAAAAGAGTTTAGTATTGCATATTATACTAGTCAACATTGTCTATACTTAGTCAATTTATTAAGTGATATGTAAATTTGACGAAAGTCTATTAAACTATGCTTGTGGTACTCGAACTATGGTATAGTTAGTTTGTTAATAATAATGCCAGTTTAATTTCCAATCATGACATAAAAAAAGATAATAATATGCAGCTTAGATTTTTTATATTATTTTATTTATCATGTTATCCTATATCTTAGCTACCTTCAGTACCGTCGATTGGAACCTCTTCACGGCCTCATCCAGCTTTTTACAACTGACTCTGTCTATGGCTTTCTTTCTCCATTCCTTCCTGCTACCGCTTCTATTTCTTCTATCCACCTTTTTTTAGGTTAGTTCGTTAAGACGGGTTAAATAAAATATTTCTTGATTTTTGTACGAGAGAAAAGATTTGAAAAGAATTGAATTGAATATTAACAGAGCTTTGTGCGTTAATAACTGTATTTTTCCACTTCAGTTGTGTATTGTTAGTGCAATTTCCCATTGTTAGTTTTAAAATAAACACTTTAAGAAATCTAGAGCTTTTTCATCCGATACACTAACTTGTAATAGTATCAAAAATGTATTTTTAATTACAATAAAATATCAGGTAGTTTTCTATACTTATTAAAATTACATTATTTAATAAATAGCACCTGTTTATTTCATTTCGCATAATTTACCACTCAAGCCGTTGTTTTAAAATATTAAAATAGTGATCATTAATAAACGCACTTTAATTAATTTGAAGTTTTTCATGAAATATTTCTATAAATAAAAGACAGTATATTTTAAGTTAAGGCTGGTCACGCACTTGCCCTTTATAGAAATATCGTTAAAACAGACGCTGAAATCCGAGGCCCATAAAAGGTTACAATAAACGTTTGAGTTTTTCACAAAACTGTTGGTCACCGAAATTTTCATATAAATTAATAATTTTACGGTAAATAAATCATCCAAATTCCTCAAAATAAAGATGTTTATAAATTTATATGAAGTTGTATGTTGATGTTAATAATTTATCTCCGAATGTCTTGATTATGATACTCAAAGAAAATAAGATCTGTTATGTGTTATTCCACATTTATACTTCGCATTCCTTGTATGTTATAAACGAGTTAGGTAAGCTGTTAGCGAGAAATGATACGTAATTAGCATTTACGATAAATTTGTTTGAAGATTATAAGTACATATTATATATAAATGTATATGAATGTGACTGTTCTTAAAGTTTTGAAAAAATTGAGAGATGATAGTTTTTAGGTGTCAGTCAGGTAATATATATATATATATATTTTTAAAACTTAATATTATTTAATTACTAAATAAAAAAATTGCAGCTCTTACGAGCTTAACATTAAATAAATAAATTATGATTTGAACGTTGTATATTTATTTGATCTATATTATATTAACAATAAATAAATAGTTTGTAATAACAAACAAACATTTTAAACTACAAACCCAGAACTACTTGGTACAGCTCTTGATTGAATTACGTATAAATGTAAGTATTTAAATTTATACCCTGAAAATGTAGTATACAAAATTTTGTATTATTCTTGTTTTAAATTCCATGTGTTATATGTTGCTACAATGTCTATCTTTTTATTGAAATTGATAACATAAGAAAAGTATGCATGTATGAAACGTCAATTAAGTCCATCTTCAGACGCACCTAAGACCGGCTAGGCGAGTCCACCATCACCATTTACCGCCTAACCCATTTATGCGATGCGAAACAGGATCAAATGAATTAATGCAAATTTATACTATAAAAATTGTCGCAGGTGCACACAGGACGAGTTCCAGCCATTCTCGGATGCGATTTAACGCGCTTACACGGCGAAAGTGTTATTTATAGCATTATGCCCACCGTGTCTGTGCTTTAACCGTAAGGATTTGTTTTTTCTTTACATAGAGAATTAGATCTTGCTTTGTCTACGCTTAGGCAAAAAGGCGTTATCTTAGCAATGCGTTCTTTTATTCCGCCTCTTAAAAGTAGGGCTGTTCACTTATCAATTGCTTTCCGATTTTTTACTAACAATTATCCGATTCTGCTATAACGAATCTAGAAGTTTTTTTTGACGTTCAGAAGTGTAGTGTACGAGTATATGAATAAATGATTTTGATTTAATTTGATTTGACAAAACGCCTAAGGTCATCGCTCATAAAATTCAAGCGGATCCAGGGTTTAGTTTTCGGGGAAACAAAGGCCTTAAATGTGATTATATATATAGTAGGCCTTATACTGTAAATTAGAAAAAAATTCCGCCTTATAATCGCTAGTCCCATAACACGATTTTAAATTACTATATTAAAATGTAGAAACGATTAAGAAAATATGTCATGAAGAAAGTAGCAAATATTGAAACCACTTTTTATTATGATGTAGTTCATCTCTCCTTAATTAGAAGTCATTGCGGCATAAAAAACTATTTATTAACGAACAATAAAAGTAATTAAAAATGGGAATTATTAAATATCGTAGATGGCGTCGTTAAAAATTTATTTCTTTATCAATGAATAAAATTAAAGATTTATTAATTAAGGGTTTTTATTTTTTACTGGTTATACAATTAATATTATTCTACGGTTTCAAGCTTTCCGTTCTTCTATAAGTCAATAATTATTTATTATCTTTTAGATATCAGTCAATCAAAGGAAAAATTGATGTGCCAAAAAGTAACACAGACACAGCGCACGCTTAATACAACTCTTAGCAGTCTCAAACACACACACACACCCATTCACAGATACTTAACGTCTTCTAAGACTTGTGTTTGATTAGTTGTAACCCTTAACCTACTTTTTCTCTAAGAACCTTTTTTAAATATGTACCATGTACCATGTACCACTGTATAATTGTTATCTAGTTACCCACAAAACAGGGACTCCCTACTGTGGGCACTATCGATATATGAATTTTGTCACAACCTATTTGTAATAAACAAAGTTATTATTATTAATATATGTATTTAATATAAAAATAACATAATAATATTACGATAAATAATACAGATAGGCTTAGTAACAAAGTATTACAGTTTTATTCTACGAAACATTGCAAATTGTCTAGGACACAAAGTACAGACAATAACAATAATAATTACATTAACTTGCGATATAATTGTAGAATACATCTGCCACTGCATTCTTAACGATATAACATAAAGATTTTAAAAGCATAACATTATTATTACCTGATAATCGTTATAAACTTTTATATGGTTATTTGTTAAGCGTAATATCTTCATATTTTTGTTATGCCTATAATGTATTCAATTGTTGTTTTGTGTAGGTTTTGCAATCAAAGTCGCATTTATGCCTTAATCTTACAACTGGTAGGTAGACTAAGGTATCTACTTTTATTTTAATTCCTTTGATGACTAAAATTGAAACTTAGTATGTTTGTCACGTTTTTTCGTATGATCAGCAAAATTAAATTAACATTTTATTGAGTAAATTCAATGTGTTGCTCGTTAGGTTTTTCACGAGGCAGAATTAAACCTTCTTTCTTTTATACCAGTACAAATATAATATATATACAGTGCAGATTTATTTCTATGATTGGCCGACTTATATTTTATCTTAATACGTTGGGATTATGTGTAATGTGCCTATCAAAAGACTACCATTTCACCAATAATGTTATACATCCGTTACCATCTAGGAGCGAAAATTTTGAGATCATGCATTTTTTCGTCTAATTCTATAGAGACGAAGTCACAGGCAACGTCAGTAGATAATAAACTTGATATTAAGCGTGTGGGCACTTGGCAGATGCTAACGTTAACTAGCTGGTCTTGCAACAAACGCAAACGTATCACATGAAATTCACAGTTTAATTTTTTCTTTGTTGCTGTCGCATGTTGACTTGTTTTACTACGATTGGTTTTTAATAATAAATTGAGGCGATAACATGATTGCGGTTATGATCAATTTATCGGAAAACATCTATATTATGGCAATCAGTTGATGAACTAGATACGGCCTTCAATTAAACTGTCACTTGTTTATTATAAATTTGTATAATTTTGAGTATTGTTTTAATTGTCTTTTGTTTACGCAGGTACTACACGTTTTATAAAGATTTTTTATTGAGCGAGCCTCTCGCTAAACAAAACTACTGTAAAGCAAAATATAATATTTGTTTTTTAAGTTTATGCGCATCTTAAAACTCTGTCTAATCTATAACTTGTTTTATTTTAAATATATCAAGATTATTTTCTTAGGTATTAGAGCTTGAGCCAGATTATTAGAAAAAGCACTTATTAAAATAAAATGGTTATATATTTATAGCAATTTGTTCATTTCAAAATAGTAATTCATCGTAATACCGTGTAATGTATTTTCTGCTACTTGCGCTTTTAATCTGAATATATAATACATGTAACCATGCAAAAACCGCCCGAGGGACTTGTAATGGGGTGTTTGCCAGCGCAATGTGCGTTTGCGACCTTTTGCGTGTAATTATTAGGCGCGTGCGATTCGAAACACCGCTATTTACTGTCTGACGTACAGATATGGAAAATACTACTTCAAACATTGGCTTTTTTTCATGATTTAAGTAGACTATTCTTCAATACACTTCTATATACAATTACGCAGGTGCTGTTATTTATAGAATGATTGTATGTAACGCGTTTGTTGTATTTAAAAAAATTATAACTGGAGTCGGGCATGAGGCAAATCGCTAAGAGACAGCAAGTAACTATGTATATCCGGCATAAGAAAAATAAAAAACAGAAGATAATATAATAAATAATTGTACTATTAAACGCCATATTCACTCAACGCTTAGGTAAAATTTTTCTATATCCTAAAATTTTAAATATCTATCCTATAGACTGACTATTAGCATTAGTTTTACTTCAAAAACTTAACTTATACAGTCATGCCAAAGATTACTTTAATAAAGCATTATATTATTGTTTATTTTACTACAGTTTGTATGCCTTAATGGAGCAATTTAATCGGTGCGTTTTGACGGCGGTCGGCGCAGTACGATCTTTTTATTATGCGCCCACGCCTCCAATATTAATGTGTTTAACGACAATCTGTGGCTTGCGAAGAGGATAATTATTTTTTAATCGAAGAACTTTTAATACGCTTTTCACATGGTTGTTAACAAGTACTCTGTTAAAGATTTTCTGCTTAATTTATTAACTATTATAACGTATTTTATTGTGAATTAACCTACTGACTTTTGTAAATGATCCGTTTGTCTATGGACCTTATACATTTTGGGTAAGTCTGTTGTTTATCGCAATGAGGCTTCGTGGGTTATGGTAATATCAGAACCATATCAGAACCGTTAGTTACAGTAAAATGTGTGTGCGAAAGTGAAATTACCTGCCGAGGATCTGTTCTCAGATTGGAATCAATTAAGTGGCGGCGAACGCTCCCGGCCGGCCTTCGCGCCACCTGCCGAGCGCCACGGGTCAACGGTACCCGACTAATAAAGTGGGACTTGCCTATTATATTTAAGGTCATATGTAATCTGATTGTATAAATCGCTTCCCTCAAAGTTATCTACTCGGAATTGGGTCAAATTCAATAATAATTATAAAACACGTTTCCCCCCATTATGATTTATAAACCCTTGCGATTTACATATTTTAAAATTCGAATGTTGTAATATTTGAAATTTATTATGGTCGACGCAATCGTAGTAATACTTATCTTGATGGAAAATTATAATGAGAATGGCTAAGCAAGTATGGCCCAATTCAAGATGTTTACGAGAGGATTATAAACCATCGTATTCTGCTAACCTCGATTGTCATACTCGTTTTCCGAGCTTCAGCCAATATTAAATAACAACAACCGCAGAAGGACATAAAATACCCAAACTTACATTACTAAACTATGTCTAACAGGCTTTGAAATCCGGGCGCCAAAAAGGCTTCCTCCACCTGGGTGCTATTATTATGAACTTCTCTTGGGATAAGTTGAGATGGTTCAGCACTCGAGGTAGAAGCGCTGGCTCGTATCCCACACTAGCAACGTCTAGCAAAAGATACTGCTTCAAGTATATGTTTTCCTAATAACTTAATTATACATTTGACACTTTATCATAAACATATTATAAGTCTAAAGACTACTTAACTTTGATTCCAATAAATATAATATTATTATATTGGTAATTATTATTATCAAGCATATTGTCTAACAACAATTTTTTTAAATATTTATTTTACTAATCGTTGCTTTGAGTACCTGACATTGAATTACAACAATTAATTTCAAATAAATATAATATTATTATATTTATTGGAATCAAAGTATATGGACATCAGTATCTATTTGAGGCAAATTCTCTGCGTATGTTTATGTGGATACCATGATGCTCTTTAAGAAGATGCATTTTCGGTAGATATGTCCACTAAGTAAAGTGCAGGCAAACGACTGTCTAAGTACGTAAAAAAATAATAGGACTACTTTATATGTATAAAATTGCAATAGTAAATTCATAAACGCATTATGGTAGCTGGAGCCTCAGGGCAAAAATGAAGCCACTCAGTCGCGCCATTCATTTCTTCCTCGTAAGCACTAAGTACATCGCTGAAGGGCATTATAAACAGAGAATTTCTTAATAACTCTAATCAATTACAGCAAGAGTATTAAAATCATCATAAAACTTCCTACGTCCCCTGATTTCACCCGCATTTGGTAGTTTTATGATGTAAAGTTCTTAATAAATGGATAACCAACACAATAATTGTTTAATTCACCAGTCATTCCTGAGATAAAGCTCAAGCGCTCAGCTTTTATAAAACTTGTTCTGACATTAAATAAAATAAAATTAAGATAGCTTGACAAAATTGACGGGGAAATTAGAAACTGCAATATTTGCATTTCTGTAAGCAGCGATGAAGGATGCATGGTGGATTGAAATATTCATTGTTGATTAATTGATTAAGGTTTATTGCTTTGAATCTTTTCTTAGTTTCTGTGGTTTTGTTGTCATTAGGTAATAAGATCGGTGTTCTTTTCTTAATCGTTGCTTTCATTAGAAAATTCACTCTCTGATTTCGATATCTTAGTGTAGGAAAAATCTACCAAGCTAAAGTATGTCTTGGCACTTTGTTGATATGTATGTGGGTTACATTGAAAATGTTTAGAATTGGCCAGTTAGAAACATTGCTAGTGAAAACTTTTTTTTAATTAAAATTTTAGAACTTTGGTAACCTAATGTAGTATATTGCATTCATTTGTCGATTTTTGTGAATTGGCGGCAAATCTAAAACTCTTTTTACACGTGAAAATGAACCTAACGCGAGAATTTTCGGTCTATGATTTATTATGACTTTCGTTGTGGGCTTACTCAACAACAAAGCTATGATAGGCTGCGATTAGCATTTCTTAATGAAGCCCCATCTCGTGCCACTATTTACAATTGGTTTAACGAGTGGTTTAAGCGTCGAAATCTCAACGATGATCCGCATGAGGGACGTCCTTTTACAGCGACTGAAGATAACAACAGTGCTGTGCGACGCATGACAGAGGAAGATAAGAGAGTGACCTATCAGCAGATACGGGCAAGCCTAGGCATTGGTATGAGTATCAAGTTTAAAAACCTGCTCTTCTCAGTAGTTCCATCGAATGCGACGATGTGTAGAGAGGAACAATAAAAGTATTGGCAACTTTCTACATTAAGCTTTCATTTTCTAAAAAATTTCAGTGTATTTCTTAGACGTGGTGGAGTCTTCACATTCATTGTAAGATCAAGAGTTTATTACACAAAGACGGACAACTCTATATGGGGACAGCCGGGATTGAGAATCAAAAAATGGTTATAATCCCCGTATAATATAGTGTTTATTATATTTTCTGTGTTTATTTCTCTTATCTTAAGACATTTAGACATAACATTTATTACTAACAAAAACACACACACATAATAACAATATTCAAAAAAAAAAAATTAATTGAGAAATAACGATTTTATTTCCTTTTCCCTTAAAGAACAAGGTTCGTTTTAAGTGTGTAATGCGTGTGTGCTGTGGTTGCAATTGGACCTGGCTCAGCATTATGCTGAGGAGCAGACTGTGTCATATATATCTACAGCTTAAGTTAAGATATCTGATTAAAATGTTACATAACTATTGTTAACTTGTTCAATCTTTATGAAATAAATGTCAGACTATCACGACTATTTCAAACTAAACGTGTGCATTAAGTCCACCTTACCAATCAACTATCGATAAATAGCGCATAAAATAGGCAATGAAGGCGTTCGCTGCGACGAATTCCGAGGTTCACAGCCTGAAGCGTATATCTACTTTTTGCAGACGCAGGTGCACGTGCATATGCTATTAAATTGTCAAAGAACTACACATGCCTCTGATATCTTACAATTCAGTACTTAATCCGGACAATTAAGCTCAACCTCAAAATTTTAAAGAACACACTCTATGTAGCAGTTGTTTTTATTTCGGGACTTTTTGGACAAGACTTGAGACAAATTTGTTTATAGTTTGTTGCCTATAAAAGTCTTTTGACTTATTGACTTTTAA